>BGNK01000866.1:99560-119500 GCA_003297005.1 Symbiodinium sp. clade A Y106
CCGTCGAATCCGCAACTCCAGTTGCTGTCGCAGTTTTGGGGCTTGAGCCTCTGCAACTTCACCGGTTGTGACAGCTGACGCAAATGAGCCTCGGGAACTTATGCAACTGTCACAGATAAAGAGCCTCAGCCCCTGCATCTGTGACAGTTACGGCAAGTGAGCATCGGCAACTTCTGCAGCTGTCACAGACAGGGGTGCCTGAGCCCCTGCATCTTCTGCAGATATAATTTTCGTTGATGATGACGATGACGATGGGTTGAGGCGCCAGGTGGTTGGTAGGGGGGGGGCGTGGCTAGTAGTAGTAGTAGTAGTAGTAGTAGCGGCAGTAGCAGTAGTAGTAGTTGTTGTTGTTGCTGCTGCTGCTGTTATTGCAACTGTCGAAATCAAGAAGCGAATAACAACAAGAAGAACAATAATCGTCATCATCATCATCATAATTAGTATAACAGAAACAATACTAACAATACCAATAACACAAACGACGCTAACTAGTGTTAGGTGATAGGGCGGCTCCGGGTATTGCTGTGCTGGGGCTAGCTTTGGCTCGATTTTGAGCCCAGGAAGTCCCTTGACCTGGACAAGCGCACCGGAAAATGCGCTACATCTGCAATCAATGTTCGGCGTTCTTGGTCTGGGATTGAGGTTGAGGATCCTGACGAGACTAATCCAGCAATTGGCGAGTGCGTCACACTCTGGTTTCCCGGGACGTGTACAGCGCATACACATGCAGCTGCACAAATTGGCTCTGATAGCCCTAGACCTCAACCCCTACCTCCTATACATGTCAGGTGCACAGGGCTTTCGTTGTAATTATGCGCATGGGTAGTATAGAAGCCTGAATACTTACCAAGACTATTCTTTAGGATTCCTTATTGTAACTATAATGTACCCCAACACACTTTTCGAACAACTGGCCCATATATCATAGAACATTGGTATTATTAAGGAACCCCTATGGAATCCTGCAAAGGAACCCCTGAAAGAAACCCCACTTTAACATGAAGGCAAACACAGACAAATATAGCGAACGGAAGCCGGGTTCAGAGCAGCATGAGACCTTGGCGACTTGACTGGTGCCGAAAATATGAAACCTCCGCCTGAACTATGCGAATAAGTCTTTGTGGGGCGGGGTGGTATATTGGAGTTTAACTGCTTTTGGACTTTGAGGGGGCGCGAAACCCGATGTGTTTCTACGTTTCTCACAGGCGGGTCTCCCCCTTCTAGGATTCTACTTGGAGGTTCATGGGTAGTTATAAGTGGGGTTATAGTGAGGGTAACTATGGTTATAACCCCTATTGGGGGGACTTATAACCCCATTTATAACTACCCATGAACCTCCAAGTAGGGTCTTTATTGTAAGGATCCGACCGTCCAGAGTTCTATAATACTGAAACTTTGTGCGATACTATAAATCCTACAGGCTGGCAACGCCCAAAGAACTGGAGCCTATAACCCCTAAGCCCTAGGCCCCCAAACCCGAACACCAAATCCCCAAACCCGAAAGCCTGAACCCCAAATTCCCAAACCCTGAAACCCAAACCCCCAAACCCTAAACCCTAAACCCCCCTCAGTTGCAGGCCAGGCCGCCGAATCCCAAGGCTTCCACTGCCGCCAAGATTTCAGGGGCGCGACATCGGCATGGAATATTCTTCATAGTAACCTTGAGCTGAGGCTCAAGGTTTGGGCTTGAGGGGTTTATTTTAATTGTTTTTGAACCCTCGTGTCTTTTCAGCCGTGCAGCCAGAAGACTACCATGATGGTTGAGGGAGTGGGACTTTAGGGGTTTAAGGGTTCAGGGTTAAGGTTTAGGATTGTTTCGGGGAGTATTTGGGTTTAGGGCTTAGGGGCTGCCATCAGATGGATGTCAGAGAATGTTCTGAAGAATTTGTGATACTACCCCTGAATAAATCGCAGATTTTATTCTGCAAAAATCTCGCCATAAACCCTTTTCAATTTATCGAGGTCTTTCTTCAAAACCCTATAGGCAATAAACCCCATCGTCTAAAGACCCCGAACAAGGTAAACAGTTGTCAGGCTTAGAAGGCAAAACTGAAACAGGTATCAAAAACAAAAGCAACCAGGATCTGATATCAAAAACCAAAAAGGGATCAACCAAATCAAATTTTGCATAACCTAGAGGGCTTTCGCAAGATTACCAAGCGTCGGATCGAAAAAAACAACAGGGCTCATAACAAAATCAAACACGGAAAACAATCCAAGCCGCACTAGCCATAGTCATAGTGGTAATAGTATTATGTAGTAGTAGTAGCAATAAAAGTTAGAGTATGTATTTCCTGGTAGTTATAGTAATACTAGTGGTAGTAATAGTAGCCAAAGTAGCAATGGCAGAAAAAGTAGCAGTAAAAGTTGCAGACGTAGTCGTCGCCCTCCAGCAGCAGCAGGAGCAGGAGCAGGAGCGGGAGCAGGAGCAGGAGCAGGAGCAGGAGCAGGAGCAGGAGCAGGAGCAGGAGCAGTAGCAGTAGCAGTAGCAGTAGCTGTAGCCGTAGCAGTAGCCGTNCAAGTAGTAGGACAAGTAGTAGTACAAGGTAGCCATAGCCGTAGCCGCAACAGCGGCAGTGGCAGTGGTAGTAGCAGTGGCAGTAGCAAAAGCAGCAGCAGCAGCAGCAGTAGTAGTAGTAGTAGTAGCAGCAGTAGTAGTAGTAGTAGCAGTAGTAGTAGTAGTAGCAGCAGTAGTAGTAGTAGTAGTGCTAGTAGTACTAGTAGTAGTAGTAGTAGTAGTAGAAGAAATAATACTACATACGAATTGTAGCTACCAAGTGTAGCAATGTTAGAAATGCTGATACAGGGTTTTGTGACAATAGTAGTAATAACAGTAATCCTAGCAGCAATAGCTGGCAATAATAGTAAGTTAGAGTAAGTGCTGCTATGACTGGAACTTAATTCCAGTCATAGCAAGCACTTACTTTTCGTAGTACTAGTAGCACTAGTAGCAATAGAAGTAACAGTAGGAACTTCCTTGCTTCCCTTTGAGAGAGAACTACCAGCTTGTGAGTGTTCATGGGCTGCAAATACTGCATCTGAGCTTTTAGTCTTTTTGATCTCTAACTAGTTTTTCGATCCTGTTTGATTTTGATACCGACTAGATTTTGGTTGATCCCCATCCCTAGTTTTCTGAAGATCCCATTTGTAAGCCTTCTGGGAGAAAAGCCCGCAGTGCCAAGAGTCCAGCAAAAACAAAGGCCCAAACCCTAAACTTTGGAATTGGCCAACCAACTCTTTCAACCCAAATCCCAATCCTGTAGCGTGTTTTGACGGCTTTAGAGGCTTTTCTGTGCGCGCTCTGTCGAATCTTGGGGGTTCTATGATATGAAATCCTAGTAAAATACACAGCATTCTTGTCGTGGCTTATAACTTATAACGTTTCAATATTTTAACATTGGGATTCTACCAAGAAGCGGTATCTGCGTCCGGTGGCCACGCAGCATCTTGCGGCGGAGTGTCGTCCTTAGAATTAACCCGACAGTGTATTTCTGGTTGGCATCCTTGCAGGGGCTGAGATTTTCGGTCGCGGTTTCCCTGCACCCTGAAGCTTAAACTACTCTAAACCCTTCCAGGAGAGTTGAACAATTGTAGATCTTGCGGCCCTCAACCTTAAGATGCAAAACCGCCTCGAGCCCGACATCCTTCAAACCCGAAAGCCTTAATTACACTCTAGAGAGATAGGGTTTAGGGCTTACGGTCTAGGGTAAACTCGAAAACGTAGCTCGGAAATGCTAGACATATAACTCAAGCACAACCATCATACACACCTTAAGACATCTTGCTACAAGATCTCCTAAACTCGGGATCCATAAGAACTGATAAGAACCCTTGTACCTAAGCACAGCCCTAAACCCTAAACCCGAAGCCCTAAACCTAAACCATATCCCTGACAGCAGCCCTTTTAGAATGCTGTTTAAGCCACTAAGCCGTCTCCTCTAGGGTTTTAGAGTTTTTCCGGCTAAGGGTGTAGGACTTCTCGTACCTCGGGTGCAGTGGCTGCTCTCTTCGACCATCCTATCCAGTTTAAGGCTCAGGAGAACATGTGGGAGTTTCCGAACATAGGGGTACCTTACTTTGGGGTCCTTATAACAAGGATCCTACTATTTAGGGTTCTAGACTTGGGTCCCCTATTTTGGCAAACTCCCATGTATAGGATTGTAGAATTCCACTACAGTCACGCTCCTTTGCTGCTGTGCACCATATTTGCCAGCCATAACCCTATATTGGCCCACATATTGCGATCCCCTGTCTAGCAGTAACTCTTGACAACAAGTTTCGGTCTAGAGTGATCCCCAAAAATGCCAAACCCCGACCCCCAGCGCTGTGGCCTGCGCGGGGCCGGGGGGCAAAATTATACAGATCCATGGTACCAAAACCTGGCCATGCCTCATCAAGGGCAGCAAGAACTGGTTCCGCAGGACTTCCCCAAAGCTGTACACTCCTCGGCCAGGCGAGTTTCAAATTAGCGCTAGGAGCAGGATGATCTAGCACCTGCTGAATCCCGGGTCTTCAGGATCAGATCAGTTTTGCGTCGTCATGTTCTTCACGGTCAGCAGCATCAACATCAACACAATTGTCATTAGTCAGCATCAGCTTCATCGTCATTGTCATCATCTTCATGTCGACCACCGCAATCCGCATCACCAGTGTCACCACCTTTATCACGGAAACTTTTGACAATGTCACGCCCTACTGCGTACTGCGCTACTAGTACTACGACTATACTACGACTACTACTACTACCACCACCACCACTACCACTACCACTACCACTGCCACTGCCACTGGCACTGGCACTGGCACTGGCACTGGCACTGGCACTGGCACTGGCACTAACACTGGCACAGGCACTCGCACTGGCACTGGCACTCCCAGTGCCACTGCCACTACCATTACCACTACCAACTACTACTGCCCACTGCTACTCCTGCTGCTACTCCTACTCCTATTCCGACTCCTACTCTTACTGCTACTCCTACTCCTACACCAACTCCACTCCTGCTACTCCGACTCCTACACCTTTACTAATTCTTCTTCTGGCTGCTGCTACTACTGCTACTTGTGCTACTACTGCTACTACTGCTACTACTTACTACTGCCACTGCCACTGCTGCTGCTACTACTACTACTACTACCACTACGACTACTACGACTACTACGACAACTAGGACTACGACTACGACGACGGCTACTGCTACTGCTACTGCTACTGCTATTTTTGCAATTGAACGCTGCGCGAGCGTGCTCTGCGCTTCGCGGGCGCTTTGCTGCCCGGCACTCGTGAGACTTTGCTAGCTCGCATCACACTCTGTATAAAACTCGCTTCCTCTCAGTGAGACTTGCTCTACTAGAGACAGCCTCAGCTTTCTTCCTCCGACACCCTAAGTGTGAATCACTGCGTCCAGTATTCACGCACTTGAGATCAGTTGGGTCGTACCTCGGGTGAAGCCGGCGCCCAGAGTTCCGTCCCACAAAAGGTAACTCCTGTCTCCGAAGGGCATGACGTTGAATGTGGTACCTGAAGTAGTATAGGCCAGCAGGCCCGAGCGTCACATCAATTCATTAGATGATGCTGAAATCTGTGCAGGAGTCGACTGTTTTTCAATCAGGCTCCCGAGCAGTTGCTGTTGATCTACAGTGCGAGGCAAAGTGCCTAGAAGGACCGTAGATACACACGCAGACTGCATTTGGTGGAAGAGTTGTCTCCGTCCAGGCTGTGCCACATTGGAGACGCAACAAGGCCGTGCCAGGTTGCTGATTTGTCAAAGGCAAGACTCAGGCTGTACCGTCTTCGAGGCACAAGCTATGTCTAGTTTTGGCCAATGAAATAGGCAGAACTCCACAGGTTACCTGTGCTGTCCCGGCCATGGCTGGGAGGCATACCCATGGCCTTGCCAGCTCCACGATTGCCACCGCCAGTCCCAGTCCCACTCTGGTTGGTCAGGATGAGGCGATGGCTGCGCTGATTCTCGATGTCTTTTGCCCTCCTGATCCTCGTCCGGCTGTTGCTGCGGCCTTTTGGAGCTAGACGAAGCTGATTGTGTCGAAGATGCCGCAGTCGCGGGAATGGTCCTCACCGGAGGAGCTTTGTCGTCTTTGTCTCCCTTGCTGTGGTAGATCCTCATTTGTTTGGGAAGCGCCACGCCTCGCGCTGTCGGCAAAAACTTGCCTTCGCCGCCTTAGACAGTGCTGATAGTTGTTGCGACCAAATTGAACTCCGCATAGGTCGGGAAGTGTTTGGCTAAAGACGGCTCCAGCGACATGCGACTGATGCATGCTCCCACAAGGCCATGCACCTTAGTCGGCGTCTCGAGCTGCTTGTAGGTGTCGCCTTGACCAGTTGCAATGGTGACCTTGGAGGTAGCAACATCCCAAGTGAGGCCGGTCTCCGTCTTGACTTGCTTTATGGCCTCGAAGAGCGGTGGGACGTGCTTCAGCGCTTCCACCCGTGTCGCCCATAACGGTTGCTCAGAAAGTCCGCCTATGATAACCGGCGAGCCCAACACGTTGAAGCTCGCCAAGGCACGAATCCACTCCTGGAGAGCCGGAGAGTCCAGCATCTGTGCGAGCTCCTGCTTATTGTTGTATATCTTGTCCTTCACAGGAGGTGGCTGGGGCACATATCCAACCTGAGGAGCACCTTTGTCGGTGGGGTGATGTCCCTAGCTGCCTGGGAGCGACTGGGCTCGGTGCTGGGGGATTTGGGTTGATCTTCGGCTCCGGGCTGCCCCCTGCCTTGTTGATTGAGCTGTGCTTCCGCCGAGTCAATTGTAGGCTTCTGGTCACGTGGCGCAAGGGTTGCAGGATCGACGGTGGGTTTGGCGGCAGGCGGTGGCGTCGGAAGCAATGTAGCACCGGCGTCCGAGGCGTGCTTCCGTGAGGATGTGACAACTTCTTGTGGGGCCGGGCGACAGACGGAGCCATGGGGATGGCTGGGGGAGGAATCAGGTTCGGCCTCGTGGAGTAAGGGAAAGGGAAGAAGGAGCGAGTGGCGGGCCTGGAGCAGCCTTGACTGGGAGGGGTGCTGCCTTGGCGCCTGTAGGTGCTCCTTTCCAACTTCCAGAGTCGGAGGGATGGAAGGCTGAGAAAGGAGTGGAGGGCGAGGTTTTAAGATTAAGTTCGCCCCACTGCTGTTGGCCTAGGTGGCCGGCATTCCATGACATGACCCGAACGTGACGGACTTGCTGTCCGGCTCTGCGAGAGGCTGTGCCACGTGCAGAGGAGTTGTTAGGCTGTGCCATCAACTCGTTTCGGCTGGGAGGCGGACAATTGCCTGTCCTCCTGAGAAGGCGAGGTGTGAGGACCTGACCTCGATACCGCTCGCTTCTTGCGATTGCCCGACGACATGCTGTCTTGAATGAATTCTTGCGTAATGATGCAAAGTTTTGTGAGTGCACTGGTAGTAGCGCCATCCGCTGCTTTCATCAAACGACCGAGGCCTAATGACCCCCTCCACTGCGCGGAAGTGGAAACCCTACCGCCTACCCAGAAGTGCAATGTTTTAAACAGAGTCTGGGTCCAGGAATTGGTACCTGGCGGTTCAGAACGGCTCCTGCGGCAAATCGGAAAGGCACATGGCTCGGAGATGGCACAAACCTTTACGGTTCGAAAAGGGTCAGGTGGGGACCTCTAGCACAGCAGTTGCGCCCCGAGCCTGTTCCAAGCCTCTCAACTGCGTGGCCGCTTGAACACTAGTGGCGGCTACTGCTGCTACTACTACTACTACTACTACTACTATCACTACTACTACTACTACTACTACTACTACTACTGCTACTGCTACTGCTACTACTACGACTACGACTACCGCTATACTGCTACTGCTAGTGCTGGTGCTAGTACTGCTACTGCAAGTACTGCTACTGCAGTACCAGTACTGCTACTGCTACTGCGACTGCAACTGCTACGGCTATTGCTACTGCTACCGCTACCGCTATTGCTACTGCCACTGCTACTGCTTTCTTCTTCTTCTGCTACTACTACTACTACTACTACTACTACTCCTACTACTACTCCTACTACTACTCCTGCTCCTACTACTACTGCTACTACTACCACCACTACTGCCACTGCTGCCACTGCAACTACTGCTATTACTACTACTACGACGACTACTACTACTACTACTAACACTGCATCTACATGCCTTACTGCTGCTAAGACTGCTGCTACATTCTTCCCCACAGCAAGGACTGCTGCTTGTAAGACACTGTCTCACTACCAATAATAGTTAGTGGTGGTGATGTTGGTCATGGTGGTCGTGGTCGTCGTCGCCATCGCAAAGACTGTTGCTGCAGCGTTGCAGCGGCAGCAAAAGCCAGCGCAGCAGCAGCAGCACCACCACCACCACCGCCACCACCACCACCACCACCTCCACCAGCAGCACCGCCACCCAGCACCGTACAACTGGGTGGCAGCAGGTGTAGTGGCAGCAGAAAGAGCAAGTACTAGCAGCGATAGGTTGACGTAGCAAGCAACTGTGGTAGCCGCACTTGCCGTGGTAATAGCAACATCGTCGTCAACGCGACGTGGTCGTCGTCATCGTCGTCGTCGTGCAGAATCTCACTAGAAGCAAAAAGAGGAGAAACAGCAGTGTGGAGCAAGCTGGCGAAAGGCAGAGCACAGGAAACAGCAAACTAACCTTTGTGAAGCCATGTCTCGCCACCAATGTTGTCGCAGTCTCCTGCAGGTAAATCAGAAGTCAAGGGCGTTCCAGGCTCAGTCACCTTCCCAAAGGGTTGGTGTCCGTCGTAAACGGTACCTGTATGGAAAGAAGATCTCGTGAGTCTTTCTAGGGGTGCGATATGTTGGAACGGGAAGTGAAGACAAGCTTCTGTCAGGGGACGCAAAAGCAAATGCAAGGCACCCGTTTAGAGAGGGGGGACACGGTCTGAAAACCTGTGATTTGTGTGTCACCAGTCACACAAACCGAATTGGACTCTCAGCAATTCCCTCAATGACTCGCCTTGAATCCCCAAACCCCAAATTCTTCAACTGATTAACCGTCTCGAAATCCACGGGGGCCAGCTCCTGGCGGGCGTCCGTGCGCCCTGCCGAACTGCGAGAATTGAGGTAGGTGAGACCTCGGTAACCAAAGCTTCTGGGAGTGGAGGAACATGTAGGGTCAACAGTTAAGGCTTTGGGGTGACAGACCTAAACCCTCAAGCTGAAAAGACTCACAAACGACACTCAGAAAAAATTGCAATCAAAATCTAAGCGAGCAGTACAGTAATCAGAGGTACGTGCCGAACTGGCACCCCTCCCCCCCCCGAAGTACCGCAGAAACTTTATCTGGAGTGGAAACCTGAGAGGGTGGCGGCTAGTAGGCATGATGGGAAATGTTGGGCCCGCGCAGTCCTCACACCCAACCCACAACAAAAGCCTGCGTCTCCTGATGAAGAAAACTTCTTTAACTTGAAGATGACGTCTCTGCAAGACGATGGAAGCTATAGGGTCTGAACTAAATACTAAACCCAAAACCCTGGTTTAAACCCTAGCCCTAAACCTCTAAGCAGCTAGGGTTTTGGTCACAGCTTCAGCTACCTCGCCAAGGCCCCATGTCAGTCACCTAATAGGGGGGGCATTGTACTTTCTTATAACAGTACTGAAGGAACGGTTTAGGGTTTAGGTTTAGGGTTTAGGGATGATCTTATACTGATACTAATTACTCAGGCTTCTACAGTAAAAGGTCTTCAGCAGAGGTCAGTGACCTCGGTGCAACCTTTTGTGAGCGGAAGCATGGGAGCAATAATCAGTAGCTCTGGATTCACTGCAGTCTCGGACCCTCACACCCTAAACCCGTAAAGCCAATTCGGGCACCTCAGGCAGTGACTGGGCTGGGTGGTCTCCCCGTGAAAAGAGAACGAAGCAGTGCTCACGCCGGAGGGCCGTTCTGCATTTTAGGGCTCAGGGTTCGGGACTTGAGGTCCGCGGGATAAGAAAGGGGCCTTAATAATTGGAATAGGGTTCCTTTAAAGGGGATCCTTAAAGGGGGCTATAAGGGATCTATCAGGGTACTACAACACAGGGGCTTTAGTAATTAGAATAGGGTTTTGGGGCCCACACACTATCATTTTAATAAGGAACCCCCAAAGTAATATTGCTAATTATTTAGGCCCCTATAGTATGTCTGCTTTGTTTTACACAGGGTGTTTGAGGTTTTCAAGCTATTCTAGTTTAGGACTTTGAGTTTTTGGTTTTGGAATTAAGGGTTTCACGGATTCATGAAGTGAAATGGAAAGCGGATGTGATCGTGGGGACGTGGTTGTGGAAGAACTCTAACTAACTAGGTTGTCGACTCTCTGTTGGCTAACCAGGCCATGGTGGAGAGCTATATAATGTTAACAATGTAGTGCTCCAAAAATCTAATAATCTGATTTTCCTAATAGTCAAGTACTGTTTCAAAATATTCTTATGTATTCATAAAACAATATACTGTATAACTGTAACAGTATCGCACAATAATACTATAACATTCTACAAATGTAATACTGTAATATTACAACTGCTCTTGAATATAGCAGTATAACAATATAGTAATATTATAAGAGTATATTAGTATAACAACATAATAGTATGATGCTATGAAGGTAGAATGATTTTCTAATACAACACGAGGTGACTAATATCAATACCCTCGTATAGCCACATAATGATGTAGCTTTGGCTGATGGGGCTTTAGCTGCTGATGGACTTCATGCTTCAGGACTTCCCAATAATAGAGTCTCGGAATACGAGTGTTTGGATGGTACTCACGTAACACTCCCAAACCCAAAACCTCAAACCCCACTTGCAGTCTCCGGCTCAGTTCCTGCTCTTGGTTAGGTTAACCAAAGTTTCTGGATAGGATCAACCACTGGGCTTTTAAGTAACCAGGGAGAAAAAGTATAAACTTTTATTTCATAAGGGTTCCTTTAAGAAAAAAGTATTAAAGTATGGTACTCCAAAGCCCAGACCAGACACCAAAGATGAACACTGGTGAAACACATTAAAAGCCTTGTAGGAGCGCCAACACCTGCACACAACCCTCAGAGAACCCGCCAAAAGCATACAAAACTTTACAACAAACCTGTAAGCCTTAAGCTTCTACAAAACCCGTATAAACGCTTGGTACAAAAAAACCTGATAAATACTCTACGGAGTTATGGGGGTTTCCGAAAATCGGGGACCCCAATATAGTACCCTAAATAGTAGGATCCTTTTTATAAGGACCCCAAAATAAGGTACCCCTACTTTTCCGAAACTCCCAAACCCTAAACCCTGAACCTTTTAGGAACCCTTATATATCCCTTTGAAGGTATTTCGGAAACTCCCATGTCGGGAGGGCCTGAACGTGGGTTGGGGCCTGTCGGCCCAGCAAGGGCAGGCCGGCCTCTGCCGTTCTGCCTTGGTCGAAGGTTGAGGATTTAGGGTGTGGTGGTTTAGGGTTTAGGGTATAAGGTTTAGGGTTCAGCAGCTCTGGTCGAGCAGTATCTAGTCGAGTTCGCTATTTAGGACATGGAATAATACCCACCCTGCCAGAGAATCCCCAAACGTTAAGAAATAAAAAGTTTATCATTACCCTCAGCTTAGTTCAACACAGTCAATTTACCAAATATGTTTATGTGCTTATAGTTCTTACCTTTGGTTAGTAGGGAATGGAGGAATGGGGTACAATAATAACTACTATTACTACCATTCCTCCATTCCCTACTAACCAAAGGTAAGAATTCCAATTGCTAGTACAAATACTTAAACCTTAAAGCCAACCCAGGGGCTGGAGCCCTAAAGCTCAAACCCTAGGCCCCAAACCCTAAAGTCCAAACCCTAGGCCCTAAACCATAGCATTGGTCCGATTTGACGAAAATCGGCTTGAGAGCGAGGGGAAAGTGACGAAAATTTGTATTATAAATTTGAAAGAGAAAGTTGAGGGTTTAGGGTGTGCATGCGGTGCGCGTGGTGGATGCGTGTCTTTGAGGATGGGGGCGCACCCACTTATTGCGCGCGTGCGCCAGCATTGTCATCTCGCCCCAAACCACCCCAGCTAGTCTCAATTATAGGGTTTAGGGCTCACGCTTGTGGTCGAGTTGTGGGCTTGCGGCCTGTGAGGGTTGCTAGAAGTACAGGCTGGAACCCCCACAGGCGGATAACCACAATAGTATTTCCGGTCAGCTCCTAGGACTAGTTTTGGCCCGTGCCTGGAATTTACGGAGCCGAATGGGTGTGCCAATGACACAGGGCAGACGGTCCTTGTCTGTGAGGCGTAGCCGAGCCATTTCCCTCGTCTACCCGGAGGCTTTAGCCTCCCTCACAGTTGTAATAGAGGGGGGCCCATTTTACTTAAATTATAATAAGGAACCCCAAAATAGTATAGGTATTTATTTGGGCCTCTATCGTATCGAGACGGCCAGTCGCTGGAAGCCTCGAGCGCCCATGCACATGGTCAGCAGCGCTCTCGGCAGTTTAGCGTGTAGGGTTTTGGTTTGGGGTTTAGGTTTTGGACTGCTGTAGAGGGCTGGAATGAGGGCATAAGGCATAAGGCCGACTGCAAAGAAAGAAGAAAGCTATAGTAGCTATATGGGATTTCTAAAAGTCGGATCTCATCCTCAACAGTCGGTAGGCTGGGTCGATGGTGTTTAGGGTTTTGAGCAGCAGCCGTTTCTGAATCAGGTTCACTCCGTTAGGTTTATGTTCTTCTCGTTGAAGTAACCAGGGAGATAAGACTTTTATTTCATAACAATGGTTCCCTTTAAGTAACAGGTCCCCAGACAGTATTAAAGTATGGTACCTCAAAGCCCAGTGTTTCTCCGACATGCAAACCATGCAACATGGCAACTGATCCTTCGGGGGCCCTTCCCCTCAACCCCACACCCGAGAGCCCCGGGGCCCGAAACCCTGCATCCTCATCCCCGTGTTTAGGGCTTAGGGGTTTAGGGTTTAGGGTTTAGGGTTTAGGGGGTAAGTCCCATATCCCTGAACTCTAAACCTCCTCCATGTCTAATATAGGGGCCTTAATAATTATAATAAGGTTTTCGGGCCCACTATACTGTAATTATAATAAGGAGCCCCCAGAACAGTGTTGGTATAGTAAACCCTCGGTGTCTATGTCCGAAACCCCAAAACTCCAAACGTGGCCGGAGGCACGACCGATGGCTAACAGCCTCCCGTCTGGCAGTTTCTGCCTGTCACTCCCCAAAGCAGTGCCTAATGTGGAGGCCTTAATAATTAGAACAGTGTTTCGGGGTATATTATACCATAATGCCATAATTATAACAAGGAACCACCAAAATATTGTAGGTAATTATAAAGGCCCCAAAATTACCACAATCTGCTTTGGGCGCATCATACTAGTCCCACATCTTCAGGGATTTCGTACAGATGAAGGTCTTAGCATGGTGTCTTCGTTCCGGTTCAAAGTTAAGCTTAAAGTAACTTTTTGCGACAGACATACTAGCTTAACATGCAGAACGACGGAATTTCAGGGCATTTGGCAGATGCACAGGCGAGGTCTGAGAAGATCTCACATAGGTCACATAGGATTACAGAATTCGGGCCTGGCATAAGGGCCAGAACCACGCTCTCACCCCAAAAACCAAGAAAACCCCAAAGACCCTGAAACCCCCCAAAAACCCTGAAAACCCCCAAAACCCTCCGAACCCTAACACCCCCAACCCTAAGCAAAAAAGATCCTAGATTAGACGGAACCCTAAACCCTAAACCCTCAACCCTCAACCCCAAACCCTACATTCTAGGCCCAAAAGGTTCCCTCCCACTTTGGGTTTTCCATAGGGTTTAGGGGGGCAAGATCCCATGGAGCTGCTCTTCGGGCCTGGTCGGCTGGTGGGTCCTTCCTCTGAACCTCGGAAGCAAATGCTCAGAATCACAGACTCTCCACACCTACCCCCAAACCCCTAAATCCTGAAACGATAGACCCTAAACGCCAAAGAATGCCCTCAGTAACTTAGAGGGCAGATGATCTTCGGAGTGCCATTTTACGATCGGGTCTGCTTGCGGTAGCTTAACAGCCGGGGACCTTGGATGTTAAGCCTCAGGGTGTACGTACTATAGGAGCCTTGATACTTAGAATAGGGTTTTGGGGCCCGTTATACTACAACTATAATGAGGAACCCCCAAAATAGAATTTGATAGTTATTTAGGCCCCTGTATTAGATTCTGCTGTCAAAGGCTGATGAACGATGAGATGTTGATGTTTGAAGCCAGTTGCATCTACATCCCAAACCGTACCTCAGTATGTTAGTAAGTCGAGCCCCCTCAACCTGAGGGTGCATCAAGTCTAAACCATCGCCGTCAAGCCTTTGCGATGGTCACGGTAGTGATGTGATGATGATGATGACGATTCTGGAGATGATGCTGGTGATGATGGTGATGATGGTGGAGGCGAAGACGATGATGACATTGATGATGATGATGATCATGATGATGATGATGAAGGTGATGATGATGACGGTGGTGGTGATGATGATGATGGTGGTCACGACGATGAGAATGATATTGACATCCATTGGTCCATAGCGAGAAAGATAATGGTGCCGCTGTTGACACTGGGGCTGATAGTGCGAACGACGTTGATGTTGATACTGATATTGGTATTGATATTTAGTGACACTGATGTTGATGCTGACACAGGTAAGATACAGGTATCGCTACTGGCATTGATATGTATTTTGATGTCAATTTTGGATGGTACTATTGTATTGATATTGACACTGCTATTAATATCGCTGGCAGTGACAACATAGCACCACAACGATGGTGGCCCGAACGACAATACTCTTTCGAGGCATAAGTGGCGTATCTGCATCAATGATAGTCAACCACGCTGTCACTGCAACCATCAGACTAATCGGGATTGCGAGCCACATCCATGGAATCTAGGGGCCACTGTCGTTGTCGTCAGCATCGGCATCACGTTACTAAACTAGCATTACATCACGCATTTGATACAGTGATCAGAAAAACAAGTTACCAGGAGACCACGGACGACCATGGCAACAGCCAACCTCTCAAACTTCGCTGAGAAAGCGGCTGGGCCAGGAAGGTAGGGCTGCCGTCCGTTCATTACCCAACCTCGGGGAGGGCGGGTCCAGAACACCACAAACCCCGAACGCTAAACCCTAAGCCCCTACTGTAGGGGCCTTAATAGTTAGAATAGGGTTTTGGGGCCCAGTATACTGTACTTCTAATAAGGAACCCTCAAAATAGTGTTGGTAAGTATTTGACCACTATAGCACACCCTAAACCCTAAAACCTAAACTCTATACCAAAGCCTAAACGCTAAGACTTTCCGCCTATATCCATGTCGCAGACCGGGGGCCAGAGCTCTAAGCGTGTTCATTGTTGTCTGCAACAGGTAGGGGCCTGAATCATTCGCTGTTCTAGTGTGTTATATTCGCGAACTTGTTGTTCTAGTATAAACACATGTATACATGGATTAATGCGTGTATATATACATACATATATATATATATACATACGTACCCAAAGCCTTGTTCCTGTGATTTGTTGTTATAGCAATAGCAGAGCCCAAAAGCCCTCTTCTTATCAATTGCTAAGGCCTCTACAGTAGGTCTGCAGGGCTTCGTGGCTGGTGGGCTGTAGGAAATCTTTAGGCCAGGCCGTGTGTGTATAGCGTTTAGGGTGTGGCGTGGAAGGTTCAGGGCTTGGGGCCGAGATGGTTTTAGAGCATTGCGGTTGGAGCAAGCAGTGGCTCCTCTCAAAAAGGAGTCCTATAATGGGGCCTCAATGATTAGAACTGGGTTCTCGGGTACTTGTTACATTCATTCCGCAAAGAGCGCTCAGGAATGATATTACTACTAATTCAGGCCCTACATCAGGCAGGGCAAGCCTGTCGGGTTCGTTAGGAGGTTGCTAGCCGAGGCTAAATTTGAACGAGGTTCACGGTCTTGATTCGGAGGCAAACTGTCACTGCTGGGGCTTAGGGGTTAATGTTAATAAGTGCTTAGGACATCATGGATAGACTGGATAGATATCTGCTTGCTGTAGCTCTCAAGGCACCTTCAAGTGCGCGAGACCCGTGGTAGGGTTTAAGGATCTTGGACATGCAACCTGCAGGAAGGCATCCCGCACCCTGCACCCTGGTTTAGGGTTTAGGGTTTGGGGCTTAGGGTTTAGGGTGTAGGGTTTAGGGTTTAGGGTGTAGGGTTTAGGGTTGGTTTCTGGTTTGCCGATCCCGTCCTTCACGGGGTCTCGAAAGGCATAGTTGAAACCATCGGCAACAACAGTGAGCCTAAACCCTAAACCCTGCAAACCCTAAGCAACCCCTACACCCCAAACCCTGAAGCCCCAAACCCTAAACCCCCAAAACCACCCCAAACCCTAATCCCCTAAACCCTAAACACCCAACATCCTAATTAGGACCTTCACCCCTGAACTCGAAGCCTTCACTATGGGGTCCTATATTGCTGGCCCGAGGCCGTTATCCTTCCGCTGTCCTTTTGAACCGCCAACGTTAGAACCACGTACCTGAAGGCCAGAAACTCTCAACCCTCAAGCCCCTCTAAACCCTAAACCCTAAACGCTAAACCCTAAACCCTAAACCCCTAAACCCTAAACCCTAAACCCTAAACCTCGATGTCCTGACTCTGAATCTGAAGCCTTAAACTAAACGCTTCAAGCCTAGACAACCCTCACAACTCCATGAAACCAGATGGACCCCTCAACAGCCAGACCAAAACTGCGACAGCAATACAAAATTAGCCGAACGCCCATACAGAACACCCTAAACCCCAAACCCTGAACCCTACTAAACCCTAAACCCTAAACCACCAAAACCCTACAACAAAACGTCGATCTACAAGGCTAAGAACCCAAAACCCTACACAAAACATCTATCTAGAAGGCTAAGAGCCCCAAACCTTCACAAAAGCATCTATCTACAAGGCTAAGAACCGTAAACCCTACAAAAAAAACATCCATCTATAAGGCTAAGACCCCAAACACTCACAAAAACATCTATCTACAAGGCTAAGAACCGTATACCCTACACAAAAACATCTATCTACAAGGCTAAGAACCCTAAACCCTAATCCCCAATAAGAGCCCGGCAGACGCACAGGAGCTCCGGCCAATGAGAGCCGGGAAAATCAACGACGGACAAGACTTGGGCACCTACTAAACCCTACTAAACCCTAAATCCTAAACCGTAAACCCTAGACCCAAAACCCTAAACCATTCGTCTGAAGGGCTTGGGGCCGTGATCTGCGTATGTACACATGCATGTATGGAAGCATTAAAACCACCTAAGCCTTAAACTTTAGAACCACCGCATGCTGGTAGTCAGGGGCTTATGGATGGCTTGGAGAGTTCTGCAAACCGTTGTTCACTGCCCTAAACACTGAACCAATGAGACTACCTGATCGAAGCCCATTCCGCCATGATCTCAGAAGCTTCCCACCGACTCTTTGAACTGTAAAGTGCTTCTCGTGATGATTTGAGGAATACTCCCTATTCAACGGATTGAGTGTCTAGGATCTAACCAGACTCACAGGCTGTATGATTGTGCACCTGCCGAACTGGCAGACAACACCTCACCAAGAGTCAACGTGATGACAACCATAGTAGACGTAGATACAGACAAACAGCAGTAGTAGCAATACTGATGCTTACCGCACCGTATCATATAGTAGACACCAGGATAGCCGATGGACAACGAATGGATACAGGGACAAGCAGAGAGAGAGAGAGGGAGAGTGATATGCATGTTTACACACCCGCATATACGTATACCTATACCTATACCTATACCTAAACCTATACCTATATATATATATACACATATACACATACATATAGACACAGACATAGACATCGACATGCAGACATACAGGCATACAGACATACATGCATGAATCCGTACATACATACATCCATCCATGCATGCATGCATACACAGAAAATACATACATAAACACATACGTACATACATGTATATACACAGTATGTAATACATGCAGCCTACCTCAAGCGGCTTGGCTGTCGTTGATTCGCGGGCCTCCCTTCAGAGGCTTAAAGAATTCGTGCAACCTGGACGCCAAAAGAGGTGTACAAGATGCACGGTCCTTGGTCATCGCCTACAACTGTCACGATTTCGGATTTTGATTCTGGGCCCTGGTTTAGGGTTTTAGTTTCTCTGGCAGCTTTTAGAGTTTATGGTCTAGGATTTAGCGTGTACGAAAGACCAACACACACAAATGTGGTGAAGCGAAGGAGCACCAAAGAGCCCCTAAGCATAAACCATCGCAGGTTATATCGCAATAATGGGACAGGTTCCAAAACGCCGCCTGCATGATAACTACGGGGCAAGCGAACGCATTGCGCTTATGAGCTGTCTTGGTCCTTAGTTACAGTTTTATGTGTGTGTGTGCATATGTATACATATATGTATGTATGTATGTATGTATGTATGTACGTATGTATATGTATATGTATATGTATATGTATATATATATATATGCGTGTGTGTGTGTGTGTTCACTTGTGAGTGTGTGTATACATATATATATATATATATACACATGCATATGTGTTCATGTATATATATACACATATACCATGTCACATGTATACATATATGTACATGCAGACATGTAAATCAGACAACATATATCATGCTTAAGATCAACCTCTTTTGGCGTCCTCAGGAATCCGTTTCCGCTAACGCGCCAGCAGGCAACGCTGCTGGGGCGTCCAGCCGCCGGGCTATGAGCCGAAAACAGCTGGAGGGTTTAGGGTTTAGGGTTTTTAAATTTAGCGGCTGAGGGCTTAGGGCTTAGGGTTTAGTGGTTGATGGATTTTTGGTTTAGGGTTTAGAGTTTGGGACTTTGTTTTTGTTATCTATTGTCTCAACCTTCAGACGGACATGCTGGCTGAAATTTTGGCGCTTTATTGTTTAGGGTTTTGAGGTTAAGGGCTTCGAGTCTAGGGATAAGGGGTTGTAAGTATCTGCGACTCCGTGCCTGACTACCTTTTCGATCAGTCATGGTTGGTGTTTTCGCTGCTTGTGGTGCGAACGTTCCTGATTTTTCTGAGCCTGTTTCTTTCGAAAGTGCTATGTACGCTTGCAGTTTCACCACACTTGCGACTGTTGCTGTTGCTACTGGCACTCATACACGATACTATGTTCTTAACGCGGGACGATTATTGCCCTTTGGTACGTTTACTCTGACTGCTGTCATGAGCTTTCTTTAACTTCGGACCCATATTACTGCTCTTACCAGTGCAAGTATCCAGTACTGCCACTATCGACCACATCACCACGATTACTATGCTGCCATTCCTGCTTGCACTTCTCTTGCCGTTGCTGCATGCATTGCATTCTTTGCATCGAGGTTGCGCCTGAAGCCCTGCACCAGCTATCCTTTGCACGTGCCTTGAGGACGCCAGATAGAGCCCAAACCCAAACCTAAACCCTAAACCCTAAACCCTAAACCCATAAGCCTGAAACGACAACCCACCGGCCGCACGCCGGGAGCTCGTTCCGTGGAGCGGCCACCTGGTCTGTACCAACATTCAAACCACTGATATAGAGGGATCTATAAGGGGTACTATAAGGGTTACTATAAGGGATCTATAAGGGTACTATAATAGAGGGGCCTTAATTATTAGAATAGGTTTTTGGGTCCGGGTATATTATACTACAATCACAACAAGGAACCCTCACAATAGTATTGGTAATTATTTGGGGCCCCTATTTTAACAAATTGTAGCGGCCGTATCAGTTGTTACACCAGGGTTCCGCTATGAGGGCCTGAAAAATCAATTTTGAAAGGGCTTTGGGCTATATATGGTCACGCGCTCCGCGGCCCCCCCCCCCCCCCCCCCCCTCCATGGTCTATGGTCCAGGATGCCCCCCCTCCTGTGGGATAGAGTGTGGGTTCCCTCTTCCCCCTGTGGGGTGGTTGTGGGGGTTTTGGGGTTTT
>BGNK01000866.1:119528-156540 GCA_003297005.1 Symbiodinium sp. clade A Y106
GCTTCTTACAGGTTTCGTCGTGCTTCATAGGGGTGTTCATGGGCTTGTATGGGTTTTTGGTAAGGTTGTGTAGGGGAGGGGGGGGCTGGGAACGCCAGACGCCTGACCATATATTCTAGATTAGTTATATTCAGAAAACCAGACTACTGGTATCTATTCAGCCCTGTGTATCCGGGTTGGGGTGTTTGGGGTTCAGGGTTCCCAGGGTTGTTACCAGGGACTTACAGGAACTGTTGCAGGTTAAGTAGGACTGAGGCTTCGGCGCTTAGTTTTCCAACCTAGGGGCTTGAGTGCCGGGGTTGAGCTTCAGAATTTTAAGCTCTTGCGTGATAAAGTCTCCAATTCAGCTTGAGGGGACACTACTACGGTTGATGATATAAATCTGCAGTACCCAGAATAAGGAGTATACCTTTGTTTCCCAAAGTTTAGGGTGCCTAAGGGAATGCAGGATTTGTATCATCAACAGTACTCAGGATTCGATCCCCTGAGCCCCTGCTTTAGAAGACATTCCTCTACTAGGATCCCCGATCCCCTGCTTTCGAAGACATTCCTCAGCTACCAGGATCCCGCACGGCTGGCTGCGCCAGAATCACAGCAAGCAGAGAGGGAAAGAGGGAACGGCGGCCCTCCCGAGAGCTTGGATGTAAGGGGGCGCTTTGGGTTTATTATAGTATCCTTAAGGGAGGGAGTACCCTCCCCCCTTGAACCACCCTCCCGTAAGGATCCTATAAGTTTAGACTGTTAGGTTTTTGTTTGTTTCTTTGTTTGTTGGTTTGTTGGTTTGTTTGTTTGTTTGTTGAGGCCCTTTTCCTGCTTGCGACAGTTGGACTGGAATACCTAACAGGTAGAGCCTTGTTCGAGGACTGAGGCCACCACGCCAACTTGTAATAACCTGGAACACGGTTTCGGGCCGTGTTAGAGTTGGGGGTAAAGTGTAGGAGTTCGGACATTCCTCGAAGCTGTTGTAACGGCCAAGATTGCATCGTGTACGCAACACCTTCATCGAAAGAGTTGAGAGCAGGCCCCACGGCTGGATGCAAGTTTCTGACTATGGACCCCTACCCTTTTGTCAAGCTACAGGGAGAATGTGGTTCCTTTGCCTTCACTTGGCCGAAAGACCAGGACGTTAGTTGTCTCTTTGGGCACTGCTGAACCTGAAAGATATACCTGGAGAGAGAAGGGGGCAAAAGGACTGACTAACTCCTATTCCTCCTTTACGACGACGACTACTACTACAAGTGCTACTAGTGCTACTGGTGCTACGGCTACAGCTACAGCTACCTACTACTACTACTACTACTACTCCTGCTGCTACTACTATTACTACTACTACTACTACTACTCCTGCTGCTACTACTATTACTACTACTACTACTACTGCTACTAGTACCGCTACTACTGCTGCTGCTCTGTGGCAAAAGGCCCCAGAACAGGTGATTGTAACTTTCCTGTACCCAGGTCCTATGTGACGGGTGAGTTTGAGCCACCGGCAAGAATCCTCAGCAAGATGGTGAGATTGGACGAGGACTTGTTTGACGAGGAGAAGGTTCTGAGTGCTCCGCTACCACTACTGCTACTACTGCTACTACTGCTACTACTACTACTGCTGCTACTACTACTACTACTGCTACTACTACTGCTACTAGCGCTACTGCTACTAGCGCTACTGCTACTGCCACTGCCACTGCCACTGCCACTGCCACTGCCACTGCCACTGCTACTGCTACTCCTACTCCTACTCCTACACCTACTCCTACTCCAACTCCTACTCCTCCCACTACTACTACCACCACCTACGACACTACCACCACCACGAGGACGACATTGACGACTGCGCCCACGACACCGTTATTCGCACAGTAGCTTTGTTACCACCACTTCTCGTACTTCAGCTGCGCAGGGATGCTCAGCCCAGTCGGACCCGGGCCGAGTCCCTCCACCAGGCCGTCCGTCATCTTAGGCGGGCCACAGATATAGACCAGGGACCCGGAAGGGTCCTCTGCAGGGTCTCTAGGAATCAATGCTGCGACATCCTCGGCGGTGATCCGTCCACGTTTCCCGGGCGGCTCCGGAGATTCTCGCGTGGTGCGAAAGTCTAAGCTGAGCCTGGGCTCAGAGGCAGCGAGCTGGAGCAGCTGGGCACGGAAGGCGAGCTCTGCAGGCACCGATGCCGAGTAGAGTAGAGATACACGCTGCAGGGATGGCAAGCGATGTCGATGATGAAGTGCTTCTTGCAATATAGAGTAAAGCGGGTTTATCCCGATTCCGCCGGCCACCAAGACCAAGTTCTTTAGGCCCTTGCCCTCCACGCTCGGATCAAAGCTGAAGCTACCACCCGGTCGCACCTTCACCTGCTTCCCCGGCTGCGCTTTTTCATGGCACCAAACTGCAGGAGGATGCCGGGAAAGCTTCACCGCCAGGTTCAGCATGGGAAGCTCCGATGGAATCGAGCTCATAGAATACCCGCCGACAGCCGTAACACCATCTTGATCGATGAAGAAATCCACCCAATTCCCTGCTTTGAACTCGACTTTCTCCTCCAACCGCAGACGCAACTCCCGAATCCTGGATCAGCGTGGGCAGAAAAAACGGGTAGATACCGAAACATCTGCTTCTATATGCATTCAGAACCTGCACCCTGTCCATCCCTGTCCCCACCCCCAAATAAACAGACTATAATTTATCTACCTGTTTCACGTTGGTTATGTCACGACTTACTATTCAATCGTTCATTTGCATCTCGTTCGATGTACCTAGTGATATCTACCCTTGGCACTTATGACACTGCGGTTGATGACCTAAATCCTGCATTATCCATACTAAGGAATTTACCAGAATTCCCGTAGTTTAGGATCCTTAAGGTAATGCAGGATTTAGATCATAAACACCCTAAGCCCTAAACCCTAAACCCCTAAACCCTGAACCCCTAAACCCCTAAACCCTAAACCCCTAAACCCTAAACCACTAAAGCCTGAACCCCTAAACCCCTAAACCCTAAACCCTAAACCCTAAACCCTAACCCCTAAACCCCTAAACCCTGAACCCCTAAACCCCTAAACCCCTAAACCCTAAGCCCCTAAACCCTAAACAGTATCAGCTGCCGCGGCTCGTGGGTGTCAGGGCCTTCGCCTCGACCACTTCCGCCCGGACCGCGTCCACCGGGGCCCGGTGGCCGTGGGCCGAGGCCCGGCCCCGGCCCAGGGAGAGCAGAGATCCACAGACCCGGCGCATTCTAGGGTTGAGGGTTTAGGGTTTAGGGTACACATGCATATATATATATATATATACATCTGTATATCTGTGTATAGATACACACATGTGTGTATGTGAAGACATGTACATGGACATGTGTATAATTGTATAGTAACATGTATAGATACATACATATGTACAGGTATATGTACATGACCATGTATGTGCATATCTGAATACACACACACACACACCCGTCAAAGTGCATCTGTCTGTCTGTCTGCCTGGCTGGCTGGCTGGCTGTCTCTCCGTATGTATGTACGTACGCAAGTATGTGTCTCTGCACACATTTGCAAAAGTGCAATATTGTGAAGGCTTGTATGTATATGCGTACCATGTAAAACTTCTTCATAGACATATTTGTACATGTCTGTTCGCATAGCACACCGTAAAAGGTGGCTCCCTGTTCTCAAATCCTGAACTTGGTTGCACGATCTCCGACGTCTGGGGTTTAAGGTTTACGGGTTTAGCGGCATAGGCGGGCTTCGGATTTCCAGTTTGACGGGTTTAGGCTTTAGGCTTAGGGGTTTAGGGTCGGGGGAGTTTAGGATTGGGGAGTTTGGGATTGGGGTAGACTTGAGGATCTTCGAGCCAAGGGCTTCCTGCGACAAAAAACTGCGATTCGATCTTGAGGCACGGGCTTGCGGATTCTAGGTTTAGGGTTTAGGGTTTAGGGGTTTAGGGTTTAGGAGTTTAGGGTTTTCGGGCTTAGGCTTTCGAGTTTGGGAGGTTTGCCAATTCGTAGATGGGGGGCTTAGAGTTTGGGATCTGCATGAGGGCGTAGGGGCGTTCGTAGGTGTCTCCGTTCCTCGGAGACATAGGATATGTTGCTAGGTTTATAGCCTATTACAGATTAGAATAAGAACAAGAATAATCACAGTAAGAATGAGAATAATAGTAATAACAACAATAATCACAACAATACCTGCAGCCTGAAGCCCTAGTTAAACCCCCCCCCCCAACCCTGGGTACTACCCCCACCCTGTGACAGTCTATATTACGGGTCATACTAAGGGCTAAAAACACTGATCTTGCTCCAGCTGTTACGGAGTGGGGGCGGTACCCAACCTAAACCTCTCAACACCTCAACCCTAAACCCTAAACCCCTAATCCCTAGACTTTAAACCCCTTACCCCTAAACCCTAAACCCTACACCCTAAACCCGAAACCCTAAACCTAAAAAACCAACCTTAAGTCCCTGAACCCCCAGAAGAGGGTGCCTGCAACCCGCTTTGCTCGCCGCGGCCTCCCCAAGTGGGATACTTTAGGCTTTAGGGCTTAGGGGTTCAAGGTTTAGGGCGAAGCTCCCGGTATGGGTATGTATGCGGTGTGTGTATATATTCATATATGTATATGTGTGTGTGTGTGTATCTATATATAAATATGTATACACATGTTTATACAGACAGACAAGTACAAACACGTATACTCACCTATACAACCACGTATACACATATGTAAACATTTTTTCCCCACATATACACGTATACACATACATACATACATAGATATATATATATCTTTATTTAGACGGCTCCGGCCTTCTACTGGAGCCAGGAAGGCCGGAGCGGCCGCGAAAGCCAGGACCTGGCTTCCAGCAAAGGGCGGCACCCGAAACCCTAAACCCCTACGGGGTTAGGGTTTAGGGTTTAGGGGGGATTAGGAGGATTAGGGTTAAGGGCCTAGGCTCTCTTAAGATGAGATAGGGGCCTTCATAATTAGACTAGGGTTCCTTTAAAGGCTTCCTTTACGGCATACTAAAGGGTACTGCATGGCTTCAGTATAGGTCCTAAATCCCAAAGAGCCTAACTCCGAGACCCTAAAGCAAAGACACTACTGTGCAGCGGGCACGTCTTCGATTTGGGTTTAAGCTCTGGGCTGCGGCAGTGCAGCCTGCACTCCCTTGTCTGTAGTGTTGTGGATTTGCATGTGGGTTATTTCGTCATCCTCGGCATCATCTTGATGCTAAAAACTCTGCTTATCCTCTGCATCGGCTTTGTCTTTCAGTCAGCACTCCACCATAACCATAGCCATCATCATCTTGCGCTGTTCCATGAACTCCATATAAAGGTCGGAATCATCGCTTCTGCCACTGCGACGGCGACGGCGTCGAGGTCACGACCGCGAGAGCACTCGCCAGCAGTCATCACCGCTGCAGCTAGGACACAACGAGCACCGCCACCTCGAAACACAAGCACACCGGCAGCAGCAGCAGCAGCAGCAACACACGAAGGTCACTTCGCTTTGACTGTTTTGTTTACTTTGCAACCCAAACCCTCCACGACCCCGAAAACCAAAACTTGCTGATGCTGCGGTTGGGAATCGGACTTAGATAATGCAAGAATCCAAGACTACGACTCACCACGACCCACAATTGAAATCCCCTCAACCTCAACTCGCCGCAGATCCCCCTGAAAACCCGCCGGCAAGACCGCGCCGAAGGACCCAAGCACGAGGCTAGCGTGTCGCCGACGCCCCCTCGATGCCGCGCCCTGTGCCGTGAGGCTAAAGGCAAAAGCAGTTAGGCTCCGGTTCGGTGTATGACTTACGGCTTAAGCGCTTCATTTCAGTCTAGGGCTCCGGGCTTCAGGTTTAGAGCCTTAGTTGATGGTTCAAACATTATCTGCATAACCTGAACCCTGAGCTCCCCACAGTGGATTGTTGACAGGAAGCTGGCTTTCGTGCCCCTGTCCTTTTACCTGCATGCTGCATTTCCTTCTCTGACTCGTGCTCCTGCCTCTCATGTTGACTCGCGTCCTTCCCTTTCCGAACGTATCGTATCAGTAACGATTCCATCATGTAGTTCGCGGTCTTTTGTTTCTGATGTGTACTGCTTGCTGAAGTTAAGGAGCTCAGCTCCATTCGAGATTTCTTTTATTTGGGGTTGTAGGTTTTATGGCTCGGGCCTTCATAATTAGCACGCGGTATGGGAGTATATTCTAGTATACTTGGGCAGGCACCAGAAAAGAGGGAGTAATTCCGACCCGACTACAAGGCATGTGAGCAAAGCGATGCGCAAGATTATGGTTTTGGGCTCGGGCTGTGCTGAAAGCAGCAGCAACGGCTACCTAAAGCCGGTTCCGGCATCGACCCTGCATGAGTGATTACGGCTTAGAGGCTTGGGTCCTGGGCTTAGAGTTTAGGGGTTGCGGCCTAGGGTTTACCCGGCATCCCTCAACCACGAACCTTAAAACCCTTACACGGCCCACACCTTCAGAGTTTCGGGAATAACTTGGAATTACTCCGACTCCTTGTCCCGATATGGTTGTGTTATAGACTACAGACCCCGCCAAACCCTTACCCCTAAACCCTAAACCCCAAACCCTAAACCCTAAACCCTAAACCCTAAACCAACTCTCAGAGGACCTGCCTGGTGCGACACCCGGCGGCCGAGAAACCCAGCCATGCTGCAAATAAGCGAGTCCGGGGGAACCCGAAAAAAAAAAAGATGCTAAACAAGAAGGGCTGAACCCCGAAAGCAATAAGCAAAGGTGCCAGAAAATCACATGCCTGCCAGCCCTTTGTCTCTGCCTTGGTGCTAGGCCAATTTTCTGTAAAATGGCTCATGCATTTGCAGGGGATCGTGGCCCCTAGACCCTAATCCCAGCGATCTCCGAGACAGCTTGGAGCCCTTGGCTGGAGCAGTCGACAGTTCACGGCCTCTCCTAACCCCGGAAATCATAATCTAAAAGGCTTTGAGGCTTTTTGTTCATGCAGGGGTTACGGTGGAGAGTTTAGGGTTTTTAGGGCTTATCCTAAAACCCCTAAAGCCCTGGAACCAACAAAAAAACTTCTACGACTCGTAGGAGGGTGTTGCTCCACTTTGGGGTTCCTTCTAAGGGCCTTAAAAGACGAGTCGAATCTCCTCCATTTTTTGGAGTCTCATCGGGCATTCCAAAAAAAATTGGGGACTTCGAATCAGTGGAGTGGATTGTGCAGCTGCTAAGCTCCCTCTGGGATGATCTGAACCCGAGGAAATACTCGAATGTCTGTTCGCAGTTGACCCTTCAACGTTCATATGGGGAGTCCATGCATCTCCGCGCCTACCGAGGCTGCCCTCATAGTTCGACAAGGCCACCACTAGAGGCAAGGGTTTGGGTACGGTTTATACTCACGGTTAATATTATCGGGAATCCCGAAGACCAAGAGCCCTACGTTACCTTTATGATTAGTCTAGCCCGTAAATCCCTTGCCTCACCATCTAATACTTATAACTGCTTATAACCCCAATTAAGGTACGTATAACCTTACTTACTAAGTCCCACGATCCTGTAAATCCCTTGCCTCACCATCTAATACTTATAACTGCTTATAACCCCAATTAAGGTACCTATAACCTTACTTACTATCCCACGATCCTTCAAGTACACCCCACATCCGAAACCCCCAACCCTATCAAGCCCCTGTAACAGTAAAATATGTTGGTTTTCTTTTCTCGAGGTACATTCGGGAGCCCTAAGGCGTAATGTAGATCAGGAGCCCAGCTAATTGCCAACACTCTGGCTTAGAGCTCCTTCTTGTAATCATACTATAAATATTATCAACCCCAAACCCTATTCTAATCATTACGCGAACTATAAAGGCCCCTGCACTGCACCCTTATAGTAACCCCAATAGTATCGCTTATAGTCTACGCTAAACTATAACATAGTACTCTAGCTGTTTAGGCCTCCAAATTCAGCAAAGCAATTCAGTACCTCTACTACCCTACTACTGTCCTTCTCTTGCGATCTTGGGGCTTCGGACCTCCATTCTGTGCAGCCGAGGGTTTGGGTTTAGGGTTGAGGATTTGGGGCTCAGGGATTGGGGGGTTAGACTTGAGGGTTTGGGGAAGATTCCGCAACACACTGCACTGCCAGCATCTCACACCTGTTCCACTTGAGTACTTCTGCCCTTTATTACACGAGACTGTTAGCACATGTTGTCATCTTGCATTCGAGTCAATTCTGTTGCCCCGTCTCAGCCGAACTCTGCAAACAGCGTGTATAAGTTGTCTACGAACATACATACATACATACATGCATGCAAACATGCATGCATGCATGCATGCATACATACGTACATACCCGCATTGTATTCATGCATGTGTATGTTTGTATGAACACATGCACGTATCTCTGTTTATGTGTATGTGAAGAGAAGATGATTCCACCTCATCGCATCAACTCCCCTAAACCCTAAGCGCTTCATCAACTCTGGTCGGGTGGTCCGGACCTGCAGCGGCCCCGAGGCAAAACGGAAGGAGGACCGAAGGAAGAGCCGGACGAAGCGGTGCAGCCGGGGAGGCACCTGATAAGGGTTTAGAGTATAGGGTTTAGGCTTCTAGATTCTAAAGGGCTCTACGACGGCTCTGAAAGGCTTTTGGGGTTGGGGGCTTTGGCGGTTTGGGGGTTTGGGCTTTTCAAGTAAGGGATACTGTCGGGGTTGCTCTAAGGTTACTCCGCCCTCACATAGCCGTCAGCGACAATCACACGACGCTGGGGAAAAGAAACTTCCGGGCCCCCTAAAAGCCTTCTAAAGCCTGGGAAACCCAACAAAGCCTTATGAAAGCCTCATGTAACCATATATGACCATGACCATGACAACCCTAAACCCTCAATCCGATCGCGTTGACAATGAGGAGTTGCAGACTCAACTGATGCCATCAAGCGCGCTTGCTGCCAGAAAGCAATTTGCCTCGAGATGGTGGGCAATCTCTTCAATGTATAGTGAGCCCCAGAAAGTTGGAACATGGCTTTAGGAGGATTAGTGCTAGGATCCCCTATACTTTACTGATGTTCCAACTTTCTGGCTTCTACTTTATGTCTGTACGTCCGTACGTACAGCATTGTAGGGAACGGTAGCCATGATATAAAAGTACTTGATGCGGAATCGGCCTCCAGCGTGCCGCTCCACAGGGAACGCTGGAAGCCCATCCACGGCCGCTCGCCGGAGAAGCGAAAGACAAAATGGCCTCACATAGTATGGCGAAATAACGAGGATAGCTATGCAGGAGGAAAGTGGGTGTTTGATCTACTGCGTGTATGTATGTAACATTGTATGTATGTATGTACGTACGTACGTGGGTATGTATGTATGCATGGGACTAGTGCGAGTGCGTGTGCGAGAGCATGCACATGTCGGAGTGTGCGAGCGGATGCACACGTGCGTGCATGTGGGTGCGCGTGCGCGTGCTCGTGGGCTTGCGCGTGCGCGTGCGCCCCGGCAAACAGCAGCCCGATAGCTTGCCTACGCGAGAAACCCTTCCAAGCTCAACCCTCGGAGATTAGCCCCCCTCCGATGGTCAAGTTTTGATCATGTCGCGTTTAGGGTTTAGGGTGTAGCTGAAGTCCAAATTTCGGGTAAGACTATGTAATTTCGTTGCTGAGAGAAGTGCTCGGTTTTTGTTTCCACGGCAGAGTCTGCCAGGGCCGGATGGTTTGCCTCGAAACTGGTTAGCGGTCCGTCGGTCAGGATTTAGTAATCATGGGCGTCAAGTCAACAGCTCGCCGGGGAGAGTTCGGACGAAACATGGAGGCCTCGAATATGAATGAGCTCATTCGTGCGTTCCTTGTACGACGACGGCAAAATTAACCACGAACCCTGGCTCTTGTTGTTTCCCATTCCCCCGCATTCGCCCCTCAACAGTCCCAAATTCTCGCCGGCAACCACAAGCCGAACAACACAGTGGTCTGAACTCTGAAGAATTAGCAACAGTATCTCCTTACAATTCCGATATATTGATATATCTGTCAATAATATACCCCAGAATCCTATGCCACAAAATCATGGCCTCTATACCAAACCCGAAGGAAAAGGCTTCAAACCCCCCCATAACCCGTTACAAAACTCTTTTCCAATGATAGTCTCCCAACGCCGATCCCCGAACCCCTGAAGGATCAGCTAAAGACGCAGGAAGTTGGCTGCAATTCTGAAGAGGAGAGGACTGTTGAGGGAGGGAGTTCAGGCTTCGGGGTTTGAAACTGCATTTGTTTAAAGGACCCTGTAAAACCCGTGTCTTGAGACATCAATAAAGTCCGGACCCTCCTAAGCAAAGCCACGGCTAAGCCCTGCCTGCATCTGTCCCTCCTGCAGAGAGTCCGCGGTCGCCAAGTACGACCACCTCGCCACTGAAGCTGTTGGAGATTGTCAGCATTTGGGGTCAACCGCGACATTAGGATCCTTATTACAAGTAACCTTTAATAGATACCCATGCAGAACTTTCCGAAACGACAACGCCTGAGGGTTTGGGAGGGGCTTCCAGCCTACAGTCTGAATAGAGACAACCCCCTGCGCAGAACCCCGTCTATGCAACGTCCCCCTGAAACTCATGTAAAACCCTCAACCCTGAACCAAAAACCCTAAACCCCCAAAACCCTAAACCCCAAAGCCCCCGAAGCCTTTCTGTCCGCAGACCAAGCAAAGACAGCGCCTGACTGTTTCATCCCTAAGCGGTTTCGGGTTTAGGGTTTAAGGTTTAGGGTTTATAAGGTTTAGGGTTTAAGGTTTAGGGTTTTTAAACCCTAAATCCAATCCCGCCTGACTCCCCACAGCGGCATCCAAGGGCTTTGGGAGCCGATCTTCGCTGGGACAAGCCTGAGGACTTTCCAGAAAGCTTAGAGATAAGGTGATAAGGTTTAGGGTTTAGGGTTCAGGGTTTAGGGTTTAGGCTTTAGGGTTTAAAAGAATACTCATGATATCCCCTTAAAGTCACTATAAAAGGATGCTAGAATATCCACCAGAACTCCGTTTGCTTCAATATTAAGATGCCTCTATCACGGTCTAGGCTTTCGGCTTCAGGGTTTGGGGACCTTGATTTGCTCTACTGTGTTGAGCGTTGCTTTGGTATTCATGCTTCAATATGATTGGGGGCTCCCTAAGCCCTAAACCCTACACCCGAAAGAATCAAGCTCTGGCTTCTGGACCCTGACCTCTACGCCACAAGCCACGAACTAAAGAAGCCCTAAAGCCCAAACACTGAAACCCCAAAGCCCCAACTCAGACATCCCATGCTCTAGCCTGTGAGACATCCTTTGGGTTTCGGCTTCAGGACCATCGAGCTCATGGAGCTCGATGTCGTCGGGGGGAGGTGGGTTTCAGGGCTTGAGGGCTATAGAGCTTCGGGAGTTTAAGGGCTTTTAGATACCCGACGCCCTAAACCCTGAATCAAAACCCTAACCCCTAAACTGCCATAGACTCGAAAGTCCGAAAACCCCCAGAAGCAAGAACCCCGAGCCCTGTATCTGTGGCCCTGGCCGTAGGCCAGTACAGCCCTGCACGAGCTGTTGGTACCTCTGTTATGACCGTCTTTGCCATGGCTATGACATGAGGGCATTTGTCAGGAGAACAAGGTTTCGATAACAAGGAGCAATAAGAAATTGATTTAGTAATTATGCAGAGTAGACTTCTGCATTAAGTTTATTGCCCAGACTATATCTCGGCAATCATCACCAGTAGTGCTACCGCACTTCTCAACACGCACCACTGTTGATGGTAGTATCTTCTTGCTGCGATCGACAGGCACATGATCGCTATCGCTCTCATGGCCAGGACAGGTCTAGGGCCTAGGGTCTTTGTATGCTTAGGCGCAGGGCTTCGAATTCCGAAGCTTGTGCGCCGGAAAAGATCTAGGGCTAAGGATTCCACTGAGGATTATATAGGGGACCCTTGGGGACATAGGAACCTCTCAACAAGGTCCCTTTTAAGATAGCCAGAAGTATATAGGGTTCAGAAGGGTCCCCCTTAAGCTGTCTCCCTAATACCACCTAGGTACCACCTAGGAAGAGCAGAAGCTAAGGATCCCAGGCTCAGGCTATGGGTTTAGGGTTTAGGGTTTCGGGGTTTAGGGTTTAGGGGTTTAGGGTTTAGGGGTTTAGGGTTTAGGGTTTAGGGTATGCCATGGTGTGTAGGTTTCACTGAAACAACCCCAAAGCCTAGACACGAAACGCCTAAGGCCTAAACCCTAAACCGATACCCAGAACCCCCGACCTCCCATGCCCTAAAACTAGGGCTTAGGGTTTAGATTTTACGGTTTAGGGTAATTGAAGCTCTGCACCGCAGGTACTCTCCTCTCAGAGGCATGCAGGTTTCGGATAAAGCTTCGAACCTATGACCTAGCCCCATGCCCGAATCGCTGAAACCGTATACCCCCTAATCCCTATACCCCATACCCAAAACCCTACGACCTGAACCCGGAACTCACAGATCCCGCACACTCTGGGCAAGCTTCGCTCTCTCTTCGTCCCTGTCGAGGGCGTAAACTCGAACAAAGTCCGACATTCTTGAACGAAGGGGTCGCCAATTTACGGTTTAGGGTCCAGCGTCTTCATGGTAACGACCCTAACTATTATCCTAAATATGGTGTGGGGTCCTAGTGTGTTTCTTCTTTTGTCGTCCTTGCAGCAAGGATCCTACTATCTAGGGTCTGTATAGGGCTCTCCTGCTGTCTGAATCGCAAATATGCCGCACGCAAATGCCGCATGAACAGTGACAGGCTCTCTGGGCCAGACCAGCGAGTGATTGCGGAGTATACCTTAAAATATCCTTAATATATGGGCACAAGATATGCTCCTTCACTGATTTCAGGGATATTGAGCTTGTAACCCTAAACTCTAAGTTTCAAGCTGAATCCTAAGCCCCAAGCCCGAAGCCCGAATCCCCGAGCCGGGTCTTCTCTCAGTGCGCTGCTGCCGTGAGGTCCACTCGCACAGGCCAGCATTTGGCCTGCTTCAGGGCCCCCAAAAAAGCACATAAGCAAAAATAAGGATTATCCTTATGTGCTTTCGGGGTCCCTAATGCAAGGGAACCAAAGTCAGCGGTCAACCCGCAAACGACTCAAAGGCTTGAGGGTGCAGGGATTGGGCCTTTTTGTTTTTAAGTTGGGTTGTCGGTCGCTTAGTTCGCCTGCTAGCCTGGTGATTAGGGCTCAGGGTGTAGGGTTTCGAGTATGGAGCAGCCAGTGGTCAGCCCCGAGAATAGAAAAAGAGTGTGACAAAAATATGAATAGGGCTTGGTGGCAAAATTAAACCACTCCGGAGTATTATTGCTAGTTACTTCGGCTTCTATATCAAAACAGGGTCCTAGGGGCTAGGGCTTCGGGGCCTTGAGGTTACCCTACCAGTCTCGCATTTCAGGCCTTTAGATGTAGGGTTTAGGGTTTTTAGGGCTTCGAAGTTAGTTTGGGGGCGGGCCAGCGTTTGACATCGCACTGCCCCAGCAGCACAGAACACTACCGCCTGCTCAAGATCAAGTGGTTTCGCGACACAGGCCCCTTGCGATAGGAAACGCCAAGTGTCACGAGCTGGATACAGTAGAGGTTGCCTTTCGTACGCTGCGAGGCCCTCTATATCCTAAACCTGTACCTACATCCCTCACACTATATACGCCTTTTGCATGAACCGTGAGTTTGCTTTATTAAATCAAGGGTACATGACGGGCAGCTTGCCGCCAGCTACATGTTCAAACAAGTTATCCCAGTTTTCTGAAGCGATTAATTCTGTCAGAACGTCCATACCCATAAAACTGCTCGCACATGGACTCCGGAACTTCACCTCAACACCACGAGGAAGTCGTGTGCTGCACAATAGCCGTATGGTGTCCATTATTGTTGATACAACAGTGTTTGTGACGTTGTGGCTGCTGCCACTAGCGGCTGATACTGCTACCCGAGTTAGGGCATGGTTTATATTACTAGTATCCCCATAGTAAAACCCAATATATACACTCACCAATATTCAGAAGGAGGCCTATCTACACTCACCAAAACGGTAATGTAAATGTAAACCCTACATCAGTTGGACTTATTGGTTCCGGAGATTGACAGTGTTGGTAGACCTGAACCTCGGGTTTCCTGTGCTCCTGAAAGTAGCAATGAGACTGGCAAATTTCAGAAGGTCGCAATGCAAGGCTGAATTAGGGGCCAAATAATTAGTACAGGGGTTTGGGGTATGTTTAAGTACAACAGGTAACTGCAAAAAAAAGGATAATAATCTAGGCGCAGGTACTGGCCTCTGCAACTGTTGAATCGACTTGACTTGCTTCGACGTCGACGGAGACGAGGTCAAAGACGATGTCCACCTGATATCCCCGTCTAGTGACCCTTGTCGTTCCTTTATAAGTAGACTATGATTCCTCCTTAAAGTCCCTACTAACCGAAAGGCATACCCTCAATTCCTGTCCTAACTGTCTAACCACCGGAACTCAGGGCAATGTTTTCACCAGAGGGCGAGCCCCCACCGCCGAACTTTGGGGGCAAGACAGGGACCTTCCCACCTCTCCTAAAGTTAGCACATGGCTGGGGTAAGGACAAAAGATCACACATGCAATAATGTCCTAACTGCGTCCATTCCCTGAAAGCCCACTCCCCTCGCAAGTGAGGGATGTCTCTTAAAACCGAAACCCTAAACCTTAAACCCTAAACCCTAAACCTAAGCTAAACCCTAAGCCCTAAAACCTGCTCTGTTGCGCGCTCCCTGGGTTCATTTCATGCTGTCCCCAAATCCCCAAACCAACAAGCCCCGTCCGACCCGCCGATATCCATATGCAATCATCGCCATCACCCTCAACAAAAACGTAATCATCATCACCGTCACCATCATCATCATCATCGATTATGAGGACCCCAAAGTAAGGTACCCTAATTAAATTTTCGCAAAGTCCCATATATGTGTTGGGAAGCTGGTCTTCGACAAGCAACGGCCATCATTTAACGTTTTCGCTCGAATGACCCTAGATTTCCATTATCCTTAAATCGCTACCGGTTGTATAAGTATTCGAAGCGGTTCGAAAATGGCCCGAAACAGCGTTCTTGATATCCGTTGCCAATATGAAAAGCATTCTTACATGTTTTCTCTCAGTTCCTAGCATGCCTTGAAGATGAAGCCTCCTAGTGCCACTGCAGCAAGCAAAGCTGGAAGCTCAGCATGTCTCAGGATGCTTTAGGGTTCAGGGGTTTAGGGTGTTGGGGTTTTACGGTTCAAGGTTTGATCTCTGCATTTAGCCGGTGCCAATACCTGCGACATCCTGCGAGTGCTGTGACGCAGAAACCGAGTCATGTCACGGCACGGTGATGGTGATGATGGTGATGATCACCGCCCCATATCATCACCCGAATCCGTGAAGACCCTGAGCCTCATTCTCCTTATTTCACATACAGATGGACAGTTTATTGGTTGCATAGCAAAAACCGACAAGTATCGGAAAGATGTGCATAAGTCCCCCTTTGGACCTCGTGGTCCCTTTGGGAGAGGAGGCCGTGGACAAAGGCCTTCACGTGTTCGGCTTCGTGCCGGGCTTGACTTCTAAGGTTTAGGGTTTAGGGTTTAGGGTTTATCAGTTGGGTAGTTGTCAAAAGCAAGGTTCCTTTTTGGGTACCCTAAGTACTAGGTGCCGTACTATAATAGGGACCCAAAAAGGGACCATAATTTTGACAACCACCCATTTCGGATTTAGGGAAGGGCTTGAGTTTAGGGTTTGGCACAGTCATGCCAAAAAACGAATCACAATCAAGCCGCATAACTCTGAGCGCAGCAGCCGCCAAAAGGACGCATGAAGGCACATACTGCATCTCCGTTCTGCCCCTTGAGCATGCACCGTAGAATACAGTGTTAAAGCGCCATTGAACAACAGCTGAAACCCTGCCGCAGAGGTAGACCCTGAGACTTGAACCTCGAATCCCACATTGAAGCTCTGTACCGCGCACCTTGGTGTCTTCGCCACCTGCACCGAGCATGTTGCGCCTGGCAACATATGGGCTGTAGACACACCCGGCTACATCAAAAAGAGTGCTGGCAACAAACGTCGTACTGTCAACTGTAGTAGTCAAAGTGGCACTAGCAGCCATCTTGAAACATGCAAACACCATCTCACGGTGGACCCGAAGCCCCAAGGCCCTTAATGACGCCCGAAACCTTGAAAGAAGCTCCCAGAGATTACCCTAAGCCCCTTCACCCCTAAACCACTGGGTTCAGAGAAGAGAGGTCTGTCCTAGGAGATTCGTAGGGGTTGCCTAGGGGTGTGCATCCTAGCGCTTAGAGGCTAGGGCGTTGGGTTTAGGGTGTAAGGGTCGAGGATGTATCTTGGGGCTGTAAGGTTTCGGGTTGAAGGGGTTTGGGGTCTAGAGAAACAACGAACAAGTGTAGAGTGCCGGGTTTAAGGCCCCTAGAACCGTAGACCGCTAAACCCTAAACCCCTAAACTTCCTTAAACCCCTAAACCCCTCAACCCCCTAAACCCTAAACCCGAAGTCCACAAGCACCGGCGGGCGCGACCCCCAGAGCACGCGCCGACCGCCTTTGCCGGAGTCGCCTCGGCCTCCGAGCAGAGGGGTTTGTTAAGGGTTTAGGGCTTTAGGGTTTAGGGTTTTAGGATTTAGGGTTTTAGGGTTTAGGGTTTAGGGTTGAAGGTGAGCTATACTACACTATAGTATACTATAATATACTACAATATACTATAACATACTCTCATATGCTCTAACATACGACTATAATAATAATTATACTGTAACTAGAACTGATCTAGGGTTTAGGCTTTAGGGTGAGGATTTAGGGTTTAGAGTTGGCCAAAATATAGGTATGCTACACGCTCAGTGTGCAGAAACGCCCACCTCAAGACCGCCCAAAATGCTACTCAAGGCAGGAGACTCTGTACTACTGCCACCTGAAACGCGTCGAGCGAGTTGAAAATTATGGGATAATGTACCGCCACACCCTATTCGAACTGGTGAGGCCTACATCACTCAAGGGAAGGCGAGATCTGAGTGTAGTGCAGTATAGCATAGTACTAGTACAGTAATACCCAGAGGCCCCATAGTCGTTCCTTTTTTGGGATTACCTTATTGTCGTCGATATATGAACCCTCAAAAGGAACTACTATGGAGCCTTAGGGTAGTGCTGTTTCGTCAGTGGACGACCGAATCACCGGTCACCACGACCGACCGACATGGTGTGCACTGCGCCGCGGTACAGGCTTTGGGGTTTGGGGCCTGGGTAAACTGTAAGCCAAAAAACTCGTGGAGAGCTGGTTCGGGCGAAGCACTAATGTAGGAACCTGATTCAGAAACCCTGGGCCTTTATCAGGGTTCCTTGTATGAATCCTACTACTTTGGGGTTATAGGCCCAGGGTTTCTTAATCAGGTTCCTACATTAGGCTGCAACAGTGAGTTTCGGGCGTAGCTGGTCTTCGAGGCTGCGTTTCGGGACTTGCGGGCGTGAAGCTCTGGCAGGCTAAGTAAACCGCCCAAACCTTCTCATGCACAGTCCTTTCCGAGGCCCAAGCCATAAACGTCCACGGCCAGCGTTGACGGGGTATCCCGGTGCACCTGCATGCGAACTCCCTACTTGGAGGTTCATGGGTAGTTAATGGTGGGCTTATAATTAGGGTAACTATAATTATAACTCCTATTAGGGGACTTATAACCCCATTCATAACCTGGGCTTTTAAGTAACCAGGGAGAAACAAGTATAGACTTTTATTTCATAAGGGTTCCTTTAAGAAAAAAAGTATTAAAGTATGGTACTCCAAAGCCCAGTAACTACCCATGAACCTCCAAGAAAACCCTAAATCCTTGAGCCCTGAACCCGAAGCCTGGTTCAGGGATCCCTTCCTGCGGAGTCTCTGCTCTACGAGCTCTCTTGGCTCAGACCACCTGCAGGGAGCCTAAGACTGGAGGCCATGTAGACTCCGGCTTATGCCTCAGGGATGTTTAAGGCAAAAGTTTAGGGGTTTAGGGTTTAGGGTTTAGGGTTCAGGGATGCTTAAGGGCACAATGTCGGACAGTTAGATCTGCAGTGGGCCCGCAGTGGGATGAAGAATGCTCTTTCATCTGGTCAGCAACATCATGAATGCAGGCATCATGGTATGAATCCAGTATGAACCAAGGAGCATGTCACATAGAAACGCAGCGAAAACCCTAAACCCTAAACCCTAAACCCAAACAAGCAGTGCAGCTTCAAGACTTCTGCATGGCGGGAGGCCCTGGCCTCACTGCCTTCAGGGGGCACTGGCACACACCAACCAAAAAGTAGTAGCATTAGTAGTAGCATTAGTAGTAGCATTAGTAGTAGTAGTAGTAGTAGTAGTAGTATAGTAGTAGTAGTAGTAGTCGCATTAGTAGTAGTAGTAATAGTAGTAGTAGTAGCAGCAGCAGCAGTAGCAGTAATAGTCGTAGTCTAGTCGTAGCCGTGGCCGTAGTGGGTGGTGGCGGTGGTGGTGGTGGTTGCTAATAACAATTCTCCTAAGCAACCGCCACAAACACAAAGAGGTATCGAGCGCAATACTGGTGAACGCCGGTAAAAGCAACTTCGAGTACCGGGGCTGGCCTCTACCTGCAGGGTAAGGAGGGCGTCGGAGACCACGGTCAGCTGCATCACATGCCTGGTCTACCCGAAGACTACTTGCTAGGTTTTCTTTAACGGCTTGCAGAGTGCAGCATCAGTTAAGCCAGAGCTCCTTCTTAACGGCCCATGTTACAATCTTAAGGGACATTTCTGGACCAGGGGATTTTGGAATCTCGGCCTTCGTGGTTTTCGGGTCCTTAGGGTCTTCTGTGGTTTGAGGCCTCAGCAGTTTTGGGATTCAGGACCTCCCAGCAACACGGTCTCTCAGAGCCACAGCAAAATGGTGTTCAAAATCAGGTCTTCAGGTTTCGGGATTAGGGTTTAGGGGTTTAGGGGTTTAGGTTTAGGGTTTAGGGTTTGGGTTTAGGGTTTAGGGGGTTCGGGCTTTCGGGTTTAGGGGTCGGAACCTCCCCCGCCGCTGCAGAATGCACCCAGAGACCTAGGAAGGCGCCTCTTGATGGTGGAAGGCAAGCCGAACACGTCGTGCACGTGAACCTGGTAGGTTTAGGGTTTTTCTTTGATCTATGTTGACGGACCTTTTCCCAGCCTGCCTGCCCAGCATCAGGAGGTTTGGGGTTTAGGCTACTGCGTGAAAGGCACTGTTTGGTGGGGTCTTTATGATAGGGGGACTACATTGTGAAGGCCTGAATGTACACCGAGAGTTGGATATTCAGACAAAGAGATAGGTAGGTATAGGTAGACATCCCGAAGTGACACAGAACACAATACAACATCCCAACACATCACATGCCATGCCGTGGCAAGGCATAGCATAGCATGGCAGGACAGGGCATGGCAAGGAACGGCAAGGGATGGCGTGACATGGCATGGCATAACAGAACATGACATTTCGATACACAACACAACGTAGCAGAACACAGGGATCTATTTGTAAATGCGTGGGTGTGTGAAAAACTCTCGGCGCTGGGCCTCCCCGTTGCTGGTTGTGAAGGCTCTGCTCGCAAGCCTGGGTGATTGAAATTTGACTCAGGGTTTAGGGTTCAGGGTGCAGGAATTGAGGGGCTTGGGGTCTAAGGTTTAGGGTTAAGGACAGCTCTTCGAGTGCAGGGTTTTGGGGAGGCGACAGTTCAGGGTTCTCGAGTGTTAGGTGGTGCGCTCTCGTGTGTGTGTCCCGCAGGCATTCTTGATAAAGTCACTGCTTACGCACATAGACAGTGAGAGTCCATCATACATGACCGTTGCTTGCTGTCGTATCTTTGTCATTCTCGTGCAACATCCATCTTCGGCCTACCACCCGTACCCTAATCTTGAATTCGAAGCCCAGACCCCAAGCCCGAAACATCAACGCAAACATCTACCGTTGGACCCAAACACTGAACCCTACTTCCAGAACGGCTCTCAACAAGAACATGCCTGAAGTCCTCCACAATACATGTTGAACTGGCAAGGACTGTTTTCTCCCCGCGAGTTCGCCGTCCCTGGACGATGCACTGAACGTGCAAAGACTTTTCGAGTTGCTGGCTCCTTTGTCCCCCAAGCCTTCATACACTGTGCACTTAAAACCTCAACCAGGACACCATCAAGTGAAACTTGATTTGCTAAAGGGTCCAGCTTCACACTTTGCTATACTATACTATTCTATACGAAACGATACTAAACTAATACTATAGTATACATCACCATAATTTTCTAACATACCAAAATATACATTCATACAGTATAACACACTATAGCGTACTATATTTACTATAAGAAAATACAACAGAAGACTTCACCCTCCCAAAGGCCAAAGAGTCTCTCAGCTCCTGCAGACGCAGATGGGACGCCCGGGGTGTCAGGTCAGCGGGCTTTTGAACTCCGTAGGCTGCAGTCTCTGCATCGGCCATCGCGAAAACCTGGCATGAAGTCCATCGATTTAGGGATTGGGGTTCAGCATTTTGAATGGTTTGCGGCGAAAACACGATGAGGAGCTACTGCAACCGACTATGACCATCCTCGTCGTCATCACCAATTGCTATCTTGTTTCCTTTTTGATCATCGTCCTTGCCATTCTCGTGCTCCCCACCATCGTCGTCACCATCATCATCCCCGCGTTTTTCAGGCATTACCATCATCGCCGTCATAAACAGGATCCTCATCATCACCACCACCATGGACCACCACCAGCATCCCATTTCTGAAACCACCTTCACCATTCTGAAGAGGGCCGCCTGCATGCTGGCCATCATCATGGCCACAACGCACATCACGTCGCCGTCAGCTGCCATGTTCATCCCAAGCGTCACTGCCATCATACAGTTCCTTGTCTTTGACCTTCCCATCATCAACTTCGCTGCCACCGGTGTCAACGTCCTCATCTTCATCACCCTCACCATAACCTACATCATCAATTCATCGACATGGTCACCACAATACCAGGGCTTTCCCCATGCATCTGGATTTGCCATCACCATCACTACACCGTAACCATGGTCATAACCATCATCGTCGTCGTAGTACCAGTACTCATGACTCATAACAGAACTCGTACTAGTACCACTGCCACTGCCTCCTCCTCCTCCTGCCCCTACTCCTCTCCTATTGCTACCCGTGTCGCTACGTCGTATGGTAGTAGTAGTGGTAGTGGTAGTGGTGCTAGTAGTAGTAGTAGTAGTAGTAGTAGTCGTAGTAGTAGTCGTAGTAGTAGTGGTAGTAGTAGTAGTAGTAGTGGTAGTGGTACGTGGTAGTGGTACTAGTACTAGTACTAGTACTAGTACTAGTACTAGAACTAGTAGTACGTAGTAGTCGTACAGTAGCAGTTCCAGCAGCAGCTGCAGTAGCAGTTGCGGTGGCAACAGCCGTAGAAGTAGCAGTGGCAGCGGAAGCAGCAGCCGTAGTAGCAGTAGTAATACTAACAATACTAATCATTTACGAGTAGGAGTTCGGCAGTAGGATGTCGGAGTGGGAGGGAGGATGAGGAGGCACGTCAGTAGTCAGCAGCATCTTCTGCTATCATCGCACATCACACACGACAGCCATTTAAGATGCCAGGATGGCCCCTGTCCTAGTGGGCGGTTGGAGTCGCCCGAGCTGCTTTCCTCGGAGCCTCAGGTGGACAAGGAAAGGTGTTCGGACCAGATTTAGGCCTCCAGAGCAATGTAGGGGACATACATGCATATAGATGTATCGCACCTGTTCATTTATATGCAAGCATGTATGTATGTATGTATGTATGCATGTACGTATGTGTGTATGTATGCATGCATGCTGCACATGTACACGTATATGTGTATGTATATGTATATGTATATGTGATAACTAGATGTATGTATATATATATATATATGTACAAGTAAATATAAGTGTATGTATATGCATATGTTTATGTATATGTATATGTGTACGCATAATATGTGCCTGCGCATGTGTATGCACATGTTTATGCATGTGTGTATGTTTGCATGCACATGCATGCATGCGTGCATACGTTCACATACACATATACACATTTATAATGCCTATACCTATAAAGAGACATGTTGGCGTCACTACATGGTGTCACATGACGATGCTTCATGAGGCTTTATTCGTTCACATGCCGAAGCGTGAGTTGATTTCGATGAGTCGACGATGAAACCTGAACACTAAATCCGAAAACGTTTATGTTCCCTAAACCGCCTAAGGGCGGAAAAACCACGCGAGACCCCTTAGTTTCCCGAAGCTGCCTTTCGCAAGCGCCATGGCCTTGCCCCTCATGACTGGCCACCATCTAGCAAGGCAGAGGGCTACCACCATGACCTGAGCTGTAGGGTTTAGGGTTTAAGGGTTTCAGGGTTCAGAGTTTAAGGCTTCATTCCCGTTTTGAGAGTCTAGGGCTTCATTCCCGTTTTGTAGGGCATTTGGGTAATTATTCGGGTTTCTGATTTAAGCTTTGTCTGGGCCATGACTTTGGTTTGTCGGGGCACAGGAAAAAGGCTTCTGTAAGGCTTTGACAAGGGATTGCATCAGGTTTTCTATTGGGGTTTGCAGATTTCAAAGCTTGCGCTTTTAGGGGTGTGCGATTTTTTGCAGTCTGGGTTTAGGCTTTGAAGAGCCGGATTGGGGCTTGTGCGCTTGAACTCTTGGAGGGGTTAGGGCAGGTTTTTCGGAGGCAGGGATCCCTCCTTATGGTCGACAAGGGCTTTAACCGGGATCCGTGTTGCGCAGGCCCTGAACCCTACCCTACAGCTGTACACTACTGTTGTCACTTCTGTGGCTCTTCCTTGCAGTGTCTGCAGCGCATTTTTCTGTCCTCGACCGGCGCTGCAGCGTGAAGGTCCCACGTAAAACATCTGCTGCGTAGACGTCTCTGGATTTGCATGGAGCGATTAGGAAAACATGGCACCCCCTAAGACCAATTGTAAGAGCACCGGAGGGAAACGAGGACCCAAAGTCAGTCATCCGTTCAGACCTTTAGTTCCAGACACGCTCTGTTGGAAGACCAAAGTCTTGCCTGTCAGGCTCAGCCTTCGGGAACGGTCCCTCCATCCCGGTTCGTGGCAGGAGCCCTGGCCCTCCACGGGGGCAGAAGCGAGAGAGCATCGGTTGAAAAGGGAGAGCCTGTTCCCGGATCGCGTCCGTCCCCCTGTGCTTCCGCAACTCCGAGAAGAAGATGATGGGCTGAACATCAAAGGGCCTCAGCAGAGTGAGCACACCGAACTGTGGCAAACCGAAGAAGCACTACATATATGCATGTACATAAATGTGTACATACATATATATATGTCTATATACATACAACATATATCCGTATGTATACATATATGTATATATATATATACACTGATATGGGTGGTTGTCAAAATTATGGTCCCTTTTTGGATCCCTAATATAGTACGGCACCTAATATTTAGGGTACCCCAGAAGGGACCATAATTTTGACAACCACCCATATATGTATATACGTCCATACTATGGTATATGCATGGTTGATATATCTGTCCGTCTATCCCTCCATCCATGCATAAGAGCCGGTGCAACATAGGGCCTAAATAATTACCAATACTATTTTGGGTGGATTCCTTACAAAACTCATCGTATACCCCAAAGCCCTATTGAAATTAGTGTGGCCCTTATGTTAGATCGGAGAGCGTGCGACGAAGAGCAGGTGAGTCCGATTCACAGAAACAAAACCAGCGACAACTCTGCTGCTATGTGTGCGAACGAGTCAAATTGTTTTGGGCAACGGGAGCCCCCGGAATATGCAGGCCCCGATGAACATTGGTACAAGAAGCACCACTGTGAAAGTGCCAAGAAAGCAAGAAAACGACGTTGCAACGACGCTCTAACGGGAACTTTGGGAAAGACAAAACACAGGAATTCTACAAGCAAGCATGCATTCAGAAAAAGCTAGTACAGCGCGGCCATACTACAGCTATGTCCCTTTTGTCTGCATACCGACAGCAGTACATGTGCACAGTGGCACTTTCATGTGCATCTGTGTGCAAGCGTACACACATTGTGTATGAGCTTGTTACAGACATAGCAGCATGTATCTCGACTGTCACTGCGTGCGACATGGCTATACCGACCACCAAAGTTTAAGTGCAAATAAGATTCGGACACCAGCTTTCACGCATACAGCTGACGTGCTGAGCCACTTTGCTACGTCTCCAATTCTGCACTCAGCATGTCCCATGAGTAGCAGCGAAGCTGCGTACTTCACTTTGCCACAATAGTGCTCGGGTTCCGTCCCCAACTAGTCTAGCCAATCGGGGTGCCTCGTGGATGACGATCGGCATCAGCGCCTCTTCACCGTCCACGGACAAGCCGAACCGGCCGATCGCTGCCTGTGCACAGGTTTGGGGCTCAGCATCGGGGCCTCAGGGTTACAAAACCCAAAAAAAAACCTATGGAAAAACTCTAGAATTCTAGAAACACCCTACAAAACCCTATATAAAATTTGTGTAGACCCCTATAAGCCACAACCTGCCAAACAAACGACCCTACGGAGTCCCCGTTTTCCTCAGCTTAAGGGGAGCCCGGCCTCGAAGCGACGTCCGTGGGACTCTGCCGGCTCCAAGATCTTCATCTCCTCGGGCTCGTTTACACTAGAGACAGGGTTGAGGGTTTTAGGGTTTTCAGGGTTTTCAGGGTTTTCAGGGTTTTAGGGCTTTAGGGCTCTTTAGGGCTTTAGGGTTTTAGGGCTTTAAGGTTTTTGGGTTTAGGGTTTAGGGGTTCAGGGTTTAACGTTTAGGATGGTTTAGGGCCGGAGGGGTTACTGCAGGGGGTTGCTATGAGGGTTTAGAGGTCTAGGGTTAAGGGTTGCTTCAGGGGGTTACTAGGAGGGTTACCATAAGGGTTGTCTAGGGGCTTTACAACATTTTGTTGCATAAAGCAGGATGTTTTAAGCTACAGGGGCTACTGCTGGATTTGGGCCTAAACGTTTAGGGGTTTTGAACTGAGGGTTACTACACAGGGTTGAGGATTTAAGGTTTAAGGTCTTGAACTGCAAGGGTTACTATGGGGTTTAGGCTTCAAGGTTCAGGGTTTTCTATACCGGGTTACTATAGGGTTTGGTATATGGGTTGTTATACGGGTCCTGCAGCTGGCAAGATGCGTGAAGGGCGTTATGCGTTTGTGATAGGTTTTTAATGCTACAAAAGGGTCTTATGGAGGTAGGGTTCAGAGTTTGCGGTGTCGGGCTTGAGGTTCGGCTTTACGGTTAGTACAAGACTTGCACGAATTTGCACGGGGGTATATCAGAGGGCTTTGAGGGCTGAGGATCTAGGATTTGGATGTACTGTGAGGCTTGGGGTTGGGGGTTTAGGGTTGGGGTTTAAGGTTCGGAGGTTTAGGGTTAAGGGTTCGGGGTTTGAACATACGCCCCAGGGATCTGAATGCAGGCTTGTTCAATCTAGAAGAAGGTCTTAGAAGTGCCTCATAACTGCACTGTACGGTTTTACAAGGGTTTAACTGAATTGTTATAAGAGGTTTTGTACGAGTGGCTTTTCAAGGGTATCAGATTTGATCGGTAATCGAGTAAGTGCAGTTGTAAAGATCTTATGTGCGAATTTTTTTTAAATTTATGGGAACAATTATGATGTCGGGGTATTGAGCTGTAGGGTTTAGGGGTTAAGATTTCAGGTTTGGGTGTGCCCATGCTTCGCCAAACCTTTGGGGCGCCGTGCCGTTTTTGGTCCCACAGGCTGAATAGGGGCATAATTATCTTTTGCAAGGATTAGGAAAATGGGCTTACTTTTCATTGTTTATAGTGTTGTGGGAGCTGTGGTCGCTGAGTGCATGGGAGGGTGTTTGATGGTGTTTGGTCGGATTTTTCTTGACGCTTCACGTAGCTCGCTGCTAGATACCAGGAGGCACACCTTAAGACATAGAGCCTCGAACTTTAGAACACTAAACAACACAACAGACACCAGAAAAATTCCATGAATCCCCAAAACTCCTGAACCCTGAAACATCGAACCCTTTCAAAATTGGCTTGAAAAACCCGGCATCCCGAAACACCCACAACATTACATTACAACCTTACAGACTGATTTCTGGCCCGACATTCCTGTTTAATTTTGAACCTTAAAGACCGATCTGCTACCTTAAAAGGTAGGCTTGGTAGGGAACTCCACAATCCCGGAAGAGAAAAAGAACGCAACTAAGAGTGCCAAAGAACCGCATAGATTAAGCCCTAAACCCTAACCTGAAAAACTAAGCATTCAAACAAAAAACAAAAAGGCGAAACCCCAAAACCTGAATCCTCAGATAGAAAACCATGTACAACTCCCCCAAAGGCGAGGCACGAAGCTCCCATGGAGAGTCCCAACCTGCACCCCCACCCCAAATTCCCCCCTCCCCCCACCCAGAGCACGGAAGGCCCTGGAGACAGGCACAGCTCTTAGGGTTTGGGCTTTAGGGTTTGGGGTTTGGGCTTTAGGGTTTTAGGGTTTGGGGCTTGGTGGTTTATGGGTTAGGGGCGAATTTCGCGTGCGGGGCGTCAGCAAGCAGAACGCTTTTTACAGCGAACCATCGCTGATATATATATATATATATATATCTGCTAACCGCCCCAATTGACCCGCACGACCTCTGAATGTGTGTCGCTGCTTTTCGAGTCTACAGTAGGAGAGTTCTGTCTGTGCAACATCAGCCATCTACCTTAGTAGCCGCTGATATAAAAAACTCGTGTTCCTTTAAAACCTGCTCACCTTCGCGTGTGACCTTATATACAAGGCCACGATAGCACTCCACTCTGTCACCTCAGATTCGAACACAGCAGCGATGGGGAAAGGTAATGCATTACGCGGTTGAATGAAGAAGTACTGAATACAATCAAGGAGCCATCCGGAGGCATGTAGCCAATAAGGACTGGAGAATCGATTGGGGCGGTCGGCATACGTCACTAAAACGGATATGATTCTTTCACGAATCTCTTGCGACAATCGCAAACAAGTCATGGCAACAACGAGAAAGCGAAAGGAAAAGGCACACTTGAGCCCAGAAAACTACGGACAAAGGCGGCGAGTAACATGATGCCATACCGCAACATGACAATGCGGCCCTCTCTCTCTTTCTCTCTCTCTCTCGCTCGCTCTCTCTGTCTCTCTCTCTCTCTCTCCCTTTGTTACATCAGAGCATCGTGCTTCAATGCCCAGCACGCGCAAGCAACTTATGTGTTTTACTCACTGCGACGCGTGACATCCTGCGACTGGAGTCCGGAAGGATGATGCACATCATACATTCTGGTGGGTGCGCCTACTCAGACATAAAAGGCTTCAGGATTGCACCCGTCTTTGCCCACAAGTTCTTGTTGCGGTTCCAATACAGCCACTGCGCCAATCTGATCCTTCGCGTCAAGATGGGGTTCCGGAGCTTGCGTGGGGTGTAGCGCACATGTTCCCGCAGGTTTCTCCAACACCTGTCGATAATCTGGGTACCACTTTTCACCGTCAGCTTCTCCGGCAGCTTCAGGTTGTACCCAAATTTCCTACTGCCCAGGTGATCTGCACTTCTTGTAATGTTGCTTGGTACTGTTTCGGTCTTTGCTGGCGGTATCTTCATAGCTACTAGGCTATGTTGGTTTCAAGCCTGAAGCTTCTACTTTTGCAGCCAATGCACTTGTTCATTGGTTCCTTGTTGCTTTGCTTCTGCTGCACATGCCCCCTTGCAGACCAGGGACAGAACAATCTTAAGCTGTGCCTCTGCCTCAGACAAATCAAGGATCATCGCAGATCCTTTGTTGCTTCATGTCGTGGACCGATTCGACACTGAATGATTGAAAGATGTAGAAGTGTGGGCCAATAGGGGAAATTACCATATATATATATATACACATGCACATGCACATGCACATGCATATGCATATGGATATGGATATGCATATCCATATCCGTATGCATATGCATTTGCATATGCGTATGCATATGCATATGTATGTGTATATGTTATGTACATGCTTATGTACATGAAAATGTATATGTATATGTATATGTATATGTACATGAAAATGTACATGTATATGTATAGGTACATGAAAATGTATATGTATATGTACATGTACATGTATATGTATTTGTGTATGTGTATGCGTATGCGTATGTGTATGTGTATGTGCATGTGTATATGTGCCTTTATATGCATATGTATCGCAATGTATTATGTAACCACAAATAACAGATCGTGACAGATCGCATCAACACGGGTTATGTGTTATAGTACATGAAAGAAAAAGGTAATTGAGGAATATGGATAACGATAATAGCAGTAATCACCAACACCAACACCAACAACACCAACACCAACACCAATGCCAACACCAATGCCAACACCACCACCGCACCACCAACAACGGCAACAACCACTACAACCACAACCACGACAACAACCACTACAACCACAACCACAACGACCACGGCACGGACAGCGCCTCAATCACGACCACGACAGCGACAACGAAGGACGACAACAAGAACAATAACGAGAACGAGAGCAAGAAGAATAACAAGAATGCTGACCGGAATGATAACAACAATAATAGTAATAGTTGTAATGAAAAAAGGTAGTAATGATAGTACTATGAATAAAATATCATATTAACAACAATACCAATACGAAAATATCACAGACCAGTATGATGTGATCAACAACTCGCCGTGCTCCCCCGGCCTCGCAAGACAGCGGGCCTTCAGTTCGGGGGGGGGGGGGGGGTTAGCGGGTTTAGGGTTTAGGGTTTAGGGTTTGGGGTTTGGGGATTTAGGGTGTGGGGTTGAGAGTTCGGGGTTTGGTGGTTTGGGGCTGAAGCTTGGGGTATGAGGATTTAAGGTGTAGGGTAAAGACTTTAGCTTGGTTGGGGCTTCGGCTTCCTGGCTTGGTGAGTATGAGTAAAACAGAAGTCTTGCTTATCAGAATCGGGGGTCTTTCAATGCTTCAACAAGGGTTACTATAAGGCTTCAATATGGAGGCTTTAATGATTAGCAGGAGTGGATTTAAGGCTTAGGCTCTAGAGTTTAGGTGCTCGAGGTTGAAGATCGCATAACCCCTTCGAAACCCTACACCCGAACCCCCAAGATCCCCAAGCCCTGCAATACCCCAAAGAACCGAATCCGCAGGGGCTTGAATAATTAGAACTGGGTTCGGGAGTGATGACAGTATACTTAGAACAAGGAACCCAAAGGAATTGTATTGGCAACTACTCCCCATCAAATACTTAGTTGCTGAATTCATAAGCCCAAAGAAGTGTCGACTTTGCAGTTAAATAGAGGTTCCATTCTCCCAAGAAGCGTAAAGAGCCCTCACTCAGCTACTAAGAATAGACCGCCTAAAGTTAGTGCCAGCAGCGACGACCTCTAAACAAAAGTATTGGTAAATATCCCCTAATAATAAACTACCCACCTTAAACCCCAAAGCCTAAACTACTCACTCACTCAGTCAATAAGAATAATAAAAGGGCATAAATAATTACCAGTACTATTTTGGGAATCCCTTTTTATAGATATAGTATAATGGGCCGCAAAACCCAATTCTAATTATTAAGGCCCCTATACTAAGCCCTTATGCTAACCCTCAAAGGAACCCTTATACTAACCCTTAAACGAACCCTTATACTAACCCTTAAAGGAACCCTTATACTAACCTTTAAAGGAACCCTTATGATACCCTTTAAAGTGACCCTATTCTAATTATTAAGGCCCCTATATTCGATCGCCCAGGAGCAAGCCGAGCTGTAGGTGAAGGACTCCCCGGGCCGAAAAATGGGCTGCTGGCCAAGGACTCCCGAGGCCTAGCATTGAGGGTCTTGTGGAATTAGGGTTTAGGGTTTAGGGCATAGGTTTTAAGGTTGAGGTTTAGGGTGCAGGGTTTAGGGTTCTGTTTTGTTTATGGGCCCTTTTCCGTCTGCTACTGCGTCCGAAACCCCGGTTCCGAGGGAGCCTGGTTTCCCAACCTCAGTTTACCCGCGATCCCACCACCCTTTTTGGCTCCCCGAAACGATAACAGCTCTGAGGTCAGGGCACCAAGCCATAGAAAGTGCTTCTGTGAACAACTTTCTGCTGGCATGGTGACGGCACAAGCATCTAGCCGTGCCAGGTGCACACCCAAAGGCAGCACTGTAAACAAGCATAGCGATGTTGTTGCACTGCTCATGTCAAAGTACCAATACCAAAAAATCAACTGAACAGCCCCAAAATAGCATCCGGGCAACCAGAAAGTACACCCAAATCCGAAGAGTCAGCTGGACATGCCCAGCTTCTGTAGGGTAAGGGTTTCGGGTTGAGGGTTTTAAATACAGTTGGAAGGATAAGAACTGAGAGTTGGTATACCTACTATTATGTTTGATAAGCTTCGGGGCAACTGAGAGGATTGGCATTCAGGATTTAGGGTGGAATTTGGTCGCGAGTTGAAAGAAATAGTAGTTTTGCCCTAAGGCTTGGGGCAGCTTTTGTGGCTTGCGGGAATCAAGGTGAGGATCTAAGCTAGTGTCGAGAGTTGTCCACTGGCTTTTTGAACCGGTGCTATAGGGTTTTATGGTTTGTTTGTTGGGTGAGTTCAGGTATTCAAGGTATTTAGGCCCTTTAGGCTTGTAAAGGAGTTACGCTTTAGTTAGTTTAAAGGCTAATGGGATTTCCGGGACGTGGGGCTGGAAGGCTGAGGCTGTACTTAACCCTTTTGTGTCCCGAAGCGCCGAAGTTTCAGAGTGAAGGCTGGTGCATCCGATGGTGGGCTCTAGGGTCTTAGGGGTTTAGGGTTTAGGGCTTCGGGTTTAGGGCTTTAGGGTTTTAGGGTTTAAGGTTTCGGGTTTAGGGTTTTTAGGGCTTAGGGCTTAGGGTTTAGATCTTTAGGGGTTTAGGGTTTTAGGACTTAGGGACTTAGGGTTTAGGGCTTTAGGGCTTTAGGGTTCAGGATTTCTGATGATAGCCTGTAGATTGTCGCCTGGCCACCTCGTGCGAGTTTCCCAATGTCACTGAGACAAGCAGTGGCTCACACGGGTGACATGTATATATATATATATGTATGTATGTCTATATGCTTCTGAATTCATGTGCGACATGCTCGTATTTTCTTTCGTTTCGGCCCTCGGCTGTAGGTGTGGTAGCGTCTCTCGTCATAGAACAAACGTAAGGCGTCGCTACACGCCAGCAGCCTCACGGAAAACTTCGGTAACAGCACTGCGAAGACCTCTCCGAAGCCGCAACACACTCCTTCGGTCGTGCACGCATTGTCGCTTTGATTGTGCGAAGAAACACATACAGCCGTATGCCCGGGGAGTTGTAAGTTGGTGGCCGACGCGCACACACAAAAGGCGCGCGCTTTCCATTGGCACACCCTAAACCCTCAACCCTCAACCTCAGAGCAGAGATCAGAACCCCGAGCCCAGAACCCAGATCCGGAAATCAAAGTTGAAGAAACCCTCGACAGGATAAGGCTTGGGGTTCGCTGAATGTGAGGCGCGCCGCCACGACCCTTGAGGCTGAGGCGCAGCCTTTCCAAGGAAATGCCTCACACAAACGTCATGCCCAAACCCTCAGGCCATGAGCTTCCAAGCCTTCGGAAACGAGAGCCCCTGAACCCTGAACCCTAAACCGTGAACCCTAAACCCTGAACCCTAAACCGTGAACCCTAAACCCAAAAAACCCTGAAGGCCCTGGGTATGAAGCCGGGCCTTGGGACCAACTTCCAAGACCTGACCCGACTGTTCCACGATGACCCAGTGCCTGCCGGCAGCGGGTAGCAATAGCATTCGAGTATTCGTCGTGGTAGTGGTGGTAGTACGGCTACGAGTACGAGTACGAGTAGTAGTAGTAGTAGTAGAAGTAGTAGAAGTAGCAGAAGTAGTGGTAGTGGTAGTGGTAGTGGTCGTGGTCGTGGTCGTGGTGGTGGTGGTGGTGGTAGTAGTAGTAGTAGCAGTAACAACCGTAAATATTGAGAATCATAAAGAACAGCAATGACAATAACTATAATGACAAGAAAAGGAAGAAGAAGTACAACCATAGTAACAGCTACCATAGCAACAATAAGAACGACAATGATGATGATGATAATGTACCGACCGCAGCTGTGGGACAGGCAACCATCATACCAGCGAGCGGCGAGAATAGAGCCGAAGAATGCTGGCAGCCAGAGCTTTGGCGGCAAGAATAACCTAAACAGTCACGCACACCGCGTGACTCTGAACCCCAATCCCTGACTGTTTTCAAGGGCCTGGAGAGGAGCTGCAGGGTGTCGGCAGATTCGTTGGTGATCTTCACCTGGGTTGGGTGGGGGCGTGTGAGGTTTCGGGTCTCGGGGGCTTTGGGCTCCAGGGTTTATGGGACTATAACTGCGGGGATAGGGGGAGGGAAGGATTCCAAAGGGTACAGCTATGGGGCGCAGGGACGGCAACTCATATCAAAAGAGCTGAGTAGACGTAGATTGAACCACAGGAAACTCCACCACAGGAGCACCCATGGCTCAGTAATGCAGAGGAAACAGGTGTGGATGTCTGAACATCGACGAAATGGCCTTTGAGTTGAGTTTGAGGTCGGTGTGTACTTGGCTGGTGATGATGGTGTCCATTGTTGTGGCAACGACGACGGTGGTGAGATGATCATTAGCGAATAACAATAGCATCGCAGACGAAGATAGCGATGGTTGGGTCTGTCAATCCAAATACCATCACTGCCAGTTTGGGAGTCAGCTTAGCTCGGTTGCGACCACGAAATCCGTGCACCGCGCTCGCGGACAAGGATATCAATGCATAGGACCGGTTCCAGTGTTGCATTTTGGTCCTCTATATAAGACAAAAATCAATGTACAGGCGAGCCTCGAACATGTGTGTGTGTGAGCGGGTGTGTGTTCTCCAAGATCAATGCACTGGTGAGTCCCTATTGCCGAAATCAATGCACAAGTTCCCAACCTGTGCATCGATACTCATGTTCTTCATCCCATGGCCACGCAGCATTGACCTTCCCGTTCGTCCGATTCCCGTGCATTGATTCTTCCGCTGGTCTCCCCTGATTTTGAAATCGCGGATGCGATCGGACGTAGGAAATCCGTCTGTGAGTATGGATTAGAGCTACTCCTCGTCATTGTAACGATCCGGATGGGTCCAACTCAAGATCGAAAACGCTGCCGTCGACATGCACTATAGGGGCCTTTATAGTTAGCATAGGGTTTTGGGGCTAATAAGGAACCCCCAAATGCGGCTGCGAGGAGATGCAGGTTAAATGATCGTTCGCCGCAGCCTCTTCGTGCATCTCAGCCCTTACGCGTTTAACGACTGCTGTTGGAGATGGGTGTAAAGCAAAGGCCAATGATGTTGCCCGGCAGGCCAGATACTATATTATACTATATTATACTATATTACACTATATTATACTGCATTATACTATATTATACTATATTATACTGCATTATACTATATTATACTATATTATACTGCATTATACTGTGTTATACTGTGTTATACTGTATTATACTATATTATACTATATTATACTATACTGTACTATATTGTACTATATTATACTATATTATACTATATTATTCTATATCATACTATATTATACTATATTATACTATATTATACTATATTATACTGTATTATACTATATTATACTATATTATACTATACTATACTGTATTATACTATATTATACTATATTATACTATAATATATTATACTATATTATACTATATCATACTATTATATTGTACGATATTATACTACTTTGTACTACATTATATACTATATCTATCTTCAGTTGCTTGTTTGGGGCTCCCAATCCAAGTCACTGTGTATTTCCACTGCCACTGACCTTTCGCCGGCTTGGAGGCCGCAGCATCATAGCTGGCAGATGCCTCGGCAATGAGTTGTGTAGTGTAGGCATTGGGGTTCGAGGTGTCCTTCTCTGAGGGATTCTGACATTCAGAACCCTAAACCCTAAACCCTAAACCCCACTTTCTGGGTCCCGTACACGACTCAGATCTTTCGGGGTTGGGGTTTTGGGAGTCTGAAAAGGGCTTTGGGGATTTCTGTCGCAGGGTCGAGGGTAGAGGGCCTTTGCGTTTGGCCACAGTGGCTGGCTAGAGTTCTTGGCAAAAGTAGAAGTTTGCCCGCCTTAATATGTTGTCTGGGTTTTAAAAGTGTTTCATAGGGACTATGGGAATTTGGTAAGGGCTACAATGAACTGAATTGCTTTTGTTGTTTTCTTGGGTGGTATTACTGTACTTATATTAGAACCTATACTGTGATAGTAGAACTAATTATTGAAACCCGTGGATGAGGTAGGGCTGAGCACCTGCACCTGGAAATGCCTCAAACAGTGGCTCCAGGCGGTGACGTCAAGGGCTGTCGCGTTAAATCTTGGGGGTCCGAAAATGGGGAAGGGACGGTCTAAAGAAATAGGGTTTTGGGTTGAAGGTGTTTTTGGCTTTGGATTTAGGGCTTAAGGCTAGGGGAGTTTAAGGCTTAGGGATTTCAACTGCGGGGTCTGATAATTGGGGGGCACAGAGCTTTGAGGGGGTTTTCGCGCCCAGGGCAGGTAGGGTTTCATGGCTTCTGTTTCATGGAGGCTTCAGCATCACAAAAAACAATAGAAATATGGCAGCAAGGAGCCGACCCCTACCTTTGAACCCTAAACCCTAAACCCGATTTGCCTCTAGGACAGGTCCAGGGCTTGTCAGGGTTGCAGGCTTGCTAGGACTTGGGGATATCCCCAAACCCTGAACCTTGAACTGCCGGGTTCTTGTTAAGGGATTTAAATAAAGTTACCACTATAAGGAAACCATATTCTTTACTATAGATCCCTATAATTACCACTGTAAGGAAACCATATTACTTACTATTGATCCCTATTATGGGCACTGAAATTAAACTCCTTAACAGAAATCCTGAACTGAAGCAGCAGAAAGGCTCTGCGAAGTGCTTTCACGCGGCCTTGATGCTCACTCCACGGGTTACAGTCTCGCTTGCTGTTGGCCACGCAATGCCTTAAAGGGCCGGGTCTTCTTGGGGTTTAGGGTTTACGCACGGCTTCGAGATAAGAGAGCATGGAGATCAATCCTTTATGGATCAAGGTTTTGCAGCATTGTCATAGGGACCCTTAGGGGGGTAGGGGGGAGGGGGGTAGGGGACTATAATTCCTTAAATNGGGGGTAGGGGACTATACTTCCTTAAATAGGCCTTATTAGGTCCTTATTAGGTCCTTATTATGGGCATTAAGGCCCCCTACCCCCCCTCCCCCTACCCCCCTAAGGGTCCCTATGACATTGGGAGGAGCAGCAGCAACATGAGGATCCATCAGGTTCATTACACAATCCTGCGTCTGGTTTGCAGTACGACCAACAGGCATGCGATGGCTGCATCTACCATCAATGACTGTTGCAATGGTTGCTACCGATGTCAGCCTTGTTGTTCGCACTAGAATCGCCACTCCACGCATCGCTGCTTCTTCATGCTGTGATTGCAATCACGGTTAGTTGTGAATGCACGACTGGCGCACAAACACATGTACACATGTACACCAAGAGAACGTCGCGAATGACCAAGCTACACCGTGCATCACATTGTTCCATGCACTTCGCAGATCTGGCTGGCGGATTCATCCAAGCTCTCTCAACATGCCTCCTCAACCGTAGACCCTAAACCCAAAACCCAAAATCCTAAACCCAAAGCCCTAAGCCCTAAGCACTAACAACTCAGAACCCTACACAGAAGTTGCTACTACAGGGGCCTTAATAGCTACTTATACTCTTTTGGGGGTTCCTCATTACAATTATAGTCTAATGGGCCTCAAAACCCTATTCTAACTATTAAGACCCCTATATTAGCCGCGCCGCTGGCGGCCTCGTCGCCCGTGCAAAGGTGAGCCAAAAGGCGCGAGAGGCGCACAGCCATGGCGGTTTTTGAGGCTTTGACAGGGCTTTTAGGGGTTTAGGGCTTAATGTGGCGGCCCGTTTAATCCAATGGGCCTAATTAATGCGTTTTTGTTTCCTTATTCGAGCCGGGACAAAAAAAACACGGCGTCCTAATTAATGCGTGTTTTTGGCCGCATAGATTTTTGGGGGGTGATTGCTCCTGTCTGCTGATGGTCAATCTTAAGGCACCCACGACCTAAACCCCCGCCCGAACCCTGAAAACCCTGGCCCTGAGGCCCGAAACTCTCCCAAAACCCGAAACCCCACCTTCTTAAGCCCGGCCTCAGACGTGGTCGATTGTGGAGGGGGAGTGTAGGTTGGAGGCAAAAGTCTTCAAAATGAAGGGTTTTTAGTCTTGGTAGTTATCTTGGAGTGATCGGGGCTTTGGTTTCCAGCTTNTAGGTTGGAGGCAAAAGTCTTCAAAATGAAGGGTTTTTAGTCTTGGTAGTTATCTTGGAGTGATCGGGGCTTTGGTTTCCAGCTTTTGGTGATCCCCAAACCCCGCTAAACAGCTCCAGCTACTCCTAAACCCTCGAACTGTACTACCGATGTACTACTACTGTACTGCTACCGTACTACTACTGTACTACTACTGTACTACTACTGTACTACTGTACTACTGTACTACTNCTGCACTACTACTGCACTACTACTGTACTATTACTGTACTATTACTGTACTACTACTGTACTACTACTGTACTACTACTGTACCGTACCAGGCCTCAGACGTGGTCGATTGTGGAGGGGAGTGTAGGTTGGAGGCAAAAGTCTTCAAAATGAAGGGTTTTTAGTCTTGGTAGTTATCTTGGAGTGATCGGGGCTTTGGTTTCCAGCTTTTGGTGATCCCCAAACCCCGCTAAACNTACTCCTAAACCCTCGAACTGTACTACCGATGTACTACTACTGTACTGCTACCGTACTACTACTGTACTACTACTGTACTACTACTGTACTACTGTACTACTGTACTACTATTGTACTACTACTATTGTACTACTACGGTACTACTGCACTACTACTGCACTACTACTGTACTATTACTGTACTATTACTGTACTACTACTGTACTACTACTGTACTACTACTGTACCGTACCAGGCCTCAGACGTGGTCGATTGTGGAGGGG
>BGNK01000866.1:156576-168207 GCA_003297005.1 Symbiodinium sp. clade A Y106
AGCTCCAGCTACTCCTAAACCCTCGAACTGTACTACCGATGTACTACTACTGTACTGCTACCGTACTACTACTGTACTACTACTGTACTACTACTGTACTACTGTACTACTGTACTACTGTACTACTATTGTACTACTACTATTGTACTACTACGGTACTACTGCACTACTACTGCACTATTACTGTACTATTACTGTACTACTACTGTACTACTACTGTACTACTACTGTACCGTACCAGGCCTCAGACGTGGTCGATTGTGGAGGGGGAGTGTAGGTTGGAGGCAAAAGTCTTNACTACTGTACCGTACCAGGCCTCAGACGTGGTCGATTGTGGAGGGGGAGTGTAGGTTGGAGGCAAAAGTCTTCAAAATGAAGGGTTTTTAGTCTTGGTAGTTATCTTGGAGTGATCGGGTTGGTTTCGAGCTGTGGGTGATCCCCAGACCCCGACCGCGGCATTCGCGCAGAACCACAGACCGCCACCCAAACCCCGGGACCCCCCAATTCCCTTCTAACTTAATCAAAGCCACTCAGACCTTGAGCCCCAAACCCCGGAACCCCCCAATTCCCTTCTAATTTTTTGTTGCCCCTCAGACCCTGAGCCAGCAAACCCCAAGTCAAAGCCACTCAGACCCTGACCCCGGTCCCAGGGGTCACTGACACCAGACTATTCAAGCCAACAGTTTTGGTCGGCGGGGGGGGGGGGGGGGNGTGGGGGGGGTGGGGGGGTATATTGAACGGGCCGCCACATTAAACGGTTTAGTGGCTTTGGGTTTTACTGTAGAGTGCTGGTGCCTTTAGGGTACGGTTGAGGCTTTAGGGGCTTATCAGACTGCTCCAAGCCGCTTTGGAAGGGATCTGCGCAGGTTTGTTCTAGATTGGGATATGGGTTGGCAACCTCGCATCTCTGGCTTAGAGCCAAGAGTCTGGAGCTTTACGGAGATGCTTCGAGTTCGAACTTAGGAACCTGTTTGATGCCTCAACCTCATCTCCAGGTGATCTACGGCTTAAGCCTTAGGGCTAGGACTTAGGGTTCTAAACCTTAATCCTGCTCTGATGTAGAACCTGCGCATGGGCGAAGCTCAACTCTCTGTCGCTCCTCCAGCTGTTTACATCTATTTACAACAAACCATACGGTTTAGGGCTTCCCTGAACCCTAAACCTCTAAATCCTAAACAATAACCACCCAACCCAAGGCCATGTCTAGGGGCCGAATCTTCGATATCCTAGCCACCTTTAACCTAATTCAAAAGCAGATGACCCTGGACCAAAAGCCCGAAATCTCCTACTTCTAGTCTCGATCGATATATATATATATATAGATAGATAGACATATACATATACATATATATATATATATACATATACATATACATATACAAATACAAATACAAATACAAATACATATACGTATACGTATACGTATACGTATACGTATACGTATACGTATACGTATACATATACATATACATATACATATACATATACATATACATATACATATGTGTATATATATATATATACAGAGTGTGTGTGTGTATATATATATATATATGAACAGAGAGGGCGACAGAGAGAGAGGCAGAGAGACACCGAGAGAGGCAGAGAGACACCGAGAGACACGGAGAGAGACAGAGAGAGACGAGCATCTGGAGAGCTCTGCAGTGGGAGGTGCGCAGAGCGTCTCCACAAAGAGGACGAAGGGCCGGAAGCGCGGGGCAGTCCTCAAGGGGCAAGTCCACAGGACTGTAAATCCTGGGGAAACTCTGCAACTAGTGGGTTGAAGTTGGAGACGTAGCACTCAAACCCTCAGTCCCAAAACTGAAGTTTTATCGACCCCGAGGTCGTAAACCCCAAACCCAGGTAACAGTTTCTGCCTCGGCAGCGACGAGTGCTCCATGGACAACGCCTCGCCAGCCTGGCACAAAACTTGACGAGAGAAGTAGAAATCAGAGAGTTGCTGTAAGAAAAATCAGCATTTTGCGAACAGCAAACGTAATGATAGCAAGGTGAAATAACGATGGCAGACGCGATAATGGTAGTACCGCTGGTAGAAGCAATACTAGCAAAGAAGAAGTGAACAACATCAATACGAACACCCTCCATGATGATTCTGGCGATGATGGAGGTGATGACAAAGATGGTGGAATATTATGGTGATGATTGTGATGTTGAACTGACACTGGTGTTGATGTTAGTGTCGGTGGTGATGCTGATGCGACGATGACCATGACGATGATGGTGCTGGTAATGATAGTGATGGTAGCAGTGGTGGTAACCATGTCGCGTTCCACAACAGTGCTGATAATGCATCTTTCCCCATTCCGACAACCCAGGACTTGCTAAAAGTCATACACAAAAAGAGTGCTCTTAGCCTCCGCTAGCAGCATGAACAAAAGCACCAACAATATAAGTTTAGGATCATGGCGGGTTTAGGGTTGAGGGGCTCCTCCCTTGCAGTGTCCTTTAAGTGTAGGGTAGGGCCCGTCTTTTCTGGACTGACTGGCAACCTTGCTACAGCAAGTACTGATTGGGCATGAAGCAGTTCTCCTAATAATATACCATAATATATAATCAAATACTGTAAAATGATGTACTATAATATACTGTCACATAGGATAATATGTTATGCTATACTCGACTGTTATAATACACGATAATATACTTGAATACACTATAATCAAGTGTCAACCCATCCAGCGGAGTTAGCGACTGCGGGCGGACGTAGCAGATGCTAGGTGGAAGACCTTTTGTACAGTCCCAAGTCCAGTTGCACCCCAAACTAACCAAAACCCACTCCCTGGGAATGTCCCTGCAAACCAGCAACAAAATACTTGAAAAGAAGCCCCACACACACAAACAACCAAGCATGCGCACAACACAGACACACACACCCAACAAAGAACAAACAAAAAAACAAATAAACAAGCAAAAGAACAATCAAACAAAACAAACAAACAAACGAACAGACAGAACTAAACTAAACACAAGAAAACACACCACAACACTACACACACTCACAAGCACTGACTCACGCACACAGGGTCACACAAGTACACGCAATTCACGCGCACACACACACACATCCGTGAGCGCACGCGGCTGTCGCGACGCTAAAGAAAAGAACAACAATATGACAGTTGAACGAAGCAAGGGAAAGGCAGGGAAAGAAAGCAACGAACAACGAGCAGATAGCTGTGCACAACACTGCCGGCCACAGTACCACAAGAAGAAAGCTTCGAACAAAAATTCTAGTCAAGAGTCCCAGAACCACCCCTAGACTTTATGCAAAAAGCTAAAGCCCCCAAACCCCAAAGCCCTAAACCCCTACACCTATAATCCCCTTTAAAGGGATCCCCTAAACCCCTAAACCCCTGAAACCCAAAGCAAACATCACCGCTCCCCAAACCGAAAAGCAAAGACACCTCAGCTCGGAGGACGTAGCTGGCGACATGCCGAAGGAGGGAGCCCCATGCTAACCTCGGAGGGCTCTGGGGAGTTTGGGGTTTAGGGTTTAGTAAGGCTTCTGGAAAGTTTGACGGCAATAGGGAGCGAGGGCGGGGAGCTTGAAATTTCGAGAAGTTTGGAGAATGAAGAGCTCGGGTTCCGAAAGTTTGGACGCTTGAAGTTTGAAAACAAGCTCTGGTTGGGAACATGGGGGTTTCCGAAAATTAGGGCTACCTTATTTCGGGCTCCTTATAGTAAGGATTCCACTATTTAGGGTACTATATTAGGGTCCCCTATTTGTTTGAACCTCTGAACGGGAATGACGGACGTGAGGTCGAGAACGCGGGTGGATCCACATGGAGGCTAACGCCCGATACGAACACGTTACTTGAAGCGACTTTTATGTTGTTGAGGGTTCAGGTTGGTCTGGTACTAAAACTCTAAACCCTAATCCTCATACTTAAGACCTTTGCCGCTGCCACTCCTCCTCGCCCACTCCCACTCCTCCCACCCCACAGACCCGACTCTGACTAATCAATACGGCGAGGACGACGTAGACCACGACTACGACTCAGAAGACGACGACTATACGACCACCGCTTGGACTTTCGCCGCTGCTATCACTATTACCACTACCACCACACACTGCGATGATAGTACGGGACTTCATACTGCAAATACTAAATAGGGTTGGTTCAAAAAGTTAAGGGACCTAGAAGGACTGGTACTAATTGCCTACTCATTATTCATGATTTCATATTGGACACCACATGCACTTGGGGGTTTGTCTACAAGAATGGAATCTGATTCTTGCCGGAGCAGGAGCCCTATGAATATTGCGGCAAACCGGTTACTAAATCAGTGCCTCCAGGGACCAGGATAGTCCCAAAGCCACAAACCCCAATCCCCAAAACCATGAATCCTAAGCCATAAGCACTAACCCTCCCCCCCCTCCCCGAGCCCGGTCACAAGGACAACTTCGCCGGCATTGGCGAAGAAAAGGCCTGCTGGGCCAACTGTGGCTGGCTCGAGCCGAAGATGGCGACAAAGACGATGGGTTTAGGGTTCAGGGGTCCTTTAAGGGTGTAAGGTTTAGGGGTCAGGGCCCTTTAAGGGTTTAGGGGTTAGGGCGGTTAAGGTCCTTTAAGGGTTTGGAGTTTAGGGTGGCCCTTTCAGCATCAAAGCTCTTCTTGCGAGTCACTCTCTCCTGAAGCTTTTTGCGGCAAGGACAACGCTGCGAGAAGGAGTTATATGATTTGCGCACGACGAGTGTTCCAAGCAGCGCCCTAAGGCACCGACGAGTTCGGAAGGACAGTGTGCTTGCAAGACTTCACCTCTTCCCATTTCTCATACTTTCAGTTTATGGCCAGTCTGCATCTTTAGAGTGCAGGACTTCTGGTTTGGGGTCTAAGATGCAGGGGCTATCTCCTACATCCGAAAGCCCTCGGTGAGAAGTAAGCTCTAGCTTATTCGGGAACCAAGCTCAGGCAGAGCTTATCCTGTTGTCTTCGATGAACTTGACCAGAAGCTCCGCAGGGACGGGGTAAGCTGTTTGAGATGCGTGGGTTTAACTTCACGGTTCGGGGTTTGGGCTCACGGCTTGTGGGTTCAGGGCTTCAGTTCATGGCTTCGCGGTTTAGGGCTTAACTTCATGGCTTAGGGCTCTGGTGCTTAAGCTCACGGTACAGGGGTCTAGGGATTAGGTTCACGGTTTCCGGTTTGGGGCTTAAGTTCATGGTTTAAGGCTTGGGCTGGCTAGGGCTAGGAACCGCAGGATTTTGTTTTGATTTGGGTGCGATTGCTTGAAACTGAGCTGTTGCAAAGCCTACATATACACATACACTCTGAACACAAGCAGTCCGCGAGATCCTGATCTTTCGACCCTTAAATCCTGTATGGTAAATGACTACGGTTCATGATACAAATCCTGCATTACCTTACATTCCCTATTATGGGCAATGCAGGATGTATATCATCAACTGAAGTTACCAGCTTCAAGCCTGAAACCTGAACCCATCGCCCGCGCAAACCAATCCGAGGTCCACGATTCAGAGGAGGATTCAAGGTCCGAGCTAAGCTAGTCGTCAGGTAAACCCTAAAACCTAAACCCTGAACCCTAAATCCTAGCCGAGCATTCCCCCGAAAAATGCCATGAAATCTCTGAGTCATCAGTGTAAGGGACGGGGACGAACCATCAAATGCTATATAACAGTTCGAAGAGTGTCCTGGGGGGGTGGGGTTACTTGCATTCAGTTCCGCATAACGTACTTCCTCGCATTATGTTCTAATTATTCAGACCTCTATAATTGGCTCCAAACCTTGATCTGAGAACTAGTCCCGAAACCAAAGCTGATGAAGCCCGAGACACCGCAGCCTCACCCCAATACCTCAATCCCCGCAATCCCTAAACCCTAAACCGCGAAACCGCAAATGGCCCTGCCCTGAAACCCGGAAAATGTTTTGGGGTGCAGGGTCTGGGGCTTCGCGGCAGGGTTTGTTGTTTGGTGCGCAGTACCTAGAGTCTCCATTGTGGTTGCTTTTTTGGTTACCCAGTTTCAGGGTTAGGATCCTATAATAGAGATTTTGGTTAACCAAAAAAGGAACTACAATGGAGACTATAGGTAAACTCCGTAAACCCACGAATGCTGAATGCTTAAACCTCCAACACTCCGAGGTCGCACTGCCCGTGGCCTCGTACTCCAGCAGTTTCGCCTGAGAGAGTTCGCAGGAGCATGCTTACTACAGGGGCCTTAATAAGTATCTATACTATTTTGGGGGTTACTGATTTTCCCTATGGGCCAAAAAAACATTTTCTAATGATTAAGGACCCTATGTTAATTTGCATTGGAACGGACACTCACCACAATTTTCCGTCTACGCGGGAACTCTGCAACCGTGGCGGCTGACAATGCGCGGTCCAGGGCCTCACTAGGCCGCGAGGTGCTTCATAAGCATGTCGGCAATGTCCGGGTGCCCTTGTTCTTCTGCATGGTCGAAAGCTGTTTTGCCAAACTCATCCCGGACTTTCGTGTGCCCAGCCCCGCAGCGGCCCAGCGCGCCATGCGAGGGCTCACGACCTCACAGGAAGCAAGTCAAGCTCGGATAGTATTCCTTATTATGAGCCTTATACCTCATAATCAGCCTTATAATAAGCCTTGCCATAAGCCATCCATATATATATATAATAAGCCTTATAATAAGCCGTATAACTTATAACTTATAGAGTATAATAAGCCTTATAACTTATAAAGTCCTCAAGTCATGTTAAGATATACCCGAAACCGGGTCTGGAGCTGGGCCTTTTGCACTTCCTGGTGCTTCCGGTCTTGCTCCTCCTTGGCCTCCGTGCCGCGCAATGCTAACCCGCTGTAGGGTTTAAGGTTTTCAACTAACTTAAGTAAAGCACGAAGCATGCACTGCATGCACAGACGTCAGCGAACAGATTTGGCCAATAGTGTATGTAAAGGGCGGCCTTGACCAGCTTCTCCACGTGCTCTGCCAAGGCCACCCGCGCAGTCGATGCACTGCCACTGGAGCCGCGACCTCGTCGCGAAGGCTTCAGGGCTCCAGTTCGTCATTGCGCAGGGCGCCCAAGAGGGCGGGCAAGAAGCTGCTTCTGCAGGGCTGGGCTTGTCTTGTCACACGTGCCCATCAGGTCCACGAGGATGACTTTCGGAGACCAGAACCCGAGCCCCTGATCTGCTTTGTTCACCAGAGCGATGACCGTTCCTTGTGCCCGTTCGCGCATCCCGAGCACGAAGCTCATGCTGGCGATTGATCACATGTTTCCTGCAAGCGCGCTGGTCTGCGCATCGTTGTAACAAGCACCGAGGTTCTGGTTCGCCTCGATGGCTTGGCCGAGGAAGCTATCCGGGTGCACGGTGGCGTGATCTATTGCCGTTTTAAAGTTGAAGAGATTCAGCTTCGTCGTGCGCTGCTGGGGGTCACCATCCCAGAAGCCGGCCCAAAGCAACGCATGATGATGAGTCCGGGTGAGCGTAACTAGCCATCTTCTCTCTCAGAAAGGAAAGGGCCTGATACCGAAGCAGAGTCTTCAAGCTCGGCACTTCGAAGGAAGCGACGGCATCTCTGGAGAAGTTCGTTCCCCAAAACAAAGATGTCGCTGACGCTCTCGGCGCAGGTCTTCTTCAACTGGGCAGGATAATGGTCGAGAATCCAGTCGGCTGTGGGCTGCAAGGCTTCGCATGCAAGGGTGAGATTGTTCATCAGATGCCCGAGCTGCTGATGGCAAGCGTCTGCACCATTACTCTGCCAGAGCTGCTTGATGCGGGAAACCAGATCCCTAAACGCCCGCTCCTGAGCCTCGGAATCGCCGGGCTCTTCCCTTGGGCCCTCGGCTGTGGCCACGGCCGCTGAGAGCCTGATTGTCACGAGCCGCTGAAGCTGCTCGGCCGAGCTCACTGGATGCTCATCCCACCAGACAGGATGGTCCTCCAACCTGACCCCAACACCAACTGTAGCTGCAAAGGCCATGAGCACAATCGAGATGAAGTTCACCATCGTGCGATAATCCTATGTGGAATGCACTTAACGAGCGACCCAGAACGTGGCTCTGCGGAACATGCAGCTGGAGCAGCTAGCCCGGAAGAGCATAGGGAGATTATCAAGCAACCAACAGCCGTGGGAACGGAAGCGACCTGCCTCTAATGACGAAACATGGGACGACAACCGCCGCCGCCNNNCACCAGCAACACCAGCAACACCAGCAACACCAGCAACACCAGCAACACCAGCAACACCAGCAACACCAGCAACACCAGCAACATCAGCAACACCAGCAACACCAGCAACACCAGCACCACAACAACAACAGCAGAAACAGAAGCAGCAGCAGCAGCAGCAGTAGCAGCAGCAGCAGCAACAGCAGCAGCAGCAGCAGCAGCAACAGCAACAACAACAACAGAAGCAGCACCAACAACAACAAACTCCAACCCCAAAACCACCACAGAAGCAGCAGCAGCAGCACCTGCACCACTAACAACAACAACGACGACGACGACGACAACGACGACGACGATGGATGGGTGAGAATCTGATGCTCTCGGTGATGCACATTATCATGGTTCTGGCATGGATTCTCTGGAAATTGCCTGCACTCCCCGATGGACTGGCACACACCAACAGACTCAACTCAGAAGATTTGCGCATTTTAGAGCTTGAATCGCGAACATGTGCTCGCTCCCCAAGCAAACTGGCGCTGTGCTCGAAATGACGATTTTTTGAAGTGCCTCCAAGCCTTCCATGCACGGACAGGCCGGGCCTCTCAGTGCTTACCTGCTCCGATGTGCTGAAACCCTGGGGTCTGCCGATCGACCGGCAGCAGCAACGACGATGACGACAACGAAGCCAGTTGCGCTGGTGATGGTAACGATGTTGATCACAACTTTGATGACGACGATGATGACGCTGATGATGATGATGATGATAATGGTGACGGCGATGATGATGATGATGATGATGATGATGATGGTGATGGCCATGGTCATGGTGATGGTCATGGTCATGGTGATGGTGATGGTGATCGTGGTGGGGCTGATGATGATGATGATGATTGGGATGACGATAACGATCAGGAGGGGAGGAGGGGATCAGGATAATGATAAGGCTGAGGATGAGGATTGCTGATGATGGCGATGATGATGGTGATGGTGGTGATGGTGGCGATGGTGGCGATGGTGGCGATGGTGGAGATGGTGGCGATGGTGGCGATGGTGGCGATGGGGGTGATAGTGGCGATGGTGGCGATGGTGGCGATGGTGGCGATGGAAAAAAGATGATGATGAACAGCTGCTCATGATGATGAGGAGGTGGAGGAGGAGGAGGAGGAGGACCATGATGATGATGATGATGGTGGTGATGACGATGCTTGTGATTATGGTGGATGTGATGATGTTGGTGGTGATGATGGTGGCGGTGGTGATGTTGGTGATGGTCGCGATGGTGGTGGGGGATGATGCCTGCACTGCTGATGATGGTTCTGGTGCTGGTGCTGGTACCTGCCAAAATAACAAAGGCTCCGGCATCCTGCGGCGCAGGATCTGCAGACAAGGCCTGGACGTTCTCTCTTTGTGTGCGTGTCTCTCTCTCTTGCTTGCACGCTCTGTTATCTTGAAGGGCTTCGGGTTTGGGTGAAAGAGGTTTCAGGCTTCAGTCCAGGATTTAAAGCTTAGGGGTTCAGGGTGTTTTTCGCCTAGGGTTTAAGGGTCTAAGATTTAAGGTTTCAGGGCAATACGGTTCAAAGGTTAAGGTTTTTGGGTCTTGCCGGTGTCGTGGTTCTTGTTTCCTATGATGCATGTCATTCTCTGCTCTTCAGAGCCTCCGGATTCCAGACCTGAACCCCGAATCCCAACCCCCAAGGCTCTCAAGCTCTAATGATTAATGTAGGGGCAGGGGCCTAAACAACTACATATACTATTTTGGGGATTCCTTATTACAACTATAGTATTTTGGGGATTCCTTATTACAACTATAGTATTTTGGGGATTCCTTATTACAACTATACTATTTTGGGGATTCCTTACTACAACTATAGTATAATGGGCCCCCCACAAACCTTAACCCCCAAAGCTCCAAAGCCCTACGCTGAGAGGCTTTGACTTGCAGCTTTGTCTGCTCCTGGGCTGAATACACCAAAGCCGCACAACGGTGAGGGTTTAGGGTTTAGGGTTTAGGGTTTAGGGTTTAGGCTACAAGTTCTCAGGTTGAAGCTTCGGGCTTTCCAATCCTGAAGACTGGAGTATTTCTCCTTTGGCAGTGACATGTTGGAAGGAGAGTCTTTGTTTGAGTGGCTTGTAAAAATCCCAGAGCCCTCTGCGGGCAGGCTTTTTTTAGGGAGGCCCTGCGCGCTCTGTGCGTGCGCGCTTTGGCGCCAACTCGACAGACGATTTCCGCAACTTTCTCTGTACTAAGACGTACTTCCAGTGTGGTCCTGTTAGGGGGGTTGCGGTGTGGTTCCAACATTCCGGGAAGTTCAGTTTGGTTTGAACCTCTATCCAATAAGGAAACTGCATACCTCTTCTCCTGCCTTGGTGAAGAATCCTATCCTTGAGGGCGCCCGTAAAGACTACGGAGTGCATNTGGTTTGAACCTCTATCCAATAAGGAAACTGCATACCTCTTCTCCTGCCTTGGTGAAGAATCCTATCCTTGAGGGCGCCCGTAAAGACTACGGAGTGCATTGGATCGTTCTGGGGGCTTGGAAAGATCTGAACCGTAGTCTTGTACTGTTGATAGAGCAATGTGGTCGAGGGCTTTTCTGGGGAGTCGGCTTTTCTGTAAACCTCCGAGTTAGGGACTCTAGAATAGAAGGAGGCCTTGATGCCTACGATGCGTCTGAGAAATCTAAACCAAAACCATCTAGTCTTTTGAGGTCCTTCGGGGTCAAGGTGATGGAGTCCAAACCATACGTAAGGATAGCTACGAAAGTAGATCTAAACATACGGAGTTTAGTTTTGACTGGGAAGCGTGAGTTCCAAACCAGCCGAAGCTTTTTATATGCCGATTCTGCGAGCCCTGCCCTGTGAAGGAAGGCGGCGTGGAAGGGATGGTCCCACGCTATCATAGACCCTAGGTATTTTAATTGCGGTGTGGTCGGGACAGCAGCACCGTTGGCGAACTTGAGCGTAGTGGTTTCCCCTGCTGTTTTAGTTAGGAGCTCCGTTTTAGTGTCATTGAGTTGCATTCCATACTCAGCGGCTATTTTTTCGACCGATGAAAGAAAAGATTGCATTTGCGGTATGGTTCTGGCTAGCAACAGAGTGTCATCTGCGTATTCGAGGTCGTAAACTGGATGGATAGNAAAGATTGCATTTGCGGTATGGTTCTGGCTAGCAACAGAGTGTCATCTGCGTATTCGAGGTCGTAAACTGGATGGATAGAGGACCATGTGTTGCGTGGCATTCCCTTTGAGTCTAGGTCTTGGTCTATATCTGCAAAAATAAGGTCAGTACTATGACAAACAGGTAAGGACTTAGAGGGCACCCCTGCCTTATCCCTGCATGAACCTGACCCTCGGCGGTGTGGTCTTGGAAGCCTCTGGTCTGGACCGTTGGGGCTTCATAGATGGCCGCTACGGCTGCTATCATCTTATCCGATAACCCAAACCTGCGCAAAGCTTCAAGCATGGCGGTGTGGTCAAGGGAGTCGAAGGCTTGTCGCCAGTCCA
>BGNK01000866.1:175864-192630 GCA_003297005.1 Symbiodinium sp. clade A Y106
CCCTCCAACAAAAAACATACACACACACACAAAATACCTACAATCGTGAACGACTTTGGGATTCAGGGGCTTTGGGTTTATAACAGCTCTGAAGCCTTTGGGCTGCCGCTACCGATACCGCTGCCGCTGCCGCTGCCGCCGCAACTTGCCCTGGCTCCTGCCCCGTGCCGTCTGTGCGGTCCGGAACGCCCGGGCCCGAAACCCCCCTCTGCCGCACCGCCCCTCTCTCGAGCCTGTTATTAAGAGTAGGATTTTTGCTCGATTTCAAAACAGCCACTCCAAGCACCTTGTGCCCTCTCCTGCTAACATAACAATCATAACACCACCACCAACATCACGGACAATATCAACAACACCAACAACACCAACAGCACCAACGACAACAACAAACTGCCACTACCACTGCCATTACCACTACCACTACAACTACCACCAGCACGACCACAACCACAACCACTACCGCCATACCGCTACCGCTAGCTCTAGCGCTAGCGCTACCGCTACCACTACTGCTACCGCTACCGCTGCCGCTGCCGCTACCGCCAGGGCCGCTAGGTATACCACGTACATATACACATGCTACACATGCACATACACATGCACATGCACATACGCACACGCATACACATACACATACACATACACGTACACATACACATACACATACTTGGAGGTTCATGGGTAGTTGTAAGTTGGGTCATAATTAGGGTAACTATACTTATAACTTATAACCCCTATGAGGCGACTTATAACCTTGCTCACAGCTTTTCCCAGCTTTTGTTTCGAGACTGCCCCGGTCCGAAGCTCCTCCGTGAAACTGTTGCCGTTAGCGGCCGTCTGATACTGCTCCATAAAAACTTTCGGACCTGCACGTCCACAGAACGATAAGCGGCTCAGCCACAGATGAGCGAAAGCTCCCCCCGACCAAGTCGGAAATTGAGCGTAGCTTGGCAACGAAGAATAATTCAGCTCCGGAACCACCTCGCACCGTTTCTGCTCCTAAAACTTGCGTGTGCTTTGCAACGCTTGCACAGATGCAGGGGTTCATTTCTTTTCCGGCAAAAGCTTGCGCAAGGTACAAAGCAGACAAGCGTAGACGAAGACGACAAGCTCTTCGCGGGTGCTCGCTTGCCTAAATTTCAACATTCCGACACAGCTCTGTGATGCAGAAGTTCCAATTTCTGTGCGCAGAACTTGCTCTTTGTGTTTGTTAGACTAGCACTGCAACCTTACCTCCGGGCTAGTATCTTGACTTGCTGCCATTGCAATCGCTATTTTCTCCAGCCGTTTACGCGAACTCCGTCCTCGGCGACTTGCCTCGCTTGCCTTCTTCACTGCCACGCAACACCAACCTTTTCTCCCGCTATCAGAGCCGTAGTGCTTTTGTCGACGCGCTGTGCAGCCAGGAAGTCCTGAGGCGTCGAAACATTCTAGTTCGTGCATTGCTGCGCAGCGGCCACTAGCATCAAGTTGCTGTTGTTGGCATGCCAAGCTGCTCTTCGAGCCCGCTTCGAGTACGACGATCGTCGCGAAGCAGGGCGACGTTCCGCGAAACGACATCACCGCATCCGCGAACTCGCGAATCGAGACATTCCTGCTCTGCTCCCCATGAACCAAATGCCCTGCCATGGGTGACAAAGGGTGCGCGCGGGCGCTGCGGATACGGTGTCGGCATTCTGAGGCGGAGCAGCAGCCTCGAGTGCGACGCTTCTTTGCAACGGGACTCATCTCTTCCCAGGGACCTACTTGGACCTACTTTCCGAACTCGAGTCGAACTTAAACGCCAGACTGTCTTTGCCCACCACGCCGCGGCCCGAGCTCTCACCGCTCGTCTTCTCATGCCCACTGATGCCCACCCCCCCCTTGCTCTCTCTCTCTCTCGCACCGCTCTCTCGCTCCACCTCTCCCTCTTGCTCTGCCCCGGTCTCTGTCATTGCAAACCTTCGCAATGTCGACCTGTAGCGGAGCCCGACCAGCTTCGGCCTCGAGCCAAGGCTCGCCACCGATTCTGCGGCCGCTGCCGGAGCCAGAGCGAAAACCCGAACGCCTTACGAACTTCACGAGGCCGCGACGACAATGTGGCGACCTCCAGTGAAGCCCGACCAACTTCGGCCGTCAACCAAGGGCATTTAGTCTGCGGCCTCGCAAGGCCCCGCTGCCGGAAACGGACATTAGATATCATTAGATCTCACGCCCATCCTGACGAACACAGCAAGTCCCCAGGCGCACCAACTGCACTCTCGCAACATCTGTGCGCAATCTTTCGCATGGCCACTGCAACCATTCGCAAGTCTTCGACTCATTGGACGCATTTCGAGGCTGCTGCTTCCAAACCCTGGGACACAAGGCTGAGGACTGCTCAACTGCAACTCTCTGCTTCGCACTTCTGCTCCACTGCTACAAGCAACCGCCTGCCCTCGCTCAAAAACGCTGCACAAGACCGGACCTAGACCTCACGACTGGAATCCTTTGCTCGATAGGCAAGCACTGCTGCGCCGCTGTAGTTCCTAGATGCCAATTACATTCCGCGACGTGGGCCCAGCACACGGTCTGCAATCCCTTCAAAGAAATCTCGGAGCAGATCAAGCCCCCCTTCACGCGCATTCATGTTGCAATGACGCTTTGCACATGTGGCATTGCAGCCGTTGGCAGTCTAGTAAAATGCTTGATGAACTGCAACTGCCACAGCTCCATGCCGCTGAGCCTGGTAGGCGATGCGCAACGAGCACCCCCACCGTTGTCGCCTACCGACCTACATGCATGCATACATGCATACATACATGCATGCATATACATACGGAAACATCACCAACATATGACACTGGACTACATGGCGATGTAAATTAAAATGTGCACACAAATCAAGACTAGCCACATAACCTATGCTGAGCTTAGACCCCTAGCAAAATTTCTAAGTTCAGCTATTTCCTGGGGATTATAGGAACCAAAAATTGAAAACTACTTTTAAGTTCCCCTGAGCAACCATGGAGGACTTCTTCGGTGTATACCCCCTGGGGTTTGGCTTGAGCCCGGGAGCAGAAGCAGCCTGCGCCGCTCTTGCTGGTGCAATCTTATAATTTAGCGGCCTTAATGATTAGAATAGGCTTCTTTTCACGGGCATCATAAGGGCTTCCTTTAAGGGTTACTATGAGGACCTAGTGTAGGGCCTTGATAATTAGAATGAGGTTTTGGGGTATGTTTTACTATACGTAGTATAAGGAACCCCCAAAATAGTATACGTAATGATTAAGGCCCCTATATTATGTAGCCGGGTTTAGGGTTTAGTGTTGGCCATCTTGTTCAGAATAGACGCCCGCGGAGCCCGTAAACCCCGCACCGAAATTCCTCCTCGCACTTAGACCGGCTTTAGGGTTTTGGAGTTTAGAGTTTAGAGTTTAGGAGTTTAGGGTTTAGGGTTTAGAGTTTAAGGTGTTTTTTTAAATGCAATGATCTTTCTCCGCAGCGACAGGTCTGCCTCTCAAGAGGCCTGCACTACAGCAGCAAGGTGTTTAGGGTTTAAGGTTTAGGGCTTGGGGTTTAGGCCCTCCAAGCCACTCCTTGAACTCCACAGCACCTCAGTGCCTTGGCCCCACACGAGCAGCCAATGATTGTGCCCGCACTCCGCGCGCCTGACCCGAGGCTCCCAGAGACCATAGGTCTTTGGGTTTAAGGTTTAGGGTTTTGGGTTTAGGCGAGGCCACAAGCCAATTACATGAGATATCCAAATCACCCGCATATGGGGCGGCAGCACATCTTCAAATACTGCTTAGGCATCAGGTGTAGCTCCGAGTGTCATAGTCTAGGGGCCTTAATAATTAGAATAGCGGTTTGGGGCCCATTATACTATACTTATAATCGGGAACCCTAAATTATAGGTAATTATTAAGGTCCCTATATTATAGTACCCTTAAAGTAACCCTTGTAGACCCCTTTAAGGATCCCTTTACAGGGACTCCCAAAATAGTGTTGGTAACTATTAAGGCCCCAGTATTACGTGCTTCGGCCCCCGACCAGACGAAGCCTGAAAAGCACTCCTCAAGACCCTCACATGACTGTAATGGGAGTTTCCGAAAATTAGGGGTTCCTTACAATAAGGATCCTACTATTTAGGATACCATATTAGGGTCCCCTATTTTCGGAAACTCCCTAAGTGGGGCTCCTGTAAAGGGAACCATATAGGGGCCTTAAGAATTAAGATGTGGTCTTGGTGCCTTTAAAGGGGTATCATAAGGGTTCCCTTTAAGGGTTGCTATAAGGGAGCAGTATAGGGGCCGCAATATTTAGAATGGGGTTTTGGAGCCCATGAAACTATAAGTATAACAAGGAACCCCTAGTATAGGTAATTATTAAAGCCTCCATATTAAAGTGCTCACCTCCTTGCAGGGTTCACTGGCAGAGATCTCCTTTCGACGATCACCGAACTTGAAAAGCTCTGGGACCGCAGTACCATCAGGAGGAGCAGCAAGGGAAGCATCCACCCCAGAAAGGACAGCATCCCCAAAGTGAGGACCAGAATCCTCGACACTCCCTTATCGGAATCAACTGCACGCCTGGGTTCTTGTAAAGGAGTCCAATTTAAGTTACCATAATAGGTATCTGCAGTAGATACTGTACCTTAAACTCATTCTTTTAACAAGAGCCCAGACGCAATCCCGAGTGTCGAGCTGGCTCGGTACCAAAAAGGAAAAGCACCAAGAGATACAACGTGAGGGCCAGTGGGAGCTATATTGCCTTTAGGGTCAGAAGCATACTATTGGTGATCATGATGATAGCGAGCATGCAGTGCATGGAGCTTCAGGTTTAGGGCTCAAGGTTTGAGGTTGCATACGGCCTGGTGCCCAAGTTCTCTCTGCCTTTGGGGGCCTTGGAAACCGATAAAACGAGAATTTCCTTCGTGGAGAGGACCCTGTTACTGTTGGGAGCCAGTACTTTCTCAACCTCCTAGAAAACCCTAAACCCTAAACCCTAAAACCTTCATCCGTTTCCGAGTGAAACCATCAGCTCTAGACCAGCAAACCTTGAAGCACTCAAGCCCGAAACCTAAAGCCTTAAGGTTTAGGGTTTAGGGTTTAGGGCCCTCGACGTAAAGTCCTAAACCATTCCATGGTCCGCAGAAAAGAAAGCAGCACAGATGCCCCCTTTGCACGGTGAGGCCTCACCGGAGCACCTTGTGCTTTGAGGCCATCGGCAAGGCCGCCGCCTGGGTGAGTCGTGGGATGTTAGAGTCGTTGGGTTCAGAGTTTAGTATGAGGGGTTTGGAGTTTGGGAGTGAGGTCTGGGGCTTCGGGTACAGGGGCCGTCTGAATGCCTAGGCTCTTCCCCATAGTCTAAACCAAACCATGCTTGTTTCGCCAACCCCGCTAGTCCAACTAGTAAACTACCAGTACGGGCTATTAGACCCTAAAGATCCCTATTAGGACCCTATTAAGGGTAGATTAAGGTACCCTTAAGGTCTAATAGCCCGTAGTGGTATCAGACCAAACTCTCATCTTGCAAAAGCACCGAGAGCTTACTTCCCCAAGATCTAGGAACTCTCATCCGATCTCCGTACGTAAGGGCTGCTAGATAGATGGATAGACTTAGATAGATAGGCAGACAGACAGACAGACCGATAGATAGATAGATAGATTAGATAGATAGATAGATAGATAGAAGATAGATATATACATAGATAGAGGGAGATAGCAAGATAGATAGATAGATAGGTAGATAGACAAGAGGCAGTTCGACGGCTAGATAGATAGGAAGTAGATAGATAGACAAACAGAGAGATAGCCAGGTAGATGGACAGGTAGCTAGGCCGGCAGATACGCAGGTAAATAAATAGGCAGCAGATGCAGAGAGGAGAGGGAAAAAGAAATAGACAGTAGATAGAAATGCACAGAGAGAGCGAGAGAGCTGGAGAGAGATGGAGAGCAGATAGAAAGATAAATAGATGGGAGGCAAGAAAGAAACAAGATAGATAGATAGATTGGTAGATAGATAGATAGGCAGATAGATAGATAGGGAGATAGTGCGATAGAACGACAGAGAGATAACGAGTAGTAGAGATTGGGAGCATGAGAGGTAAAGAGATACAGAGATGGAGATACAGAAATGGAGAGACAGACAGACAGACAGGGAGATAGAAGGAGAGGTCGAGAGATGGGGATGGATAGATGGATAGATAGACGATTAGTAGATAAACAGAGGCGAATAGACAGCTTGATTGATTGGTTGATAGACAGACATAGATAGATAGATAGATAGATAGAAGAGACCGGTAGATAGATAGTTAGACGGACAGACCATTAGCTGGATAATTAGCTGGTTTGGCATATGTAGAAAAACTACTTGGCTCGTATATGTTTAGACATTCAGAGACCGATACATGTGCATCTCTATACATATATACATATATAGACACATACGAACATGTACAAAGAAGCCAATATGAACATGTGGTTATGAATATAGGTATAGATGTAGATAGCGACGGTGTTACAGGTTTAGATACAAACACACACCTTGATACTGAAACAGGGGGAGGGCTATGACTAAAGTAAGAGAACCATGTGACAACTTAACTTAGGAAGATGTAGATGGAGATTTGGCCTTAGATACAGGTTTCGATGCAAATGCCGACGCAGATGTAGCGACACGCATACACATATATATATATATGTTTATTTATTTATTTATAGATATATATATATATATATGTACATGTCAGACATACACATACACAGCAGCCTGCCGTCAAGTATGCTCTTCTGAATACAACTCACTCAGCCCAAACTCCGGATTGAAGCCTACAGCGAAACCCTAAACCCTAAACCCCAAACCCTAAACATCAAACCCCTAAACCCCGGACATCCCTAAACCCCAAACCCACAACCCCAAACCATTCTGCTATCTTCTGATGATCCGCTCTGAGCCTTAGGCTTGCAAAGAGAATGTCCTCCAAGAGGGGGAGCCCCAATAGCTCCTTCCACTCCGGCTTTGGAGCTTTGCGGCTTAGCCCTAAGGGCTTGGGCCTAGGGAATAGGGCTTTAGGGTTTAAGGTTTGGGGTTTGAGGATAGGTTTTTAGGGTTTGGGGCTTTCACTAAAAGCCATGCTTTCAAGGGTAGAGAAGATGCCAAAAGCCGCTGTTCCTACCCGGCGGCCTTCCGAGCGTTGAGAATCCACCAGGTGCAGTCGCCGTCCAAGGCCTTCTGCTGCGAGGACTGCACCACGGCCTAGGTGCAGATAGCCGCTCCAGGCTCAACACCCCATGTGGGAAGAGACGGTCCGTACCTGAACCCTGAACCCTAAACCCTACACCCTACACCCTAAACCCTAAACCCAAACCCTTCAAAGGCTTAACCCTAAAACCTTTGGAGGCTTAACCCTTTTAAAGAACGATCGGAGCTTGGGCCGCGGCTGCCGGCGACACCGCCGCGCGCTTCGCCTCGCTGTCGGCCCCGAGGATGTCCTGCGGAGCTTCCGAAAGGGGCTCCTAGGCCCTGGATGATTATGATTTTTAGGGTTTAGGGTTTAGGGATTTTTGAGCCTAGGGTTTAAGGATTATTTTTGATTTTTTTAATCTATGATCATTACGTTTATTACTATTGTTGCTATTGTTATTATTTCTCTTACTATTGTTACTGTTACTATGATTGTTAAACTAAGAGGATTATGGGCTTTTAGGCTTAGGGTTTTGGGATTTTGTGCTTTTGGGTTTAGGGTCTAGGGATTATGTGGTTTCAGGGTTTAGGGTTTAGGGATTATGGGGTGTTAGGGTTTAGGTGTGTAGGGCTTCAAAAGCAGCGTCATTCCGCAAAGGTTATTTGTAATCTGATATTTTGTGTTGAAGACCGCCACGACCCTAGAGTGATGTCCTTGCCAGCCACCCCACCCAAAGACGATGACAACTTTAGAATCAACGCACAGCCAGGTTTGAGGGTTGTTTGCTATGGATTTAAGTTCCCGGGCTTGGCGTGCAATATAGGGGCATTAATATCTACGATGCTGGTCCTTCGGGTTCCAGTAATGTATTCATGCTGTAATATACCCAAAACAAAACTCTGATCTAATCATTAAGCCCACCTTTTTTTTCAACACAAAGAGCCCTTCTAGTGACCCTTCCCCTTTTCAAGGACTCTTTAAAGAGCTCCATTCCCTTTCTTGAGCACCCTTTTATATGAAGCTTACCGAGCCTTGAAGATGAGGTTCATGACCGGCGCCAGGAAGCGCCGCGCGTCCTCCCAGTTCGTTCGAAGGTCGTAGATTCCTGGCTTCAGGGAGGAAAATGTCCCACAGCCTAGGAACACTAGCTAGGAAGCGACACAAACCTCGAAACATTCAAAGAGAAAGAGCTTCAGATTCAGAGGTCTAGACTTGTTTGTCCCGGAGGGGCGGCATCAACGATGCAGTCATGCTTCTCCGAATGTCCTGCTGTAGGTACCCCAAAGCTGTTCTAATAATGAAGGCCCCTATACTACCCTGCATGAAAGCCTTTCCCCAAAAAAGGGGGTTCCCGAAAAGAAACCCTGCAACTAGGTAAACCCTCCGGCCCCAAGCGGCCCAAACCCCTGAAACCTAAAGCAAAACTCGGCTCCAAACCTTAGGATGCCAGGGGTTTAGGGTGTTTGTTTAGGTTGTGGCGGCTCCTTCTTTGGGGTTTAGGGGTCAGGGGTTCAGGGGTTTAGGGTTGAGGGTTGGGCTTTAGGGGTTTAAGGTTTTTAGGAGGGTTTAGGGTATCCGGCTTCGGGCTTCCCAACCCTAAACCCCAACCCGAAGAGGCTCCCCGACTCTTAGTGGCGCAGGAATGTGTTATGGGGCCTACTGTAAGGGAGTTTAAGGGACCATCATGGGGATCCATTCCCATCCCTAAACCCCTTAACCCTTTAAACCCGGAAACCCCTAAACCCCTAAACCCCTAAACCCCTAAACCCCTAAACCCCTAAACCCTAAACCCGGAGCCCGAGCAAGGAGGTGCCTGAGACCAGGACTACCGCCTCGAATCGGCCCCTTCCTGGCGGCTTAGAGGCTTTGGGGTTTAGGGGTTTTAGGGGGTTTAGGGGGAAAAGGTCTTCAGGAGTTCAGGGGTTCAAGGGTTTAGGAGTTTAGTGGCTTAGGGGTTTAGTAGTTTAAGGGTTTCGGGGTTCAGGGGTTTAGGGGCCTAGGGTCTAGGGTGGAGGGTGGAGAGGAGGCAGAACTTTGGAGTTCGAGGTGGTTAGAAGGTCTTCAAAAATGCATGGGCTTCAGGTAGAGTAGTAGACCTTTGTACAGTATGTATGTGCACGCCTAAATATACACGTACATAATCATACACATACAAGGATGCATACGCATGTGCACATGCAGCTGTCGGCGCCCATGAGATGAAACAGCTGACAGAGAGAGGAATGCGGGAGGGAGGGACGGGGGGAGGGGAGGGGAGGCGAGGCGAGGCGAGGGGAGGGGAGGGGAGGGGAGTCCAGGCCTAGCTTGCCAATAAATCTCAGGGCATGCCTAGATTCCAGACGCTCCTTGGTATTCGCTACTATCGTACACACAACATTGAGAGCGGTACTGGCAGATGCAGTTTTGAGCATGTACATAGCGGCAATCGCAACAAGCATAATCGCACACCTAGATACGTTACACCTAGCGGACCTAGCGATTATGAATGACGCTGCGAATATTCCACTTCACCAACCACCACCCAAGATTAAGGCAGTGTGCCTTTCTTTGCAGCCGCACAGTGTTCCAACCCGTAGAGGGCCGCCACATGGCCACCGGAAGAGTAACCTGCGATACGGAATCATAAATCAGAGTTTCGGGTTCCGGGTGTCATTGGTCCCTGAAGCGCTAAGCCCTGAACTCTAAACTCTTAAACTTTACACCGGGTCCCTAGATCCTGCAGGACATCACACCATGCAAGTGCCTGAGCTGACCATAACTTTGACAACCCTCGGTGCCACTGCATGGAATTTAGGGTGCGGGTTACTCGATTCTGCTGCTAGCTTCGCAACTACTGCTTCTGACAGTTTTGCTGTCCATAGACGCTTTGCGTGCTCTGCTAGTGCTGGTTGCTACTGGCACTACTCTTCTGGATTTACGAAACGGGACGCCAACGGAGAGAACTACGGAATTTCTTCTATTACTTCAAAGTCAATGCCCTTGTACTTCTTGCTCAGCAAGGGCTCAGTAGTGTTGGGGCCTGAACAGATAGGCTTCTGCTCCCTACTGTACTAAGCATAATATTCGAATCATGAAGGTCCCTATACTGCCACCATCGGCTTTGAAGACTTGGGTCTCTATCTGGTTCGAACTGGAATCTAAGTGGAGCTTATGCGTCAAGCACAACAAGGAAGATTCTACACTCTGTACAAGCCGCATTCTGAAGAAATACTCCAAAACACCCCACAGCACACCCTAAACACCCAACAAATAGGGACTATAAAGGGATCCTGCTGCTAATTTGTCCAACCCCTATAGGACATTCAAGCCGATGAAGCATGTCGTTCTGAACCCCTTCGTGTCTTGGGTTGGGAACCGCGGAACTCTGAAACCTCAAACTTATTCCTACGTTTTCCGGGGCGAATGTTGAAACCCAAAAGCTTAAACCCTAAACCCTTAACCTAAACCCCTAAACCCTAAACCCTAAACCCCTAAACCCTAAACCCTAAACCCTAAACCCTCAACCTAAACCCCTATATAAACCCTAAACCCTAAACCCCTAAACCCCTGTGTCCGAAAGCCTGAAGCTCACTGTGTATGTCTAAACCCTGGAACCCTCGAGCCCAGCGATCAAAGCTCCAAGCGCAAGACGGTCTAAACCCCTACCCCACGGTTTAGGGTTTAGGGTTTAGGGTTTAAACCAAAACGACCCACAAAAAGACGAGCAACGAAACTTTAGGCCCTTAACACTAAAAACGCCCACAAAATGCTAGAAAGGCCTGTAAGGCAACTAAAAACTTGCAAACCAAACAAAGCCTTGAGAGCCTTGAGAAAAAAACAAAAAAACCCTTGAACTACTTAAACTAGAGAAAGCCTTCGAACAAAAACGTACAGAGCCTGTCTCTTAAACCCTGTGCCTGACGATAGACTCAGAAACCCTAAGCCCTAAACCCTAAACCCTCAGGACCAGACCGCAGAGCACCAGCCGGCCGTCGCTTTTCAGCGCCTTTGTGTTCTCCTCCGCCTCGCAGGGTTTAGGGTTTAGGGTTTGGGGCTTAAGGTTTAGGGTTTAGGGTTTAGGGTGCGCTCCAGGGTTTGGAGCGTTGAAGGTCCAGGGGTGGAGTTTAAGGTTTAGGGTTTGGGGTTTAGGGGTTTAGGGGTTCAGGGTTTAGGGGTTATGGGTTGGAGTTCAGGGTTGAGTCGGTTAAGATTGGAGTTGGGAGTTTTCGGGCAGGACTTTAGTAAATGTAAAGACTTAGACTTTTACGGCCCAGGACGCAATGGGAATTTACCGCAGGGTGTCAGGTTTACATGTTGGGTTTAGAGCTTCGCGTTTCAGATGTATGGCTAGGGATTGGGGGCTAGAGTTCACAGGTCAGTGTTTGTGGCAACCAAAGTACTGGACGGAACGGGAGCGCACGCTCCGTTTTGAGGTCGTCTGTTCTTAAAACAGTACCAGCGCGTAACCCCTTTATCCAAAACCGCAAGACCCTCGAAATCCCGGAGCTCAGAACCCCAAAAGAAGCTGGGCTCCCGGACCCAGGACACAGCTGCTTCCACCTGCAGAGGATGGTTTTTGCTAGGTTCCCCGAATACTGCACATGGCACAGATTGTGTTTCTTGTGACAAAGCAACAGCAAAGTGATTTCCATGAGTCTTCACTGCGCAAAGCTCGGAGGTGCGCACAGTATCACGATGCTACATGCAATGGAAAGAACACTGCCGCCATGAAAGGCTGTAAAGTTGGTCGGGAAGCCAGTTGGGGTTTGAAGGCTGAGAAGCAACTGAGCAAGAAGACTTGGTGACACACCCTAGACCCTAAACACTGACCCTAATGTCCAAGAAAAGTTACGAATAGCATCCCCCTGGTAGTCCCGATCATATCATATCGCCCAAAACCCTATTCTAATCAGACGGGGGGGGCCCTTAAGCAGAAGATCTCCAATCCGCGGAGCTTGGTTCTGGGTTTCGGGGCTCTGGGCAGGTTTGTCTTAGGTTGTTTATGGTGGTACGGCCCTTACTGATTGGAACAGGGTTTTGCGGGGAGTTTTTTCGTATACTGATGTTAAGGAGACTTTAAAAAGGGACTACCATGACTGCTTATTCCGACCCTTAAACCCTAAACCCTAAGCCCTAAATCCCAAAGCCCTACACCCCTATGCCCTAAACCCTAAACTCTAAACCCTAAAGCCCTAAACCCTAAATCCCTAAGCCGCGAAACCCTAAAACCCTAAACCCCTAAGCCCTGAACCCCTAAACTCTAAACCCTAAAACCCCCCACACCCCTAAGCCCTAAACCCCTAACCTCGAAGTTTTGCTGACCCCGTGGAGACACCTGGGAGTTTCCGAAAATAGGGGTACCTTATTTGGGGGTCCTTATTATAAGGATCCTACTATTTAGGGTACTATATTAGGGTCCCCTATTTTGTGAAACTCCCTAAACCCTAAACCCTTTATAGAACCCTTATAGACCCCTTTAAGAAACCCTTTTTTTAAAGGAACCCTAGGTTCCCCTATTTTCGGAAACTCCCAGCTGAGCCGAGGCGCCTCCTTTAGGTAGTCGCGGCGGCCCTCCCCGGAGAGGTCCAGTTCACCCATCCTTAGGGTTTAGTAGGGTTTAGGGGTCGTTTTTTTGTGAAAAAAGAAAGGGGTTTAGGGTTTAGGGTTCCGGGGTTTAGGGTTTAGGGCTTAGGGTTTAGGGCTTGGGGTTCAGGGGTTTAGGGCTTCGGGTTTAGGGTTTAGGGTTAAGGCTTCTGCTCTCAGGAGTTTTAACGTAAGTTGCCACTATAGTGGAAGCCCACTATCTACTACATCTACTAGATACACAAGTATGCGAGCGCTTGTCAAACTGAACCTATCCGTGTGAAACAACCATTTTTGTCAAGGCTCCCTCAGCCCCCTCCTGCCAATACGCAAAGTCTGTTCAGAATCTGGGTGATGGTGTACTTGAAGCAAAGGGTGAGGTTGTGCCGCAGGCAACATGTGTCCAGAGGCTCTGAAAGCTTTACTTGATCCACGGTGCTTTTGGGCTTGGTCCAGTATAGAGCCCACAGCCAACATACCGTCTCAAAAGCGGCAAACGAGGAGCGACCTGAAAGGCACATAATTCCAATGAGGACCAAACCTAGCAGAAGGCCGTAAACCCTACAAACCTAAGAAGCAAACCCTAAACCCAAACCATGGCCATGAACCGGAAGCCCCGAGCGCGAAACAGAAGGTGTAGCGCCAATTTCAATTCCTAAATCCCGAAACTCTAAAGCTACGAAACAAAACAGAAAGTACTGTACGTATACCCTAAACCCCCCCGTTCCTGAAAGTCTTTTTATTATGACTCCAAACCCCCAAACCTCCGAGCCCTGGAACCCTAAACCCTATACCCCAAACCCCAAACCTTAAACCCTAAACCCTAACCCCAAACCCTACGAAAGGAAAAGCCCAAAGCTGTGCCACTGACAGGTACTGACCCGTGCGGAAGGCGAAGTGGAGAGCCGGCCTAGGCTTTTGCTTAGGCTTTTCGGAGGGGTTAGAAATGCTTCAAGTTTTTTTTTAGGGTTTGAGGGTTTAGGTTTTTTTCCGTCTTGCAAGAATCCGGAACACCTGTTTCAGGGTTTTTTTGAGGGTTTATAATAACAGGGCTTGACAGGCTCTCTGAGGGTTCTGCAAGGGTTTCGGGATTTGCAGGTCACCGGGTCTAGGTGTTTTGACCTCGGGGTTAACGGGTTTTGGCGTCCGGGTGTTAGGCTTCAGGGCTGTTCGGAGTTTAGGATTTCTTTGTGGCCGGGTTATGGTTTGTGGCTTAGGGTTGGTTTCGAGTTGAGGGCTTTTGTGTTGCGTCAAAGAGCAGAATGGTTCAGCCAGTCTTTCCTGTACCTCCGTGTTTTGGGTTTAGCGTTTGGTAAGGCCAGTGCATGGAGCATATGGAGCACCTGTGCCAATGACATTGTCCACGCTGTCTCAGCAAACAGCGGGCACCCATTTGGGTGGAGAGGAAGACAACGGAAACGAGGAAGGGGCACTGTCACTGGGAGTGGTGCAGGGTAGCCCTATGGGGAGGTCTGCATAAGAGCCTATCCACATCCCATAGTACCCTATCACTGACTGAGGATACCAATATTAAAAACAAAAACAAACAAAAAGTTGGGTTCGGCACCCCTGTTCTGAGAGCGGGCAGCTAACTACGGAGATCCCGATTGTAGGGGCCTTAATAATAGGAATCGTGTCTCGGTGTATTGTTACTAATGCATTCAGGAACCCAACAACGAATGATGTTGGGAAATGTTCAAGCCCCCATATTGCCCCCCAGGGACCGGGCACAAGGACCAGGCCGCCAATCATGTTCAGAGCGGTGATGAGCCAGCCGAGGGGGCCAAGGAGAAGCATCTGCGATTCAGGGTTTAGGGCTGAGGGCGCCTTGGTTTAGGGGTTGAGGTTTGAGGGTTTGGGGACTCCCAGAAAGCTCAATGCTGCTTGACTCCGGAAAGGACCCAAAATCGATCCTTCTATTCTATGCCGTAGTTAACAGGTATTGGGCTCTCTGGGTGCGTGATTACAGCAGTAGTAGCAGTAGCAGCAGCAACAGCAGCATGACCTGAAGTGATCGCGTCCATGTGTCTTTATCCCGCCCCACATTGTGATTGCTGGGGCAGGTTGGGAACAGGAACCAGGCTTCACGTCGTTCACCGTGATAACACTTACTGCAACAATAAAGCCAAAGCTATAAACCCCAAACCCTATGAACCACAAAGCGCGTAAACCTGTAAGACCTACGTACAGCCTACAAACTGAGTCAGTGTTATGTATTTACTGTATAGATTCCCCTAGGACACGAACGTCACAGCAATCTCTGAATAGCCCGGCCGGCACAGCCAGAGATGTGGCGAGGACCGCATCCATGAGCCCAGGAAGGACGACGACCTCAATTCCAAAGCCCAATTTCTATCATGCGAGCCCGTGTCATGACAGCCCCCACTCCGTCCGAAAATCTGAGGGAAAGACTGGGTCCTTGTTAAGGAACTTAGTCTAAGTTACCACAATAAGGAAACCATATTATGTACTATAGATCCCGATTACGGCCACTTCTATAGACCAACTTGACACTTAAAGGAACCCAAAACTATGGTCACTGAAAACATTAAACCCTAAACCTAAACCCTAAACCCTGAACCCTAAACCCTGAACCTAAGACCAAGAACCTCACAGCCGCAAAGACTAAGCAACCTCCGCTTTTGGAAGATCTTGCACGCCGCACTCTCTGCAACAACGGAAATGCCAGGGTCAAGGTTCAGGGTTCAGGGTTTAGGGTTTAGGGATGTAGGATTTAGGACTTGGGACTTGGAGTTTAGAAATTGGTGCTTCGGCTTGAAGGCTCGGGCCCTGAACCCAAAACCCCTCAGAACCCTAAACGCTAAACCCTAAATGCCAAGCTCTAAAGCCTGAGCCTAACACCCAAACCCTCGAGGAACCCTATCATGTTCTAGTCTTTCCTACGCTGGTCGATGCTGTGCTATAGTACAACATCATGTTATATTATACTATACTATGCTCTTGAAAACCACTAAAATAGCCGATTCTATTGTATGTATTTACTTATTTAGTTAGTTAGTTAGTTAGTCAGTTAGCTAGTTATACCTATTTATCTATTTTGATTTATTCATTCATGTATTTATTACTTTATTTTGAAACCCTGGTCACCCAGTTTAGGGGGCGGCGACCACGAGCAGCCAAATGTCCCTCTGCGACGTCAGGAGCCTCAGAGCTCCACGAAGGGAAGCCTTACAGGAGCCCTGAAAGGAGCCCTTGAAGGAGACCTGGAAGGAGCCCTTAAAGGAGCCCGTAAAGGAGCCCTTAAGGGTTTGCAGGGTTTAGGGTTCTGGCGTTTAGAGTTTAGAGTTTTGGAAGGGTTCTTCTACGTCTACTCCTTCTCCTGCTCCTACTTCAACTTGTACTTCGACTCCAACTTCTCCTACTTCTTCTACTCCTACGGTACTATTCCTCGGTATCGCAGCCATCGGCACAACTCCTGGGCCCAAGCTCCTGGCATGAGCACATCTGCTGCCTTGGTGGCCAACTGACTGGGGCCTTCTCCTAAACAGTGGGATTAGGGGATTTCGGGGTTTAGGGTTTGGTGGCTTATGGGGTTTAGGGTTTAGGGTTGTTTAGGGGATTTCGTGGTTTACGGGTTCAGGGTAAAGGTTCTAGTTTTAGTTTAGGTGGTTTCGGGGGTTTGGGTTGAAGGGATTTGGGGGCTTAGGGTGCAGCGCGTCGGGGTTTAGAGGATGTAGAGTTGGGATTGAAGGGTTTCGGGTTTCGGGACTCGAGGATGATAAGAAGCATTCCATAAAGTCCCAGGTCTGGAAACCAATAGGAGCCCTGACGTAAACATGGTTGCCGGGGAAATTGCATGATAAGCAACCCTAAACCTTAAACCAGCAGCCGGAATGCATGCTTCTTGAAGGCCTTGAACCCTAAACCCCAAGACGTAGTTGCTTCTCTATGTGGCAGGCTTGCCAACAACTGCAGGACGGCCAGGGTGTTTTTTTTTTTGTTGTGGCCCCTTTTTGCTCGTGCCCCGCGTCATTGGTTTCTAGAAAATTTTTTGCTGTCGGCCCCGGGTGTGCAAAGTGTTTTTTTTTTGTTGCGC
>BGNK01000867.1:839-33626 GCA_003297005.1 Symbiodinium sp. clade A Y106
CCCTTGCGGCGCGGACACTCGGCCTTCCAATGTCCTTTTTCCCCGCAGAGACGGCAGTTGGAGCGGGCAATGCGGGCCAACAGCTGTTCACGATGCTTGCCCTTGCCCTTCCCATTGCCTTTGAATCCACGGCCGCCCTTCGAGGCACCTTTGCCTCCGCCGACCGGCCAGAAGCCTCGAGATTTCTTCTTAGCCAGCAGTCGGCTGCGGGCCTCCAGGTAGCTCACTAGAGCCTCCTGAAGCTCGGGTGTATCCTGGAAGAAGTTCTCGAGCTCCTCTTCAAAGGCTTGAACCTGCAAGGCATCTTGGTCTTCTGAGGCCACCATGGCTTCGATGAAGCTGTCATCCAAGTCAGCCTCGCCTTCCTCAACGGCAGCGCTTGCCGTCAGCACTGGAAGGGTCCTTTCACCTTCCTCCGATGGGGGATCCTCCGCAACNGTTCCCGGAGTGAACTTGGGTATAGCCGCCCATGGTAACTGATAGCCGGTGGAGCCCTCAGCCGCTGAGGGTTCCGTGGATGGCCCAGCTGTCTCCGCCGTTGGTGGCATGTCTCCCAAAGCTGTCAGTCCAGGATCTCAAGACTGGATCGGCCGCTTTTGCGCAGATAGCGAAGCTGTAGGCTCCGCTACCAGTGTGGACTCCCTAGAGTTCACCTGGTAGCCTGTGACCCTGTCACAATTGATCAAAGATCTGAAATGAAAGGAGGTTTTCCAAAGGAGATCCCGGATCCCAATGATTAGGAAAAAGCTGATCCCACAGCTGTAAAGTTCCCAGCGTCCCACGCTGCCTTTTCCGGANTTGATCAAAGATCTGAAATGAAAGGAGGTTTTCCAAAGGAGATCCCGGATCCCAATGATTAGGAAAAAGCTGATCCCACAGCTGTAAAGTTCCCAGCGTCCCACGCTGCCTTTTCCGGACTTCCAGCTCAAGCTCCAGGGTACATGCAGCACACAGTGCTGTTTCCCTACCCGCCCACCTGCGACCCTTGGGCCTAAGGTAGCGGGAGAACGAACATGGCCACCAGCAGCACCTGCTTCAACACGCGGCATTCACAAGGGTCTAGGGTTTAGTTTTTTTTTTAAGCTCCGTTTTAAAGTCTGCCAGGCAGTAGGGTTTAGGGTTTAGTCATCGTACCGTCTGCATCTGAGACATGTAAACAAGACAGCGCAGAGAAAGAAGGAACCTCTCCTCCGACTTCGCACTATGCACGGCCTGGTGAGTCGGGGTTCAAAGACATCAGATGCAAGTTCTGGCTGTGGAGTAATACGGGAGTTTCCGAAAGTTAGGGGTACCTTATTTTGGGGTCCTTATAATCGGGATCCTACTATTTAGGGTACTATACTAGGGTCCCCTATTTCGGAAACCCCTATGCATTAACCGGCTGGATCTCACACCTCGTAATGGGCGTACCTGGCTCCCGAGACACCCGATTATGCTAACCCCCTACTCTAAGGCTCCATGTACCCATATAGTATATACTTAGGCCTTGAAGTATCTATATAGGGCCCTCTTTAAGGCTTAAGTATCTACCATGAATGAAGGTACATGGAGCCTTTGAAACTTTGGGCTAACCCCTAACCCTCAAACCTTGTACCGAGCAACTGCCGCCATGTCCTGAGTGAACGCACGACGGAGCTCTGCCCGGATGCGCCTCTTGCAGACATCAATTTAGGGTCATAAGAGCATTTTAGGGTTTTTAAAAACCCTCTTAGGGTTTTTAAAAACCCTCTTCATAAGAGCATGGGGTTAACTAAGTTTAGCAGAGCGGGAAGCGAAGAATCCCAGGCACAGAAATAGTCACGAGAGTACTACCAGCTTCAATAGCAAGAAAGCGACCCCGGAAAAACCTCGAATAATTAAATCAACACCGAAACTCCCAAACTCGTGAAGTGCAGGGTGTCATGGCAGCAACCGCAGGCCGTAAATTGCAGCGCAGTGTGAGAGTTTCGGGAATCGGGCGTTTGGTCTTTGAGAGCTTTGGCATTTCAGGTTTAGGGTTTTTAGAGTCTAGGGATTTACGATCCAAGGGCAGACGAAGGTAGCCTGGATCACAAGTGAGTGAAGTCTTTTGCTCTGCCAAAACCCCTGAATTCTAATCCACCTATGAAAACTCACTGAACTCCAACTGTGGTGTTGCTGCTGAATGGGTGGGATACAAACCATTGAGGCTGCCTTTAGCGTTCGATAGCCTGAACATAATACAGACAGGGTTCTGCAAAGCTTTATGGCAAAGGTTTTTTTCACGGGACGTTTATGAAGCCTGAAGACGATTGGTTTCAGGTTGCAACGTAACCGATGTGCAAGATTAGAGGATCTTGCGTTTGCCAAAGTTCCGTCGCAACGACCGGAAATTGGCTGCCATTCGTCAGCAACGTGCACGGCTTCTTTTCACCCAAGCCCCGCGCTGAACCGCGGTTTCAACTGCCCCCAAAGACCGTTCAGAGTCCTGTAACCCTACACCGCGCAGCCCTCGGTAATTGTTGGGTACCGAAAGGCCGTCGTGCCTTTGGTATCCGGCATCTCCACATCCTTCCATAGGCTTCAAGGCACCATGTCACATGCTAGATACTTCAAGTTCACAAACGGCACAGGGTATGAAAAGCTCAAAAGATTTCCGACTTGAAGCACTTGAGGGTTTTCTCTGGCGTGCATACAGCTGATTCGAAACAGGCTTCATAGACTCAGACGAAGAGTGTTAGCAACGACAGAGGCTCGACGACCTGGGTCTGTGCATGGGTTTGCTGTGGTCGTCGTACACCCATGAGTGTCTCGCGATTCTGCCGACATACTGACCCAACATATGAAAATATCTTCAGCAGCTTCAACCTGAGCAGGCCCCCCCGTTATCTTGAGTCAACTTTCGCATCAGGCTGCAACTGCCTGAAGTGTGGTCAGAGTCTTAGGCGCTCAGGATGGCCTGACAATATATATATATATATATATATATACATACATACATACATATATATATATATACACTTATTTATTTATTTATGTATTTGTTCACATTTATTTATGTATGTACTTATATATACAGAACGCAAGTATAATATAGACATTCATACGTACATACATACATACATACATACGTACGCACATACATACACATATATATATATACACCTATATATATATGTATGTATGTATGTATGTATATACACATACATTAACTACAAACAAACAAACAAACAAACAAGGATACATACGTACGTACATGTATACATGCTCCATCCCTCCATCCCTCCCTCCCTCCCCCTCCCTCCATCCCTCCCCTCCATCCATCCATCCATCCATCCATCCATGCATGCATCCATGCATCCATCCATCTTATATATGACATGCAGGATCATGCACTCACCAAAACCCTCAAAGGCACCCTGCTTCATTCGTACAAGATGGATAGCCAGCCAGCTAGCTAACTAGCAAGACAGCTAGCAGCTGGCCCGTAAACTCTGAAGCGGTAAATCCCAAACTTTGAACCGCAAAACCTCTACTTGGAGGTCCAGGGGTAGTTATAAGTGGGGTTGTTATAAGTAGGGTAACTATAATTATAACCCATATTAGGGGACTTATAACTCTACTGATAACTACCCATGAACCTCCAAGTAAACCCTGAATGCAGCCCCCCCGCCCCCCGCTCCTGAGGCTCTTCGGCTGCAGCCTCGAGAGTCTCCTCTGCATCATCGCCCTCCTCCCCTGGAAGACGATGGAGGGGTGTTGGGTTGAGGGCAGTGTAGGCTTATGGCCTCGAGTCTACACAGTTTCGTTTGGCAGCCGCAGTACTGGCAGCATTTGCGGTACTCAGAGCCGTCGTGGTAGAAAAAGCAGGTAATGTAGCCATTAACCTAGCAGCAGTTGCCACAAGAATGGCAGTAGTATCATTCATCCAAACACATTTCTCAATTGTCAACCCTTCGCTGACCTACGCACACCACTCTTGCCTGGCAAAACCTCATTCGGAAAGCTCACTACAGAGATCGGTGAGACCAAGCAAGCCGTTGCTCTTGGATCAAAGAGTAGCCGAATCCTTTCCCACACATCTTGTAGCTCCGGGTGATGCATTTCAGGGTTTCGGCAAGTTTGCTCTTCGGGACTTTGGGTGTGGACTGCTACTGATGCAGGAACCGCGTGCAAATCTTGAGCTCCGACCACTGCATGTCTCAAACCCTTCCATTATCTATCCCCAATGCGTTCAGACCAGCCTCGATACCCATCCTCTACGGCCCTTGCTCAACCCCGAGTGGGGATGCACCTTGAACTGCTGAGCCCGACTTTTCTTTCGGCCTCTTTCCTTTGCCTGCACGGGCTTGGTAGGCTTGAGGCCTGAGGTGGCGGCTGAGGCTGAGGGTTCAGCATCTTACAACCCTCCTGGGCAGACAAGAAAGGGTCGGATTAGGGTTTACGTGAGCACGCTGCGTCGGAGGTTGGGGTCCCGGGTTCCGTGCCCGGGGGTCTAGTTGAGGTAGGTTCTGGTCGTTTATCATGATCGAGGCAGCTCCTCGAAATCCGTCTTCGGATTTTGATTTAAGGTCTGGTGCTGCCGGGAAGCTGTTAGCATCTCAAGCCCCTCAACCGAATAGCTTCAACTGTGCCTACACGTTGTACTCCGCAACCCCGCCACACGTCAGCGGAGCAAATGAAGCCATGACTGCACAAAACAAAGGGCTCGGCCAATTGTGTGTCGCCTTGGAGCCTGAGATGTGTTTAGCATAGCAAGCAGCAAGCACATCTTTCAGTCGATCATAGTTCTACGCCGACAGCCCAGTCACGTGATCTATGATGTGATCTGAGACCCTATGAACCTTAAATCTTAAGCACACTGCCATCTAAACCCTAAACCGCCATGATCCTGCCCGCTCCGCGCCGTGAGGCGATGCCAGGGGCCTCGTCCTTTGCGTGGCCCCTTCCCTTTACCTCTTCCTTTGCCCTTGCCTTTGCTTTTCCTGCCAGCTTCTTTTGAAAAGTTGAGGCGAGGTTTAGGGACGTTTTTGGATGATTTTGGCTTCTTTGGCTGGGTTTCCGCTCTCGGCCTCTTGTGAGGCTGTTTTGAAGCTACAATGTAAGCTCAACAACACTCGAAAGGAGCCGTATACACAACCCTCACCAACAACCTCAATAGAAGCCCTACTTTACGTGGCTATTGACGCCCCCCCCCCCCCNCTCAAGCCGGGCCCTCCAGAAGCCCTAGAAACCCCGGTAACCCCAATACCAATACATGGAAGACCTCTACATCGTTGAAGCACTTGGCTACCTATTACTCGCTGCATTTAGGATCTTTTCGGTTTATGGCTTCTTTTATAGGCATCCCCATCAGTTCTTGGCCTACCTTCAAAGGGTCATCAAGATATTAGGCTGGAGCCCAGCAAGCATTTAGTGTCTAGCTTCCAGGATGATTCGTTATACTCCGCGACTGTCGGGCCGAGGTTCCCAGTTCAGGGCTTTCGCGACAAAGGGGGGAAGAATCCTTGTAAGAAGGATCCCACTCTCTAGCGTCTGTATTGCCTCCCTGTTTTCTCCAAGACCCGCAGCTACTGCCAGAGGAACAAGCCTGATATAGTCGTATCCTTGCGTTGAATTTCGCGAAGATCGCAGACGCTTCACCCCACGACCGAAATACTTGGCTGTTGCAGCCCGACACTGGAGCACCTCAGGAGTCCCTAAACCCTAAACCCTAAATCCTAAACCCTAAACCCTTTAACCCAAAATCTCAATTTCCAGAAACACAACCAAACCGAGAGCCCTAACACCAAAAAACACTGAAAGCACAAATACCCATATTTTGGGGCTCATACTTAGAATTCTATAAGGGAATCCCAAAAAGGAACTACTTTGGGGCCTATGGGTATGTCTCAAACCAACACCACGCTGGCTCCCTTCTAGCCGTCGGGTTCCAAATCTCTCTTTCTCTCTCTCGCTCTCGTGCTCGCTCTCCCTAGCTCTCGCTCTCTCTCTCTCTCTCTCTTTCTATCTCTCTTTCTCCTGTCGTGAAGCTCCACGACTTCTAACCCCGCAATCAACCCAGGACTGGGCGGACAGTCGCCAAGAACCGCGGATACCCCTATATCAGAAAAGTGCTTTGGCATCTTGTAACCCTCCACAAGCTGTAGCCATACCTAACCAAGAGGCCAACCAACATCTTGAATTCAGAATCGGGTGCCCCGACTTCTTCAAGACCTGCGGCTCCACGGCGGCGGTCAGCTTCTCCGGCACATCTGGTCCTGCTTGGGAAACGTATTATCTACAGGGAACGTCGTCGGACTCGTCGCCAGACGAGAAAGAGGAATAGAAGCAAGGCTGGTAGCGGTGATTGTGTTACGCACCACGAAGCTTTACATCCTGCAAGCCGCACAAAACATGTTCAAACACATAGGGCACGGACGTTTCTATGTCTTCGGGATGATTGAAACAAAGAACCTAAGGTTTCTAGCATCGGAACCTCCGACATGTCTCCAAACCGCGAACCCCTAAATGCGAACATGCGAACCCCGGAACCCTGATTCCAAGACCCCTAATCCTAGAAGTCACACAGTCTTACTATGCCCTGAACCCCGATCTCTTAGAGCTCAGAGCCCCAAAACCCTAAGCCCAAGCCTCAACCTTTGGCCCCCCAAATCCCAAACTCTTAAACCCCAAACCCTCGAATTCATGAAGTGAGCTGCAGTGTTAGTTATACCATACCCTGAAGCCATCGAAGGTTTCCGCGCTCTCCTCCGAAGCCCTCCAGCAGATCTGGTCCTGACAATCAAAGCTGGGGACACATGGATTCAAACTGGAGATCTTAGCAAGCAGAACAGGTCATTGGGATACAGAGCAAAATTAGACAACATCTACATACATAACAAAACTATTCCGACCTCCGTATTGCTCCTTCCTGCTTGTCTTTCGGGTTTCGGCTTGGGAGCTAGGCTTCACAGCGTGTGCGCCCGAAATCACTCGGCCAGAACCCCTTCAAGCCCGTACAAGCTTGCCTTAGACACCAAGGTAGTAAAAGATCGTTCGGGTCTGAATAGATGTCAGGGTAGCTTGAAATATCATGATGACCCTCCTTGCCATAATAACTACAATAATAATGCTACTGATAATCACAAGAATAGTAGCAATAACAGTACACATGGCAATAACAATAACAATAATCAAAATCATAATCATCACAAGACTAATAATCATAACACTAGTAGTAATACTAACAATCATAACAATAATCATAATCATAATCATAACAACAATAGTACGTATTAAGCAATAATAATGCTAATAATCATGCAATCTATCTGTGCCCAGCCTGGGATCTCCCTCTCTGGGAAGGGAAACCGCTGTAGGCCTGGATGTCAGGCTTCGGGGGTTTCACGACGGGGTGGTCATACTGTGGCTTTGGCTTAGGGCCAAAGTTTAGGGCTTAAAGTTTAGGGCCACAGTTTAGGTTTTGGGAAAGGTTTGCCATTTTTGCCCGCAAGTTTGAGTGTAAGGTCGGTGGTCGTTAGAGGATACGGGGTTTGAGGCTTCCTTGCGAGTTGCGCTAGTCTCTAACACCAGCTCAGACCCGAAACCCCAGGCATTATCATCTCAGTCCAAACTTAGTGGAACGTTACCTAAAGGGTGCCTTACATCATAATTGGAACTGTGCTTCACGGTATTGACAAGTACATACAAATGCCACAATAGAGGGGCCTTAATATAATAATTACCTATACTATATTTTTTTTTTTTTTTTGGGGGGGGGGTCGTTTTTATAATTATAGTACAATGGGCCCCCAAACCCCGTTCCAATTGAAGCCCTTATATCATAGTACCCTGAGAGTCTCTCTTATAGTAACCCTCATCATAGACCCCTTTAAAGGGAACCCTATTCTAATGATTAAGGCCCCTATATTCTAGAGCCCTTATGGTATCCCTTAAAGGCAGCCTTTAAAGGGAACCCTATTCTAATTATCAAGGCCCCCTATATTATTCTAGTAGCCCATTGCCAGCGGGGGGGTGCCACTGCAGGGGCAAGAGGCCGACGTGTAAAAAAAGGGGGCCTTAGTAATTCGAGCAGGGTTCCCTTTAAAGGAGGGTTACTATAAGGGGTGCGATAAGGGCTCTATGACATAGGGTCCTTTAAGAATGAGAATAGGGCTTTGGGGCCCATTCTACTATACTTTTAACAAGGAACCCCCCAAAATGGTATTTGTAGTTATTAAGGCATAGTATGGGCTTCGGGGTACTTGCCGACTGGCTTTCTCGAATTTCATGCAGTTCAGGAAGACACCAGATTAGGGCTCTATACTACAAGTATATCTGATCGCATACTAAGAAACCTGGAAGACTATCTCAACAATATTTGATCCAGGCTCTTCTCTTACCCACCCTAACCCTAATATAAGCCTGAGTTAATACTAACTTTTTCCTTAAGGTTCCTTATCATATTTTCTAGTATACTGAACCACTACACCTTATTCAAGCTACTCCTCTGATTACTAAGGCCCTTTATCGTTCCTGAGGGCTCCTTGTCATAATTCTACTCTGATGAACCCCAACACCCTATTCTAGCTACTATTCTAATTACTAAGCCCCCCAATTGTACCTGCTGCCCACCCCAAGATGCAGAACCCCAAACCCTAATAAATATGGAAGCCTGAGTTAACACTAACAACGTATTCTAGCTACTTGACTAAGGCCCCTAGAATAAATTCTTGTAGTAGCCCTTCTATATAGACCCCCTTAAAAGGATCCCTTTAAAGGGAATCCTATTCAACTACGAAGGCCCCCCCCGTATCTTGCCCTCTGCGGACAGAAGAAACTTCTGGGCGCGTTGCACTCGCAGGCCGCTCGCACGATCCAGCGCTCCCTGGCCTCCTATGTGGAGGGTCGGTTATGACATAGAGTTATAAATACCATAACCCCAATTATAGGGTCCGTTTTAGGGGACCTATAACTCTATGAACTAACTACTAAGTCCCCCGATCCTCCAAGTATGTGGAGGAGTCAAGCGTTTCAGGCTCTGGGGATCAGGGTTTCTAGGGTTCAGGGGTTTAGGGTTTAGGGTTTAGTGTAGAGAGGAGTGTATAGGGCTGCAGGCTTTAGGGATTCAGGGTTTAGGGGTTTAGGGTTCCAGGGATTAGTGTAGGGCTTTAGGCTTTAGGGATTAGGGTTTAGGGTTTAGGAGTCTAGGGTTTTCGGCTTTAGGGATCAAGGTAGTGGCCTTGCTGATCAGAATGGGGTTTTGGGGCAGGTCATAAGGCCCCAACCCCTAAACTCCTGAAAGCCCTAAATCCCTAAACGCTAAACCTTCCTAAACCCCAAATCCCCTCAGCCCTAAACCCCTAAACCCTAAACCCCCAAACCCGAAATTCCTAAACCCTAAACCCTGAACCGTTGAAGTATAGGCATATAAGGTCCAGAATGTCGATTGCAAGGTTTCAGCGCTCGGCTTAAGCCCGACCTTTGGTTCAGAGCATCATGTCTTAGGATTTCGTCTCGCGCCCTAAGCCTAAAGGGGTTTAGGGTTTAGGGCTCTGATGGAGGGATTGTAATCATTTTAAAAAAGGCATTTAGGGCCGAAGGAATTAACAATATTTGGGGCGGGGGGTTGCAGTTGACGCCGGAAGTCTCGCACTTTTGGCTTCGGCGTACCCCATTCCGTTTTGAGGCTAGCGACTACTTTTTGAACGGATCGATCCCGACCGCAAAGCTACGAAAAACGGGATCATATGGCCATCTAGGCAGGCTTCACCGAAAGAGCCTGAGTAGAAAGCTTGCTGAGGTGGCGTTCGCTCTATCGTCCAGGTCTACCGTGTAGAGACCCGAGCCCGGAACCCCTGAACCCTGAAAACCTACAGCAATAGACTAAGGCATAAGATGGTATACTGTCACATGACATACAGTTATATACTATATTACACCAAAAAAATTCATATGAAATGATACCCGATGCCCATCCTCCAAAAAAAGCAGAACTCAGATGCAATGCCAAAAAAGGAACCCAGCGGCCGCCTGCTTCGAGAGGAGGAGTGCCAGGTGCCTCACCTGTCCGCCCAAGGAGCTTCGGATGTTAGATCATACTACAATATTTTATAGTATGTTCATAAAATATCAAAATTATCATATCAAATCATGTCTTAGTATATATCATATTGTAGTATGTTGAGCGAGCTTGTTATCGTATATTGTCTCGTGATATAGCGGTGATATATTAGGTTACACTATGTAAGTCTTGTACCATAGTATGTAATGGTAGATTATGAGGGTTCAGAGCAGCAGCAGCAGCAGCAGCAGTGTCGGAGCCCCTTTTGTTTCGGGCCTGCAGGGCCTAGGATTCTTCAAGGCTTTTTTTATGGGGTTTCAGATGACCCGAAGCCCTCGTCGAGAGTAGTCCCAAGTTGTGGCTGTTAGTTCCCGGAAGGACCGGACCACAGATCGTTCGAGCCCTGTGGCCCTTGTCGCGTCGCAGTGTATTGTTGATGCTATTGGCTCGTGATAGTCTATATATATATATATACATTGTATATGTGTGTGTATGTATGTATGTGTATATATATATATATGATATATATATATATATATGTATATACATATATATATATATATATATTATGCTGAAATTTAGAGCGGCTAACATTACTGGCGCTCGAACTCTGCAGTTGGACTAACCCACTGCTGCTGCCAGGAGGCTGTATGCAAACAGGTCATCCAGGTCACTCCTCCTGCAAGGCGTCGAGCATCGATTTGGTTAGGAGTTCAGCGTGTCAACGCTTTGGGGCACATGGGTCTGCAACCCTAACCCCTTCAGGCCTTCAGTGCTGAATCGAGGGCCTACGCGCGAAACCCTTAAACCCTCCCCACTGGGCCGTGAATACTCCTGAAGCCTAAGGTCGTATACGGTATCCTCAGTTGTGGGTGAGAATCGTGCTTCAGAAAATTAGCATAGCGTTTGAGTGATAATTCATAGCAGCAATCGTCAGAAAAGGGACTAGAAGGTGGTGTCATTACAAACTACAAAGTTCCCAGACCTTCATATTACCCGACCACGACCCACGATACAAGCCGCTCAAGTTCGAGAGCGCTTGGCAGTGCTTGAGAGCACCTTCTAAAGTCGCTTAACGTTTGAGCCCGTTGTCTCATACCTTGTTGAATCCAGAAGGCTGAGATACCGACAAGGCAGAGATTTTGTGTGCATTCAGGTTCTATCTTTTAGGATGTTAGGGCCTTTCGTCCTCTTTGCCCCGCTTCTTGGGTTGAAGGGAGAAAGGAATACGTCTGGATACGAGCATGTTCATCGCTTACACTTCTGGACAGGTCAGACAGCCCCAAACGCCGGACAGCTTGCCATGTGAGGCCTTAAACGCAAATGCAAGCTCGAGCAATTCAGGAGCAGAGCCGGACAAGCTAGCAAAATCATCCCCCCAATAGCTTAGTTTGTTCCGAACTTCCATGCAAGTTAACAAAGGTCCGTCAGGTCTTTAGTCAAGGCCCAACCGAAGTCCCATAGTCGCTGTAAAATGCCCTGGGTCCCCGGGCGCATACACTCAGCGAGGCACTTGACCTTACACTGGACTGGCTGGTTTGCAAAGGAGTTGTGGCTTACTCGGTCGATTTGGTGCTTCAATCAAGTTTGTCCGTGTTCAGCTTTTTTTGTAGCTTCGGCTGTAGGCTCTCAGGTTTAGGTTGTAAGTTGTAAGATTTATTCGGTACAGGCTTTAAGCCTAAATGTGACAAGGGTTTGGCATGTACTACTGCAGTGTTTATGGAGTTTCCCCCCCAAAAGGGACAACTAACTTCAAAGCCGAGGCCTCACAACTACCCGATTTCCTGACCCGAACGGCCCCAAACCGCGGATCTCAAGGGCTCACCCTTCTCGAATCTGATCCCAACCAAAGCGGGAATTTGAGAAGAACAAGGAATCCTAGTAAATAGCCCATGCCATGTCCATGCTATATGAGGAACATCCTGTTGGAATCGTTGAACGGGGAGTGCCCAGTGCATGCCTAGGCTCCGGACGCCAGTCTCTGCATAGTTTGGATCAAATGCAGCACTGGATGCACCGTACTGCAGGACCTGAATATGGGGCTACGGATGCTTCGGGTGCTAATTGTGAGCTGAGATTTCCGATGACAGTTCGGCAATTGTGCGGAGGGCACAAATGGAACAGTTGGTTCTACATTACTATGGTGTCTTTAGGTGTAGACAGGCAGTGCAACGAGAGCACTCACAGGACGCCAATAAGAGCACTACTAGAGGTAATACCTGAAGATGTACGACGGCTTAAACGTAGGCTTAGCGCCGTACTTGGGTAGATATGTAGCTGCAATTACCCCAAATCCAAATCTTCTTCCTAAAGTCCCCTGCTTTAAAGTGCACCCCAAAATCCTGAACCGCTCCCAAAACCCTGTAGAACCCTCGTCGGGACCCGAAAGAAGCCTATGACTATTCTAAACCCCTACTAAGATCTTCTTTCTAAGCAGGTCAGGGCTGTCTGACGTGCAATGGTCGAGTCGGTCAATGTTGATTCCAGAAACATTCTCAGGTAACATATAAATCATAGAAGTTTCACAAAATACAGTGCGGACACACAGAAAAAGGATCCTGATTAAGAAGGGGCACCCGGCTTTTCGGAAACCCCCATATATGCAAGACAATCACGAAAGTGATGTGGCTAACGATGAAAACGAAGACGAGCGTGAGGCGGTTCTGGATGACGAATTTCTGCTGCTTCGCTGTGGCTTTGCGAATGCCGGCATTCGCTCTAAATTTGCTTTGGCATCTATGTTCACGGCCAAACATTGCCCAAACTTGCACCCCTGAAACTCTGACCCGACACCGCAACCCTAAACCCTGCCATGGTGTCCCAACATGCTGAACGGCGGAAGACTGACTAAGGTGGGGGCAGCCTGTGTAGAAAGCGGCACGGCGAAGTGCGTGAGCGTGGCTTGTGTCAGCTTGCCGGCCTCGCAGGATGTCGGACAAATACTGTGGGGGGGGCCTTAATAATTAGAATAGGGTTTTGGGGCCCATTATACTATAATTATAATAAGGAACCACCCCAATAGTATTGGTTGTTTATTTAGGCCCCTGTATTATGGGTCCCTCTTACAGGTCTGGAGTTTAAGTTTAGAACATTTAGGGTTTGCAGGGTTTGCAGTGGGGGGGGGGTCCCTCATGTCAAGGATTCTGATATCTAGAATCCAAGCTGGCGTGACAGAATTTTCCGAAGCTCCTTGTATATGTCCTGCTCAAGCAAGTGTCATGCAGCAATACATCCGGAAGATGTCTGTGGCAACACGGAACACAACACAACAATTCTTGTACCTTGCTGTGCTGAACAGGAGGAGGCCTTTCAAAGTAACACAACATTGTGATGCCTGCACGTAGCAGCACAGTTCAAGTCGAACCTACAGATCAAGCTTGGGGCTTGGGGTTAGTACGTTGCTATGCAAAGCCAACTTGAAGTCTGTTGCTGTGCGGATGAGGACGGCGACTGCCGGTTCTTACAAGAGACTCATTCAAAATCCCCGGGCCTCTGCAGTGCGGCACAGGGCGGCAAGGCCACGCCCGCGGCGGTGCTTCCTGACTTGGACTCAGAAATTGCCAAAAGCTCTCGTTTGGAGCCGCACCTAACCATTAAACAATTTTTGTATTTTAACATTACCAACACCAGATACCCTGAACCTCCACAAAAGCAGCCAAAGACTTCATTCAAACCCCTGCGAAACCCTAGGGAACATTCGAAAATCCGATGGCCAAAGGCATATGGGAGTTTCCGAAAATTAGGGATACCTTATTTAGGGGTCCTTATAATAGGGATCCTACTATTTAGGGTACCATATTGGGGTCCCCTATTTTCGGAAGCTCCCATATGGAGCACTTACAGAGCCCCAATGCATTGGGTCCTTTGGACCCTTTAGGGCTCGGGCTGCAGGTGAAGCAAGTTCGCGAAGAGGTCGCCTCCCTCGTCTCCTTTCGCATCCTTGGCCTGCCATGCTCGGTGGCTTGAGGCCTTGCTAGGGACTTCAGGTGATTTAGGGCTTGGGGTTTAGGGATCTGCCCCTGAGCCCCTGAGCGGTGCGCGCGGCAGGCGGACACTAGAGTTGAAGCGTACTAAGTGTTGGTGGGCTCCGAATTTCAAGCTGACCCTTTCAGCTCTGCCTTCGCCTCCCGGACCGAAGGCTGGGCCTAAGGAATTGAGCCTGCAGCCGTTACTCCCAGGTGTAGTTTGGCTTTGTAGGTTTTAAGTTTTGGCTTTTGGGGGGTTTCGGTGTAGGTGTTACACGGTGTTAAACATTAAACGCCCCTGCCGAGACCCTGAATGCAACCACTCACTCCCGCTCCGCGGCCCACTCCCTTACTCCCAACTGCTGTCACCGAGCCCGGCACCCGTAGCAAGGGAAGCAGGTCTGCATGGAGCATCGCCTTTCAGCTTAGGAACTTGGGAGTCCGGGAGTGCAGGGTTTAGATTTTGGTGTTTGCTTTCTGGGGGGCTTGGTCTCAACACCAAGGGCGTTAAGGATTTGCGAACTTCAGGCTACCTTCACTTTCGTGCAGATAGATATCGGAATGGTGTCGAAGCTTGAAACTATGGGGCCTAGCATCTTGCAGTTGTGACACTTTTCGGGTTTAAGTGACCTCGGGCCGTCCCCATATAGCTGTGTGCCGGAAACCGCCAGAACCACCCTACTTGCTTGCTGAGGGTTCGGGGTGCCGAGTAAGCGGATTCTACCTGGGCTACCTTCCAGCACCCCGCCGCGGCCTTTAAGCTCTCGATTGTACTTGGGCTTCCTTTCAAACATAGCAAGGATAAGGGCTGGCTGACTTGATGCAACGCAGTAGCCTGAATGATTTCAACACGATGGTTGCTTTCCGATCCCTACATGACTCAAACAACATACCGCCCAACGCCGTGTTTATTCTCATTGGGCCTGCATGTAACCCTACGAAACCAAGCAACCACAACCTGCAGAAGCTCGACGCCCTGAAACCGTGAAGCCCGGCATGCCGAAACCCAAACCCATCATCAAACCCAGTAAGAGAAAGCACCTCAAAGAAGTAGAGAAAATCTCGATCAGGTTCCTAGCCAAACTCCAGCCTAACCTTGTTGCATTGTACTGCGCCTAATCTTCCGGAGCCTTAAACCCTGTAGCCCCTGAAGCCTAAAGCTGATTAAAAAAGTGACTCTACTGCACCAAGAAAACCATCATACAGCATCCACTCGACCATAGAAAAGATACGACAGGCAACATGACCCTGTCGGGGCTTTAAAGGTTTATAGGGGCTAGCACGGCTTTGCAAGCACTGTGAGGCTTTGCAGGGCTTGTGGTGTTTCCACAGGTATTGCAAGGGTCCTGCCTGGGCTTTCACATTTCATTAGGTTACATAGGTATACATATCTATATATATATGTATCATGTATGTGTATATATATATAGCACAAGCAAATACGTACATACATAATAATTCCATACGTACATACACACATACGTATACATAGCATGGTATGAAACAACATGTCAATTTTTGTTTAGATAGGATTTGGAAGGTATCTTCGACCCTGCCTCCGGACTGGAGCCAAAATTAGCCGCTTCGTCCCGACCTTTCTGCCTGGCTCGGGCAACACCGCAGCTTCAAATAGAACCTGTAGAGTTTGTAAACTCCACTTATAGGGTTTAGGGTTTGCAAGTTTAGAGTTTAGACCAACACTGCAGGTCTTCGAGTTTAGGATCTCGGTGTGTGCTCGAGCAGGCTTCGTGAGGTGTCTTTTTGAACAACTCTCCAAAAGGGCTCGATAAGCACTATGTGAGGAGTTTGCCATTTTGGGGTTGGGGTACTTAGAATACGACGTATCGCTACCTACCAAACGAGCATTTAAGCAACCTCAAGAATCTGAAACCCAATGCTTACTGCCCCAAATGCCCAAAGCCCCAACACCCCCAGTACTCCAAATACCCTGAACAACCGCAAGTATCCTAAGCTCCAATATCAAATGTACCATAACTAAAAGTCTAAAAGTTCCACAACCATCCTGAACCTAAACCCTTGATAATTCCCCCCCCCCTCCCCCCCGCCGCCAACCTACCCTCAGAAAGAAGAAAGAACACAACCAACCAGCCGGAGGCTGTTGTGAGCTAGGGTTTAGGGTTTAGGGTTTAGATTTCGATAGGCCTGTTGGGTTTCAGGGCTTATATGCGGGCTTCCAGGTATTTGCCCTGTCTATGCTTACGAGTTTAAGCCATGTAGCTTTTAGTTTAGGCAAATGCAGGCTTGGCTTGCAGTTTGACTTGCGAGACATGTGAACTGTCGTTGCATCTTTCTTGGGTCTTTGTGGATAACGCAAGATGTTGACCAGCAGATGAATCTTACGAGACTCTGCATGCGAGGCGCCATCTGCTGCGCTTGGCCGGTGGACATCATAGAAGCACTTTGGCTTCATATGGAGTCAGTTTATCCTTCTTATGGTTCCGATTACGGACACAAGACACAAGAGAGGGACCCAGGCAGATCAACTGTGGCATTCAGGGCTCAGGGTTCAACAGCGCAGAGACATGGGCGTAGAGGTGTGCAATAGGGAAAAATTAATGGCCTTGCCATCCGGCTCCCAACGCCCCAAACTCTAACGCATCTCCCATGCAGGAAACTTGAAAGCCGGATACCCGCAGCAAAAGACACAACGAAGGAATGTTGAAGCCATGAAACTGGTTCCCACTCGCCAGGGGCACTTCCACTGGAGCTTCTCGCAGTGACAAGCAAGCGTGCGAATCTCAGCAGTCCGAAAAGCTTTCTCAGGGAATCTTCGCGGTTTTTTAAAGTTTTGTTCGGTTAGGGCTTCCAGTGTCTGCGTCTTCGAGCTTCTGTGTGTTCCTTGGTGCGGCTTTGAGGTTTGCAGACCTTTAAGGTTCAGGGCTTACTATCTTCTCCGGCTTCGGGTGTTCGTCATTCGCAAGGAACCATACAGCAGAAACCCCGAACCCTGCGAGCCCAAAACCCCAGACATCCTGAACCTAAAACTCCAAACCCTGAACCCCACACTCCACGTCTACGTCGTTATTAAACACCCTGGAGATCCGTTGTCTCTGGGGCCAGCACGTAATGCGCCTGAGTGCGCAGAGCTGTGCCTCTGAGGGAGATGGTGATGGTTCAGGGTTTTGGGCGTTAGGGCTTTGGGTTCAGGGCTTATATAAGGCTTAGTTTATCAGGTTTAAGTTTAATTAAGTGCAGATAAGACCATTCATGCTTTGCTTTGCAAGTTCGTGTTGCTACACTGTACAATGATGGTTGCAAAACTGCTGTTCTCAAGCCCGGCGTACAAGCGTGCCACAAGGAACGGTGCGGAAGAAAAGAGTCGAAAACCTCAAATGCCTACAGCAACGGGAAGGATCGCCGTCTCCAGTCTCAGCCACCGACGGAAAACATCCTCCGTGGGCGCCCGCAGCATGCCTCAAAGAGTTGGGATGAGTGTTTCTTGTTCTTTTGCCAAACAGGGGAGCACAACACCCCAGCAGATAAGCTTTGATGTTGGGTTCGGGATTTGGGCTGTAAGATGTACCTTAAACTACCAGAACCGCCTTGTGTTCCTAGAACATCTATATTAGGGCTTATAATAGGAGCCTACACAAACTAGGTTATGGTAGTTTGAGCTAGGGTTTAGATTCGCACCATGGACCCACGAAACTCCCATCCAGCAGATAAAGATATGACGAGACATAAATCGGTACATTGACATTTCAAGGGTTTCGGGTTTAGGCGGGGTCCGTGCCAAAGCTCGAAAACATCTCTGGGCCTCCTAAACCGCTTAATCCTAAACCCCTACTCACATTCCTAAACTCCTTAACTCCTAAAGCCCGAATTAAACCACTCAACTTGGCCTGAGTTTCCGAGGCCAAACTTTGTCCTACATAGGTCCATAGCTCCACCGACCCTAGATGTTACACCTCTTGCACCGTATATACTCTATACACTCGAGCAAAAAAATCCAGTCCTCCCCAACCCTAAACCCTAAACACCCCAATTGCCTGGGTTTAGGGTTTAGGGGTTTGGGGTTTAGGGTTTAGGGGTTTAGGGTTTAGGTCGTCGAAAACCGAGCTCGCAGACGCCCAACCCCCCCCCTTCCTTGCCAATCCTAAACTTTTCCGTACCCATAGGCTCCATAGTAGTTCCGTTTTGGGGGTTCATATTGAGAACCGTATAAGGTAATCCCAAAAAGGAACTACTATGGAGCCTATGGGTACCGGGTAGCCCCGGGTTCCCCGAAACGGAATAGTAAACCCTAAGGGTCCATGTACTCATATAGTATATACATTGGCCTTAAAGTACTCCCTATGTAGGTACATTGGGCCCAAAGTATAGACTATTTGGGTACATGGACCCTTAGGGAAATAGAAGACATACTCAGGGGCAAACGGCGGAGAGCCGGCAGAGTGAGCGAGAAGGTCAGGTGGAAAAGCGATTGGCCTTGGAGTTTACGTAAAATGTGGGAGTTTCCGAAATAGGGAACCCTAATATACTGCCCTAAATAGTAGGATCCTTATTTTAAGGACCCCAAAATAAGGTACCCCTATTTTGGAAGCTCCCATGTCTCTGTTCTGGCGGGCCGTTTAGGGTGGGCAGCTCAGGGGATCAGGGGTTCGGGTTTTCGTATTCTGGGGGTGTGGCTAGCATTCGAGGACACCGTTGGAATATGTGGGTGGTTGTCAAAATTATGGTCCTTTTTTGGGTCCCTATTATTCTACGGCACCTAGGGTACCTTAATTTTGACAACTACCCATGTGCAAGAGTAAGAGGGCCCCCAGTTTCGGGGGATTTCCCTTAGTGCGTGTCAGAGGCTACACGAAAGTACTATGAAGAATTAAGGTGTTCGCTTCGGGGGCTAGATTAGATGCGAACCCCAAACCCTAAGCTCCAAGACCTACGATCTATGTAATCGCCCAAGCATGAAGTCCTAAGACCGAAACCCTATATATATATATATATACGTTTCAGCTGAAGCTTAAATCGCATCAGCTTCAAGCTTGAGGTCTGGAAGTTTGTTCTTCGGCAGACCTCGCGTTGCCGCCCGGAGAGTCACGACAAGACTCTTCGGGAACCCTGGCTTAGGGTCGAGGGTTTGAGGACCCTGAACTCTAAATCCTACACACTGAACCCCGAATTACCAACAGTGAAATGGATTCAGGGCGCAGGGTTCAGGCCTTCGGCAAACCTAAACCCTCAAAAGTAGGTAGAATAATGGGCCAACTCCCATAAACGGCTACTATTCTAGATACTTTTGGGGTCTAGGAACGGCTCATATTTTCTCGAGGTAACAACATTTCCGCTAGCGGGCGCTGTCCGACTTCTGGACCCGGGAAATCTGAGGGTGTGGCGATCATCCGCGTCGTGGGACGGGTCGGACGCCTCAATCTCTGCACCATCGCAGCCCAAACCCCAAAGCCTAAACCGACAATTTTTCCCTAAGCCCCACACCACAAAACTCCGAGCCCTACATGCCTAAACCCAAAACCACTGCACCCACACACCCTAACCCCAAGGCATTCAGCATCCCCTCTCATTGGGGTTTAGGGTTCGGGGTACTTACCATATATACCTTATGAAACCCTCTAAATCCCTGCAGTATCTTCTTGAAAGCCTTGAACACAGTCACCCCAACATCATCCAAGCCGCCCCCTATTACTCTAGTTCCGTTGATGACTCTAGAGATTATGGCTTGTGCTTCATCGCCAATAGGCGAGACAAGAGTTTAGGGTAATCTGGAGCACTTCAAGATGCAAAAGCTTGGAAAGGGATCCTCACGGGACGAAAAAATGTCACGCAAACCAAAGCCCCGCAACCTAGGGCGTCTAAAGCTCCCACTCGGAAAATCCGGACTCCTGATGCCCCAACATCACAAAACAAAAACAACTCTGTCAAGGCTTACGACTTCCTCACAATAAGAAATCCTGACCTCATACATCTCCGAAAAGGTTAGCTCTTGTGGCTTCCAAATGCATCCCAAGCCCCCGACAGCCTCCCAGCGCTCAACCCAAAGTGCCCAAAACCTAAACCCCAAACCCTTTACTAAACCCTCAAACCCCCCCTAAACCCTAAACCCTCAAACCCCCTAAACCCCTTAACCCCAAACCCTAAACCCTCAAACCCCCCCTAAACCCTAAACCCTCAAACCCCTAAACCCCTGAACCGGAAAGCACCAGAAACATCCGAAAGCGATTGGGCACACGACGACCTGCAAGGCCCTGTCGGCGAGGCAGCACCTTTTCTAGATCTTTCGGGTCAAGTGGCAACTATGACCCCAAGGGTCCAAGTACCCAATAATCATATACTCTCCAAAATCCTAACCTACATAACTACTATCCTAAAACCGAGTACCTGATTATTGGGTCCTTTGGACCCTTGGGGTGAGTATGTATACACATCCTTCTTGTTATTCTTATGATTCTTATAAGGTGCCTGGGACCTCTAGCAGAGGGCTGGCGGTGTAGGGCAGGACCGAGGGCTTCGCCGCATTTCGTGCCGAAGGGAATGCAGAAGCCTGAATAAGCAGAAGAGGCCTTTGATGTATATTCTACTGTGACTGTTTGGGACTAAATTACGGGCACACTATGACCTATTATATATCCAAACAACTCCCCAAACCCTTGGTCTATGAAACCCTCGTTTGCAAAGAAACAGCCACAAACTACTATAAACTGCCATAAACTACCATAAGTCCTACCAGAGACATCCATAATCAAGTCCTACCATAAACTACCATAAGGGGTTGTGTAATAACACCGTATCATTTTATAGTTCTGGTTTCTTCTTATCGTTTTTTCTATGAAAATTTCGTTATCGTTGTATTTTCTTCTTGCCGTTTTACCCTAGAAAACCATAACCTAAAGACGCGGGGTTATTATACAATCCCATAAGTCCTACCAGCCCCCTCCAGGCCCTAGGCATGTGGTCGGCGGACAAAGGCCCACACAGCACACGCTCCGATCCTCTCTGCACGCCCAAGTCCACGCCTGAAGCATCAGGACCATTTAAAACGGGGGCCCTTCACAGTTAACAAAAACACTGATACTATTGCTACTACTAATAGCATAACGTTATCGTAATAGTATCATAACTAGGGGCCTCAATACTCAAGCTAGGGTCTTGGTGTTAGATTCTACTGCAATTATCATAAGCGGCCCCAAGGAATAGTATGATTAGTACCTATACCGACGCCTACAGTAGGCTTATTTGCAGGGGTTCTGCGAAGAAGTGGTTGCCCTTCAGGTGCCTACATCCACCGCATGCTACCACTCAGCGAGGTTCTACATCACGTAGCTTTCGAAACTCGCATTTGGGGTGCAAAGATCGGTGTTCCAGAACTTGGGGGCTTCGCATACAAGGTCAAGGTTTTAGAGTGGAAGCTGTAGGGGGTATTAGGGGTAGTTGCTTCGGGTCTTCACCGGACAACGTCACGTTGCATAACCTACAGGGCTTGAGTGGTCATGGGACATCCTTACATTAAGTTCTCCGGGAGGGAGCTTGAGCTTCGTGTTCCAGGGCCTCAGGGGTGTAAAGTTTGGTTGGAGTTGGGGCAGTGCTCGTCGCCACGGCGGGATAAACGATAGGTCTATATCCGAAAGACTCCATACTTCAAAACCCTACACTTTCCCAGGCCTTATGTCTATTGTAGTCAATTCCCAAGTCGGTATAACCATCATGCAACCTGGTTCGTGAATTTAAGGCCTTTAGGATGCAGGGTTCATATTGCTAAAGCTTGTAGGGTTTTATGACCCATGGCCTTCACATCCCAGAACGAAGAGGCAGTGGGAGACCACCGGAGAGAGGAACCGCGACGGCACTACCTCGTCAGGCTTTGGGCTCTTGCATGCAGGGCTTCAATGCGCCCCCCATCTTTCCACCCCAAGCCTGGGTATGGCCTAGAGTCTTGCCATTCTGTCCGGTGGGAGTGATGTTCGGGCATACCGTAAACCCTAATCTTAAACCTTTGATCAAGCTCGCAACTTCGCTAACTTCGCTTTTGGGATCGAGATGGAGTCGTAAAACCAACTGTTGCTGGACAATAAACCTACACCATCATGAAGAGAATACCTACGAACATCACTTCAAGGCATCAGGTATTTGGGCAATTACGAAGTCATGGTTTAACGGCAATTCTGGGTGAAAACGAACAGCCGCTGCAAACCCTAAATCCGAATCCTAAACCATACGCCTCACCCCTCTTGCGCCTTACCGTCAAGCAGGTGATGGTCAGCTAGCACTTGAAGCACCTGCCAGAACTGAAGGCTCTTGGGTTTGTGCCCCTTGCCATATCATAGGGCGCCTTCGGAAGTCATTGGGACAGCGATTGAGGCTTAAGCTTTAACGTTGCAATCAAGCATTCCAACCCCAATCTACTAGCGTTCGACGTCATACGGGGAAGCACACTAGCTGCAACAGCAGCTAGGCAAAGACCTCTAAATTTGGAGGTGGGTAGGGCTTAGAGATGCTAGGGTTCAGGGCCTAGCATCAGCTCAAAGCTTGACGCTGGTTGCCCGCAAGAACATGAAACTTACCATGCCCTGTGAGGTGTCTGAGACACCGACCAGAGACATTCAACCTGGAACTGTAGCCGCCGTTCCCCAGACACTCCCAAAGAAAATCATAGCTCCTAACGGCCTAAACCCTAAACCCTAAACCCCAGACCCTAAACCCTAAACCCTAGACCCTAGACCCTAAATGGCCAACTTTGAAGGAAGAGCCCTGAACCTTTGGGGCACCAAACACGTTCTCCTCAGACGAAGAGCTCGAAGCAAAAACTGTAAAACCTAAAACCCTGAACCGTATGTCACGCAGTAAAACCCACAACCCTGACTGAAAACATGAAACCCCTGAAACCCCCCAAAACCCTAAACCCTGGACCCCAAAGCATGAACCCTAATCCCAAACCTAAAATTCCGAAACCAGAAACAAACAGTCCTGAACCGCAAACCCAAAATCACATGGAACTTAAAAGGCCTACAAACTCTCATAACCCTCAAGCCGATGCCCAATGCCAAACCACAAAATCCCAAGCCCTACACCCGGGTCTCACAGACTCAACACCCCTAAACATCCTGCCGCTCTTTTTCCCGGTCTCGACGTCGCAGCTAGCCAGGCTCTTCGGGAAGCAGCTCCTCATCCTGCGAAGCCATATTGTAGCTCCAGCTCTAGGACAATCTGTAGTGGAATCCTCTATGCGGTCCAAGGTATGCATGTATGTATGTAGGTACCCCTTGAGACCCCAAAATGAGTGCTGGATTTTAAACCCGGCCATAGACCCGACAAGAGGCCACTAACATCCCCGAAGAGGTCGAAGCCCGGCAAAAAAAACTAGAGCCCTAGGGGAAACCCGAAGCTCGGAACACGGTAGAGCTCATCGGCCTTGCGCTATTTGTGTCAACATCGGGTTCTTCAAGCGTTCTTGAAGGCTGTATAGAGTTTCAATCAAGAGGTTCTTTTTTTGTCGGGGGCTGAGTAGATAGAATAAGGCGTTGGGCTATTTTAACCGAGAAAGAAATTGGTCTAATGATAAGGCAGGATATAACTATGTGTCCTGGCAAACAGAGCGGAAATGCTTGTCGATGGCTTCGAAGGCGGCCACTGCTGCCTGGAACCTGATCGTCCGAACATGCGCTGCGGTGTTCATTGCACGGTCCATTGCAGCACACGAGTGCATGTGCTAAACCGCTCGTGGTCTGCTAGCATTGAAGGATTTGTTGTTTGGGCTCTAGAGACTCCAGAGTGAGCCGGATGCCGCAATCGCGGGTTCAGGGTGAATTCCCCACACCTGAATCCACAAGCTACTTGGGTCCGGGCCGGGTTTTGAGCCTTCCCCCCTGCACTCTTCCCCTCCTCGTAGTTGGATACTATCTCTATCTCTGCAAATAAATAAACAAACAAACAAATATATATATATATATATGTTTTATTTGTATATGTTGTTCGTAAAACTGGACCCAGAAGCCTTACCCTGGACAAGCCAGCCCAGTAGCTGTGCAGTCCATTCCGCTGCAGCCTCCTCTTCCAGGTCTTCCTTCATGGGTTTAGGGTTCCAGGGATTTGGGTTTAAGGTTTAGGATTCTCGGGATCTGGGCTTACGGTTGATGGTTTCGGCTTCTTTGGGCTTAGGGTTTGGGGTTTAGTATTACAGAGTTTCCGGTTTCGTCATATCGGAGCCTAGAACATCACTTCCCTTGTCGAAAAGAGAATAAAGTAGCACATCTACATGATGTAATTCTGCAGGTATGAAAAAATCAGCCAGGTCAAAGACACCGTTTCTGGAACTAGAAAGGTTATGAACAAGTCGAACTACACTGAGAATTAAGATGCCCAATCGCCCCGCTTGTCATTTGTGTTGAGTTTAATTGCGCATCTCTTACACCACCAAGCAGAGTCCAAATCGTAAACGTCGTAAACCTGACATCATCCGCCAAACAGTCCCGGACACGGAAGGCCAAAAATCCAAACTTCTAGACTCTTAGGTGGCCTGAGCCCCAAATCCTGAATCCCAAGTGCAGAACAAGCGACACAAACTCTGTGCTTACTGATCCGTCGGATAAACTCCACCCAACCCCTGAACGCCTTGCTTCTTATATGTCCGATCACGTCGGGTGGCTGGCTGCTTGTCCGGGTGACAGCGCAAACCTTGTGCAAGAGGGCGAAGAGAGATTTGTCTCATTTGAGTTTATCACTAGTCACTGTGGGCTCCACAACTAATTATTCGGGCACAACAGGTCTTTAAGCTGCATAGGAAATATCTGCGATTCACGAAAGTTTGAAATTCGGGATCCCCTTTCGATTGCCTTATAAGTCGGGGTGGAGATCAAGGTGCCCGGAGCTTTGGGCACTAATTATTAAAAACCCTCGAGCTCCAAACGAAGCCCCTTAATTACGCTGTGGACTGGCCTGGATCTTGGGCTTGTGCCATGAAGCCACAAGCAAACCCTGAACACGTATATAGTAGAAGCCACAAAGTTGGAACATCATTATCCTCATGCCCTTAAGGTAAAGTATAAGGGATCCTAGCACTAATCCTCCTAAAGCCATGTTCCAACTTTCTGGGGTTCACTATAGGTGTGTGAGACCCTGCAGCTGTGTGGCAAATCCGGCGCCAGGCCTTTCGCAAGTCGTTGAAGTGCCTCGGAGATCGTTGGAGGAAGTAAATCCCAAAGAAGGGTTAGGGCCTTTGTTACGGTCTATTTAAGTACCCATGTTACAGCCCCCGGTCAACGTGCAGGCCCAAAGCCCAACACCCTACAACCAAAACCTCCATGTGATAAGTTGCACGAGCCCGACAAACATGAAGTTAAAACTCCTCGCAGACCCTCAGAATGACAAAATAGAAGCCAGAAAGTTGGAACATCATGATCCTTGTCACTTATGCCTTTCTCGCAAAGCACCGGGAATCCCAGCACAAATCATCCTCAACCCATGTTCCAAGCTTTTGGGGGGAAGCTTACTATCCCAGAGATCCCAATACCCCTTAATTAAGGAATATACCTTAAGTCATAATATTAAGGCTTCTATAATTTAAGGTATATTCCTTAATTAAGGGGTATTGGGTTCTCTGGGATAGGCCCTAAGCACCCAACCTTCGGTCTCCCAACAGGCCCGTCTGCAGTAGGTTTAGGGTTTAGGGTTTAGGGGAAATCCAATAGCCTCAATCCTTGAAAGTCATGCATAAGGAATCCCAGCACTAATTGTCCCTAATCCGGTTTCCAACGTTTTGGGGATTTACGATAAGAAGTTTGGGGCCTGCAGCGTGAAGCTTTGAAGTTTAGGAGCTTTCTGTTTAAAGCGGTGGCACTTGGCAAGGTTTTGGGTTGGAGGTTTCTGGTTTTAAGGTGAGCACTTCAGAAATTGAGGTTTGAGATTCAAGACCTTTCAAGTTATCGAATTCCGTCGGGGTCATGATTACTCCGCATTAAACCCCAAATCCCAAAAGAACTAAGGCCTAAACCCTCAACCCTACCAGCACCCCCCGAGCACCCTTTAATAGAGCCCTTATGGTCCTTAATAGTAGGTGTTTAAACCCAGCAACCAAAGTCTCAAAAACCCAACAACCAAAGTCTCAAAGCTTCAATGCAGCTGCAAGTTGCTCTCCCGTGCCGCGAAAGCCCGGAAGCCACTCCCGTGGCGCTTCCAAGGTCGCGAAAGCATCCTGTCGACAGGTTTGTGGAACTTCGGGGTGTGGGGGTTTAGGGGTGTAAGGTTTAGGGGTTTGGTCGTCGAATATGTGCGAAAGTCTTGTCTGGGAGATGTTTCCGCAGTTTCCGGCTTTCGTGCTTGAACGGAAAAGCCTTGCAAAAGCCTGAAGAGGTCTTGTAAACTAGCGTGTAGAGTGGGGCTCTATAATTACGGCTAAGCCGTGCAAAGAGTTCTGCATTGGCGGTGTAGGGGCTCAAAGGCTCAAAAATTGTCAAACTCGTTCAGGGTGTCGAAGGGTGTCGGGCTAAGGCCGTCAAAGTTGGAGCCCCAACCACAGGGGCTGTAGCAGTGTCAAGAGGCTTCAAGAAAAGACGACTATAGAGGCCTTAATAAGCCTGTATAGCGAAGAATGTGTTTCGCTCTTAAGGAACCCTAAGTGATATTCAAGATCGAGACCGCGAACTTTGAGGGCCTACCTGAACCCTAACTACCTGGTTACCTTTTTAGGATTCATTCTTCTGGTTTCCTTGTAGAAATCCTCGAAGAGGTAGGTTTCTTCAGATATACATAAGCTCTACTTAGCGGCTCTCAAACACTGAAACCTAGCCCCCGCCCCGAGTCCCAAAGGAGAACACCCAATTCACGCGGAACCCTCACCAGAAAGCCCAGTCCCCAAGTCCCGTTATCCCAAGCACTTATCACTTATCCTAATAAACCCAAAACCCAAAGCCGTATACCCCCAACACCTGAACTTCCGACCACATCCCAAGCCCTAAAGCTCAGAATCCCCACACCGCATGAGCCCTACATCCCAAGACTTTCTCTCCTCGAGGCTCACCTGCGGCCTCAGTAGGTTGTAGGCGTGTCGGGTTTCCGAGCCGAGGCTGTCTCGAGGCTGTCTTAACGAGGTTGTCCATCTTTGATCTCTCTACAGGCAGGTGTGATAGGGCGGGTATAGGGTGCACGGGCTAGGGTTCATGTTTAGGATGTCGGGCTCAGGCGGTTTAGGATAATTATGAGGCTAGAGTGCTTGGGAGCTGGGATTAGGAGAGGCTCCAGGTCGCTCATCCTTGGATTGGCGTAAACATTGCCTTCTCCACTGCTGCAAGGGTATTGGGTCTGCGACAACTGGGTTGGGGTATGTGGCTTGCTGTGAGTGGGGTTCAAGTGAACTTTGCGGAAGTCTCGGGCTGGGTAGAATTTCAACTCAATTTAACCTTGCGTAGGGCGCTAGGCCGTAAAAAACCCTAAACCCTGCACGGTTCAGGCTTTACATGCACCGGAACATGTGGAAGGACTACCTTTTCGGGGTTCCGTTCCGTGATTTCGTTGTATGTAACTCCTGCAAGAGATGGTTTGGGTAAGGGTCCGTGCAGCCCACAAGACTTTGGATGAAAACTGAACCCTAAACGGCCTACAACGCGATGAGTCCACACCCATAGGCCCCAAAGTAGTTCCTTTTTGGGGTTACCTTATAGAATTCTACTTGGGGGCCTATGGGTAAAGCCTACGAGCGCTAAACCCTAAATCTGCTAAGGGAGTTCTTGTTTAAGGTTTTAAGGGTTTCCGGGTTTAGGGGTTCCGGGGTTTAGGGTTTACGGGTGCAGGGCTTTAGGGGTTTGGTTTAGGGTCTACAGAAAGTATCTAATAGACATATACTCCCAGTCCTGTATTCTTATAAAACCTACTTACATACTAGTACCTGAGACCCATAAAGCACTACACAGCCCACTTCTACCCTTTAAAGAGCCCTCATAGAACCTATGTATTGGACCCGTGAAGCCCTATCACTTAAATTAAATTCCTTAACAGAGCACCGTATTTACCGGGGTACTTTGGGTGCCTTAATAATTAGAATAAGGGTTTTGGGCCCCAATATACTATAATCATAATAAGGGACACCCCCTCCCGAAATAGTATGGGTAATTATTAAGGCCCCTACATTACTTATAGCGAACCCCAGAAAGTTGGAACATGGGTTTAGGATGATTCGTGCTGGGATCCCTTATACTTTACCTTAAGGGCTTGAGGGTTATGATGTTCCAACTTTATGGCTTCTCCTGTAGGAACCTTCGGCTTTCAACAGCTCTCAAAAGAATTGCATGCTTCGGCACGCAGCGCGGTGCAGCCGGGCGCGGCGAGCTTCGGCGTCCTCTGCGGCAGCTCTCTTGAGATTTGGCAAGCCCTCAAAAAGGCTTGGGGTTTGGGGTTTGTAGGATTCCTTATAAATATAGGGTTTGGGGTTGCAGGCTTGATAAGTTTAGGGTTTTGGGTAGGTTTAAGGCTTCGAGCTTGAGGTTTGCTGGTTGAGGTCTCGGCCTCCAGTTTTCTGAATTTTCTGTAACTTCCCGGGCTTGAACTCTACCAGCGCCCTTGCTTTGGGGGGCTTCGCCGTGCAGAGCAAAGGCAGTAGCACGAGCAAAGGCAGTAGCACTGTCTGGATTTGGCATTCGAGGCTCGAGGTAGTGGGCTGCACTACTTGAAACCTCTGATAGGAAGGATGTTAAAGACCACGTCTGAGGCTTTTCTTGACAACTTTACACATGCGGGAGTTTCCGAAAATAGGGGACCCTAATATAGTAACCTAAATAGTAGGACCCTTGTTATAAGGACCCCAAAATAAGGTACCCCTAATTTCCCGAAACTCCCATGCAAGTCTCTGAAGCATGCAGCTAGTCCCTGAAGTCCGGACAAACCTCAGCAGTGTTATTTCAGGTTCCTGGCACTGCTCCGGATACCAAGCAAAACTGTTCCAGAACATCTGTTCTAACAGAGGCCTTAATGATTGAAAAGGCTCTTGTAGTATGTTACGACATAACATATGCTGTAATTCTTTACGGCTCCAAGAGGATACCCACTGAGCTGTCAGACCTCCGTGTTCCAATAGCGAAAAGGCAGCCCGCCAAAAAACACGACTAGACCCAACACTCGAAATTCGCTAGACCCTCAGCCCAAAACCCTAAATCCTCAACCCTAAACCCTCAACGCTAAAGCTGGTGAGCCTTGAAAAGCTTCGAGGTGTCGATGCGCGGTGCGGCCTTGTCTGAGAGCTTGTCGCCCTCCATGAGGCCGTACCTTCAGTTCGGGCAATATAGGGGCCTCAATAATTAGACTAGGGTTTTGGGGATTATACCATACCTATAATAATCGGGAACCCCCCAAATTATTAACGCCCCTGTAGTATTCAATGGGTTTAAAAGTTTCGCGGGCTTTCGATTCCCTTTGCAGTACCTTGATGAGAACTCCGCTGTAGGTTTTCTCGGCAATAAAGTCAGTTGGCCTCAGGAATGTTCGGAAATGACTTGAATTTTTGGGCATGACACTTATCGATGGGGCAGGGACATGGATAAAGTTGCTCCTTCTTCTGGGGTTTAGGGTCTAGGATCCCCTGCTTGTTGCTGGCTGAGGGCTTAGGGAATGTAGTGCTTTTTTGTTTAGGGGGCAGGGTCTTAGGGTTCAGCATTTAGTGCTTTAGGATTCTCGGGGTGGATGGAAATGTAGACTCTAATCAGAAGCCAGCCCAGCAACCTCCCGTTCAATAAGGCCAACAATGGCGATTCTGAAGAGGGGTTTATGAATCAGGTCTAAATTAGTCATGAGCACGCTCATTGACTTTGGCTGGTTCGGATGTCTGGGTACCCATAGCTCAGAGTACTCAAGGTCGCACGGGACTTGTGTCCATCGGCAGTAACCCCCTGATGCTCTAGACTGCAAGCCCCATAAATCGTAATTTTAAATGCTCAGCTGTCCAGGGTCAAACACCGCAGCTTCAGCCCACAAACCCCAAAACTGGAGCCCTAAACCTGAAGCCCGGAACTCCAAATTCTCAAGGCCTCACCCGAAGAACCTTTCTCCGAGACACAAGAACTCTGCAGTCCTTTGTGGGAAGAATCCGGCTGTTGTGGGCTGACGGCACCCTAATCGATGCCTAAACTGCAAAACCGAATAAGAGTAAGGGCTCGGGGTATATACTGTACTTATACAGGAACTACGGGATGCTCCTTATTACTGTTCACATCTTTGCATTGCTCCGGTTCTCTGAGTCTCGGCTCATCCTGTGGCCTGAAAAACTCATACCTAAATCAAACCGGGTAAATACACTGAACTTCCCAAAGCCTTTGGCACAAGCACCCGCAGCCTGGGACCTGATTAGGGAGTTGGGTCTTCGCGGCGAGATCCCCGAGCCTCGTCCCGTAGGTAAGTGCGAAGCATTCGAAAGCATATGTCAGGAGTGGTAAGCAACTCTTACAACCGCAAACCCTGCAGCCTTAGACCTTTTTCTGGCTTCGCCTTTGAAAAAATCCCCCGAACCAGAACGCTCTTAGGGATATTGGCTTCGGGGCATCGCGCGCTCCGGCTCCCCAGTTCTTTCAGGTCCAGGGCTGTCTGTGGTGTTCTGTTCTTCAAAAGCTCTGTGACCTCTGAGACCCATAAGTAACGCAGGTTTAGGGTCTAGGGTTTAGGGTTTAGGGTTTAAAGCCAGTTGGATTTCCATTGCAATTCATCAAAAAGGAGGAGGGACTCCTGCGGGGAGCCCAGCTTTAGGACGCTTTGTAAAATAGACATTGGGACCCGGAGCTCCTATGCCCAAAACCCCAAGCCCTCAACCCCAAACTCAAAGCGTAAGCCTGAATGCTCAGCTTATGCCTTATCACGCACAGGAGCGTATTACACCCTGTACGGGAAAGCAACCAATGACTTTCTAGTCCTTACGAGGTAAATGGTAATTATAAGCATAATTACCTCATTTACAAGTAAGTTCAATAACTGAAAACAAGGTTTCCTTAGATTACTTATAAGTAAGAATAAAACCTAAACCGCGCCCTTTTAAGCCCGGGGAAAAAATGAACCCTCGAGTGCTCGTGTGTGCCCAAGGAGGTCGGGGCCACATTCTGCAGCAAAACAGGGCCGTTCTTTTCGTGTGGCTGCTCTAAAGCTTCCAGGGTCCTTGTGTGCCCAAGGCGGCCCAAGCCACATTCTGCAGCAAAACAGGGTCGTTCTTTTCGTGTGGCTGCTCTAAGCTGGGTTCTGAGTCTTAGGATCGAAAAATGGACCCTCGAGTGCTCGTGTGTGCTCAAAGGTGTCGCGGCCACATTCTGCAGCAAAACAGGGCCGTTCCTTTCGTGTGCCTGCTTTAAACCATCCGGGGTCCATGTGTGCCCACGGCGGTCGAGGCCACGTTCTGCAGCAGAACAAGGCCGTTCTTTTCGTGTGGCTGCTTTAAACTCTGCTTCGCCGTCCATTAACCTGGAAAAATATGGCTGATTTTGCAGTACCAAATTCTGTTCATAAAATGTGCATTTTAGCCTGGGCCAGGTGCAAATCTCGAGGTCCCCTCCTTTCTTTTCGTAACCCTTCGGGACTCCTTGGGTCGGGGTTCTGAGTCTTAGGATCGGAAAATGGGCCCTGGAGTGCTCATGTGTGCCCAAAGGGGTCGGGGCCACATTCTGCAGCAAAACAGGGCCGTTCTTTTCGTGTGGCTGCTCTAAAGCTTCCAGGGTCCTTGTGTGCCCAAGGCGGCCCAAGCCACATTCTGCAGCAAAACAGGGTCNNNCCTCGAGTGCTCGTGTGTGCCCAAAGGGGTCGCGGCCACATTCTGCAGCAAAACAGGGCCGTTCTTTTCGTGTGCCTGCTCTAAACCATCCGGTGTCCATGTGTGCCCACGGCGGTCGAGGCCACGTTCTGCAGCAAAACAAGGCCGTTCTTTTCGTGTGGCTGCTCTAAACTCTGCTTCGCCCTCCATAAACTTGGAAAAATATGGCTGATTTTGCAGTACCAAATTCTGTTCATAAAATGTGCATTTTAGCCTGGGCCAGGTGCCAATCTCGAGGTCCCCTCCTTTCTTTTCGTGTGGCTGCTCTAAAGCCTTCGGGACTCCTTGGGTCGGGGTTCTGAGTCTTAGGATCGGAAAGACTNCCAGGTGCCAATCTCGAGGTCCCCTCCTTTCTTTTCGTGTGGCTGCTCTAAAGCCTTCGGGACTCCTTGGGTCGGGGTTCTGAGTCTTAGGATCGGAAAGACTGAGCGGCTGAGTTGTGTAGTTTCGCGACTTGCAGTCGCCTTCGCCAGGCGAAGCGCTTGTAAAGTAAGCAGTGAGCGTCATGACTTGCATCTCGCCTCTGCCGTGCCTTCATCATGAGCAACAGCTGATGTTCTCAACAAAATAAGCCTCCCTTCGCTCCATTTTGATTCTACGACGGAAAGACTGCGAACTTGCCTGTAGCTGCATGAACATCTTCCGTTGTTTTGGACGCTTGAGGACTTAAGCTGAGAAAAAAATGCTCCGGGTGGGTTGTGGTGGGATACGTGGTGGGATACATGTCGGGGTCCACGGACGTGACGAACTCCCTTTTACAGCAACAGTTTGGTCGACGCACCCTAAACCCCAAACCCCGAAACCCTCAACTCCAAACCCAACGGCCCTAAACCCTACACCCAAACCCTNCGAACTCCCTTTTACAGCAACAGTTTGGTCGACGCACCCTAAACCCCAAACCCCGAAACCCTCAACTCCAAACCCAACGGCCCTAAACCCTACACCCAAACCCTCAACCCCCAAACCCTTTCGGCACCTTTCGGATTGCGGTCCGCCCTCGGCCGTAGCAGAAGACAGCCTATCACGAGGGGTGTTTCACCCACAAGGAAAAGGCAGGGTGGCCCATTCCCGCCCGT
>BGNK01000867.1:34503-176342 GCA_003297005.1 Symbiodinium sp. clade A Y106
CTCCAAGCTATGCCAACAGAGAAACAGCGCTCCAGGAAGACCTGGACAGGCCCAGGCCCCCACCGCGTGGGAGTGGCAAGCACGTCCTCAATCATGGGCACCACCGTCTCACGGCTTCCAAAGGCACGCATATCCCGAAAGGTGAGGTCCAGAATGAAGAATCCCGGGTCGGCAAGGGGATACTCAACCAAACTAAGCACAACCTCAGGTCCACGGACGTGACGAACTCCCTTTTACAGCAACAGTTTGGTCGACGCACCCTAAACCCCAAACCCCGAAACCCTCAACTCCAAACCCAACGGCCCTAAACCCTACACCCAAACCCTNCGAACTCCCTTTTACAGCAACAGTTTGGTCGACGCACCCTAAACCCCAAACCCCGAAACCCTCAACTCCAAACCCAACGGCCCTAAACCCTACACCCAAACCCTCAACCCCCAAACCCTAAACCCCGAAACCCCAACCCTAAACCCCAACCCCTGAACCCTAAACCCGAGAAAACGCAGAAGCCAGGGATCTCCATGTCCCGCGCATAATCCAAAGCGGTGAAGCCGGAGCCGTTCATTTGCCACGGATCCTCATGGAGTTTACGGGTCCAGGGGGTTTAGGATTTTTAGGGTTTGGGGTTCAGGGGTTTAAGGGTTAAAGTTTAGGGCCCTAGGATGTTAAGGCTTTGAGGTTACCGGGTCCAGGGAGTTTAGGATTTTTAGGGTTTGGGGTTCAGGGGTTTAAGGGTTAAAGTTTAGGGTTTCTAGGATGTTAAGGCTTTGGGGTTTGGGGTCGAGGGCTCAGGGGTCAGAGGTCTCCGGGTCGCCCGAACTCGCAAGTTGAGGGTCTCGGGGGCTGTGTAGTTATAAACTATAAGTAGGGTTATATTATATAGGTAGGGGGTTCCTTTAAAGGGATTACAGGGTTTAGGGATTAGGTAGGTCCATGTAGGTTTACTGGCCTGTAACATAAAGTTGAGTGTGCTTGAAGGTGCAGGGTTAGTTACACAGATCACCGAACTCGTGACCCTCAAGTGGTGCTCGTTGCACGCAGGAAGACTGAACACATGAATGTCACCTCAAACCTAAACCTATACCAAAACATTGAGCCTCACATCCTTCGATCTCTTAACCCCTATAGTGCCACTGAAGCCTAAGCCCCTACATATTACAATGAACAATAATAGAAAGTATAATCTACTGTAACCAACTAGAACAAACTCCAGCAACGTATAAACCCTTGAGCCTCCAAGTCCAGACCCTCGAAGACAAAACGCTGGAACGTTCTAGTCCCGACAACACGGATCAGCCTCCTAACCTCAGTAACCTTGCTTAGCAGCTTTTCTTTCGGGAACTTAGTTCTGATTGCTGGAACTGTAAGCCCGCGAGCATTCGAGGGAAGTTTCGGGTTCAAGGACCCCGAATGAAGCCCCAGCAACACAAAACAAAAAACAACCAAGGATTCAAGATTTCGGATACAACGATCCCGCGACGAGGATTCCAGAGGAACTCTATTGTCAGATCGCCCGGCCCCTACTGAAGGTCTGGTTTCAAAACAAAGAGCTGCTGCTGGTGGTAAGGACTTCTTGCAGGTTCTTCCTGTCAAGCCCCTTCTGCTCTTATGACTGTCTTCTTCAGGTCCTCGTTGCTAAAACTAGTTGAGGTTGAGGTATGTTCATCAACATACAGCTTCGAATTCTGTAATGATAGAAGAAACTCTAACCCACAATACACATATGCGGAATCCTAACACAACCCTTTTCGAAAACCCCTTTATTTAGGATTTAGAACCTTAAGAATGCAGTAGACCGTGCAAAGGAGCAGATCCCAGATCGATGAGTGCGTGAAGCGCCCAGATATGGCCGCTGTCAGCTGCAGCCATCAGCGGGGTCGTCTGCCAACCTCGGTATTTCGGGTTTATGGTTGAGGTTTTATAAGCTTACTGAGCCGCTGTTGCTGTCGCTGTTGCTGTTGCTGGCGGTGATGTTGCTGTTGTTGCTGTTGCTGTTGCGGTTGCTATTGCTGTTGCAGTGTTGCCAGTGTTGTTGTTGCTGTTGCTGCTGCGGTTGCTGCTGCTGTTGTGGCTGCACTGCTCTTGTTGCGCAGTTACAGCCCCAAGACATGGGTTCTAAAAAGTCCAAGCAGAATTTACGGTGGAAGTAAACTTCCTGTGAGGGCCTCCCATGACATAGCATCCCGACGTAATATCACGTCAGAGCTACCCCAACCTTGAAGCCCCAACCCTGATTGCGGGTCCAAACAGACAAACGACACTTCCGCTTTTCCAACTCCTTCCAAGAGCCAATGATCGAGACCCAAAAAGCTGCTGCAGGAACCTTCTTACACTAAACTTTGCCGTTGCGTGGGCAGGATGGGTTTTGTCAGAAAATCTCAATTCCTAGATAGCCAATTAAGAATGGTACGGATAATGATGCTTAAATCAGCAGTCGAAATATGCCGCAATAAGAATAACACTAGTGCTGTCAATATCTGTCAATGAGGCCAGCGGCACATGTCAGCAGGATCAGCAAGGGCCTCGATGAGAGCAGCTACGACGTCACCGTTGCCAGCGCCTTCATTCACCTCGCCGATCTATGATGATGTAGTCTAGTCTGGTCTTGAACCTCCGAGAAGGCCAAACCTCTGAAACATACTTTGTTCAAACGATGAAGCAGGCTTCATAGGCTTTCCTTTCCGGGGAAATGAGACAGTTGCAGTCGAGCTCAAGGAGCTTACAAGGCGAGGTTGCATCCTACCAAAAGCCTCCATTGTAGTTCCCTTTTTTGGTTAACCAAAATCTCTATTATAGGATCCTAACCATACCCTGGTTAACCTAAAAAAGGAACTACAACGGAGACTCTAGGTATCCTCTGTATTAGTATATTGTGTACTCGCGAGATGGCAAACTTGACGTTACATAGCTGCCAGTCCCAAAAGTTGACGTCTTAGGCTTCTCGAGTTTTAGGATCCAGGCCTCTTCGGGTTCCGGAGCTTGAGAGGAATCAAAACGTTTTGCTGTACTGCCTAGGAGCTGAGCAGTTAATGCGGCAGGGTTTGGAAATGATACAGACCGAGATTACAGAAACCAACCCGCCCAGCCACACAGGCAAGCTGTAACGGGTTCATGAGGTCGGCGTTCTTTGCCGTGACCTCCGCAGCATTCTCAATGAGCTCCTGATGCAAACTCCGCAGTTCCCTAAAACCCAAACCGAATCCTGGACCTCTAAACCAACTCCTAAATAACCCTGAACCCTTGAGCCCCGAACCGTATCAACCCTACACCCCAATGCCTTACATCTCAGCAGGACCTTGGCCCTAACTAAACCCGGCCCTAAACTCCGAGGATGACAGAGCGGGAGTATTCCTGCAGGAAAATTCCACTGCGGATGCTAGGCTGCCAGTCTTTGGGGGTTTACATGTATTCAGTTATAGTCACATGCAGGGTTTACAGACGTGAAGTTGTGCCTACCCTGTTCAAGCAAGCATCGGACTTGATTAGCTTCATTCAGTATCGTCAAAATCTCGCTCGAACGAAGCCCCCACATTACGGTTTGCTTCGTGAATACACAATCAATTGACAATATCTTTTCATCGGACGGTCAAGGTTTGGGCAGGTAGCAGCTTCAAACATTACCGACATGTCATCATCAAAGAACCTGGGTCTAGTCATGCGAAACATTTAAACTGACTAATCATCACATCTAGAGCCCTTCTGGAACCATAAACCGCTACCCTAAGCCTTCAACTGCACAGCAGTATGAGCTTGAACTCCTACGGTCCAGAGAAAGCCCTAAAACCCCGAATGCCCTGCACACAAAGTTCAATGCTTTGAGGATTCCAGGTCTGGGAACTCTTAACTTCGACTTGGATCTCGCAGAGTTTGGGGCTTGGGCCCAGGGTTTAGGATTTTTTGTATTTTTTTGGGCCTAGACGGGTTAGGGCTATCCGGGTTTAGGGGTTCTGGGTTTAATGCGTAGGGGTCTAATCTCTGCCTTTATGGGGGATACGATTTATGGTAGGTCCTCTATAGGGTGCGTGTAGGGCAGGCTGTTGGTCAGAGAGTCCTTGACGATCATAGCACGACCGAGAAAAGCTGCATCCATTACTGGCGTGTTCTTCTGCTTGTCCAGCGCATTCCTCCGCTTAGCAAAACGTGATAGGGATGGAATCTCGGGCCTGTGGGCATTACAGTAAACGCCGAAAAGTTGGAAACCCCATAGCCTCAATTCTTAAGAATAATGTATAGGGAATCCCAGCACTATTTGGCCTTAATCCGGTTTCCAACTTTCTAGCTTCTACTATAGGGGTTTCCGAGTTGAAGGTTTAGGGCTGCAGCATATTTCGCGGGAGGCTTTTGAGTTAGCCACGCCAGAAATGACTGGGCACTGAGTCTCGGCGGTGTGGGACGTGTACCATATGGGAGTTTCCGAAAATTATGGGTACCTTGTTTTGGGGTCCTTATAATCAGGATAAAATTAGGGGTACCTTATTTTGGGGTACCTTATTTTGGGGTCCTTATAATCAGGATCCTACTACTTAGGGTCCTATATTAGGGTCCCTTATTTTCGGAAACTCCCTTGTTCGCCATCTGAAACACCTCGATCACATCGTCCCGAATCCTCTACTCTGACTTAAAACCATCTAGAACCTACACTAAAACCGCATAGGCTCAACAAACAAAGCTGGGTGACACTAAGCCGGGGTCGGCTTGGATCATCTCCCGGCAAAGGCGCAAGTCACCTGCCCACATGCAGCTGCACAGTGAGCGCGGATCAGAGTTTAGGAGCTTAACCTGTCAGGGGCCAAGCTATCTGACCGTGGCAAACTTTCAACTTTCAGCCGGCATCTTTGCCGCACCTGCCGTAAACCCAAGCTCCGAAACACAAAACACTCCAAATCCCAAACTCCTGAACCAAAACTCCCAAACCCGTTGGAACGGCTCCTCGCGTTGCCGCCACGTGCAACGGAGATCTCCCACGTTCCTTCGCATCGCGCATGAACATAACAGTGGCAATTTTATTAGGATCGGGTGGGTCTGGTCCACGTTCCTGAGGGTTCGGGGACCCATAAATGCCAGGTCCGCCAGGTGTAGAAATCACGATGAAACAGGAAAAGCTACCGCTAGGTCCGCTAGGTAGAGTATAGAGAAATCTCAGCAGGTTTAACCCTACATTCTGCACTCGAGCCGCCCAAAGCCCGTGGTCTCGTAACCGATACACCGAGGCACATCCCGCGCAACCAGCATGCCAGCGAACTCCCGCTTGGCCACAGCGTCCCGGGCGATGCCTATTGAAGTGATCCCAAAGAGATTGTCGCAAATCCCTCAACTCTGAAACGGTTCTGGGTTTAGGGCTTTAGGGGTTTAGGGTGTCAAACCCAACCAAATTCCAACTGCAAACCATGAGTCACCAACAGAGCAAGCGACCCGGATAAGGGCCAAGCCTGTAACTGTCACGCCACACAAGTCTCTAACTACCCCATATATGACGCTTAGCTAGCAGCTTCTTGAACACGAGCGGGATAGAATGGAGAAGCCGGGCTCAACGTTCATGTAGCTTGTGATTTCGGATTGGCACAGCGGCCTGGCTAGTTCAAGGGCATATTGTGTTTGCGCGTCGGCTCGGCCCGGATTTGCATGATTTTTCACGTAGACCACTCACATGGAGAGAGAGGGAGAGAGAGAGAGAGAGACGGAGAACATGCATTTTGGGATTCTGACTTCTACTGCAACCTGTTTGTCACTCTCAAGCCGGTTCTTGACGCCCTCCGCAGCCTTTTTTACAGGTAATTAAGGAAACACGGTTTTCTTGCACTCAGGGTTCCGCGTCCAGCGAAAGATCTGAACTTGTTGGTACTACAATGCCGTGCAGTCAGCTAAATATTATTTTACCACTGTAACCGTGACTATGATCTATTCCGAGCTAATGTATTTATATATATGTTATCCTAACCCATAAACCAAGCTCTTGGGCCGCGCTGCGCGATAAGTCTTCAGGATCAACATCGGGATCTTTCCTCGATTCGGGTCGGCAGGGTTTTGAGCTTGGGGCGGTTTAGGGTTTACAGGGCTTTGGATAAAAGTCTAGCTGGCGGCTACTAGCGCTTCGGACTTAAACCGGAGCCGGAACCTTGCAATCCACAGATGCCAACGGAAAGCCAAGCCTAAAACACGGTTCTCACCAAGGTTTTCATTCATGGGGTCCTGATACTGAAACGCCCATGAAGTTGGAAGCGAACTAAGTGTCCTCATGCTCATGAGGGCTTGCTATGCGCGTAGCGATGGTGGGATGATGGCACTCTGGCTGTTGAAGTGCTCTACTTCCCGCCCCAATCTGTGCAATGAAGAAGCAAGCTTGAAGATGATCACAACAGGACGGGTGCCCCCAGTCAAAGCAACCCAAACGTATGAGGGTTTATGATAAGAACGTGCAAACTAGTAGGTTATGGCCCCTAAACCTAAACCCTAAATCCTCAAACACTAAACCCTAAATCCTAAACCCCTAAACCTAAAACGGTCGTAGACGGAGGAAGGGAGAGCCAAGCGGCAGCTTCCGGATCAGCTCTTGACCTGACGCCCAGTCTCTTGGTTCAGGAGTTGGGGTTTAAGGGGCTTAGGGTGCAGGGGTGTCGGATTTAGGCGTTTAGGGCTTTGGGGTTTAGGAATCATAATTAGGAAATATTGGCCTGGGTTTAAGGGTTCAGTGTTTGAGGGTGCAGGGTTTCGGGGCTGAGGGTTGAAGGTTTAGAGTTTAGGGTTTACAGGGGTTTCAGGGGTCTAGGATTTAAGGTTTAAGGGCTTAGGATTTTAGGGTTTAGGGTTTGTGGGTGTCATGGTTTCGGATTTAGGGGTTTAGGGATTGATTAGGGTTTAGGGGTTTAGGATTTAAGGGCTTAGTGTTTGAGGGTTTACGGGCTTATGGTTAAAGGTCCAGAGTTTAGCGCTTCAGGGATCTGTTCCCTGCGACCAGAACCAAAAGGACTGAGGTTTAGGGTATGTGGAATGCGGGTAGATGCCCAGAGTGCATACAATCGTTATTCATGTCCAGGTAGCGAACTCACTGGGGGGTTGTGGATTTGTTGGGTTGGGATGTCGTTGAATGATAAGCTTGCAGGCTATGTATCCCAAACTTCACAGACCAAAATCCTGCCATACACTGCCATAGTCTTCTTTCCGTAAGGTTCTATTGAGGTCCAAAGTCTAAAGCAAATCTTCGGACCCTCCACAAGAATCGGGAAAGGCAGCTTTCAAGTTCCTAGAGGACATCAAGACCGTGCCATCCTAAAACACCCCAAAAACACGCCCTCTGAATCGGTTTAGGGTGTAGGGTTCTCTGAACCCCAAAACCCAAGAGGTTGAAGCTCCGACTCCGACCCGAAATCAAAAACCCACGCACAAACCTCACGCCTGCGGAGACAAGCGCGTCCCCCGGGTCGCCAGGAGCATCCGCCATGGTCAGAGTGTTGCGTTTTGCGTGGAAATGAGAGAGACGGGAGTTTCCGAAAATAGGGGACCCTAACCGAATATATATCCTAAATAGTAGGATCCGTATTAAAAGGACCCCAAAATAGGGTACCTCTAATTTTCGGAAACTCCCAGACAGGCTTCGTCAGGCCAAGGTTTCGGGGCGCGCACGGGGAGCATGATGGCGGCGGTGGTAAAATTTGTTATAACTCAACATCGGGGATAGACGTATATAGGCTATATAGGTGTCTATAGCTTGTGCTTTGAGAAGGATACGGTTTGGGATTCGGCGCTTGAGGTGTATCCTTTGCCTTTTACATGATGATTGGAGATTCTGCCGGACTCTGTGGGGGGGGGCTTCCGATTTATCTTCAGGTGCGTTAGGCTGCGGGCTTTGTTATGATTATGCCGTAGTTCGTAAGGATCTACACGTGATTGAAGCTGCCTTTCGAACCCCTGAGCCGAACATTGATGGGTTAAGCTTCGCATAAGGTACGACCTTGGCTCGAGCAATCAAGCTGCAAGTGTCGCCAAGGATCGAAGGCCGGTACCCTCGACTCCAATTCCTACGTGACAACTTAATGCGTAGCTCGTGTTTGAGGGTGTATGGGTTGTGAAAATGTCAAGACAAGCCTTGCTCCCGAATCTAAACCCGTCCACTTAACTCAAAAGCCTCAGCCCTACGCCGCGTTGAGCCCATCTAAACTCGAAAGGCAGCTAGGTCCTACATGCTACACCCCACTTCGGGCCGAGGAGGTTCAAAGCCTACGAGCCCCAATACTACTAGGTCTTGCAGACATAAAACGAAAAGGTTAAGAATATTGAGCTGTGGTTTGTTAGGCCTTGGGATTCTAACCTCGAACCATACGGCGGATGGGGTGGCTTGCTGGGCCTCCACGTGGGCATCTACGTCCGGTTCCCGGAGTCCAGAACGGCGGAGAGTGTTCCTTCAGCGTTGGCTCTACGGGGTTGAAGGCTCGGGGTCCTCGGTATTCTCGGGTTCGAAGGTTTAGGATTGATGCGAGCTATAGGGCTGCATCTACTTGGTACCATGACTTGGCTGTAATTGTTGTGCGCACGTCTACCTTCTCATGTTTAGAACGAAGACGAAGACAGTAAGCTTCAGTTGTGATCGAGCATAGGAGGGTTCCATGTGTAAGGCGACGGCCAGTGTAGAGACACGAAATGGAAACATGGTTCATGTAATGCTTTTAGGGAGGTCAGGAAATTAATTATTCAGCTTCTTGCATGCTTTCCACCCCATAACCCTGAAGCCTAAAAACCCTCAAAGCCCAAGACCTTGAGTTACCAGACGAGGATCCTCCAAGCCCAGTAACGCCCAGATCCAGAACCTCACAACCCGATCGGCAGCTGAGACCATATACTCGAACTCGTGGATTCGAGCACTAAACCCCGAATGCCCAATGGAAGCTCATTATAGCTCCTGAACCGAAACCCTAAACCCCGAGCTCTGAACCCAGAACACGAAACTCCAAACCACAAAACCCGTCTTTCCGGGCATCCGGCAGAGCGCAGGCAAGATGCGCCACATGCAGCGCAGTAAATTCGCCTTCCTCAGAACACAAAGCAGACTTGGGGGCTTCGTGAAAAAGGCATTTTTGTGCTTAGTGTTTACACTTCGGCAAAAAGGCTCCTACTATGTTTAGATATATCACGGCTTTGCAATAAGTATAGATACCCTACTATTTGGATACTGTTTCCTGAAAATCTTGGGTCGCAGGGTCTGGAGGCGTTCGCAGGGACGGAGCTGAAGGCTCCACTGTTCGTGGTCCGGGTTAAGAGGGTTTAGGTCATATAAGTTCTAGGGTGTTTACTGGGCTTTTAAGTAACCAGGGAGAAAAAAGTATAAACTTTTATTTCATAAGGGTTCCATTAAGAAAAAAGTATTAAAGTATGGCACTCCAAAGCCCAGTTTAGGGTTTAGGGTTTAAGGGTTTAGGGTTAAGGGTGTGTAGGGGTCGAAACATGCAGATTGGGGTTCGTTTGCCAGCCTGTCAGACTGTCTTGCATGTGGGCAGTGGGGCTACTTGTACAAAGCCTCTTACATCAATGAGAACAGCCGCCGCAGCGCGGACAAGCGCATGATGCATCTTGACTTGGAGCAACCTCAATCCTGCAGAACCGGCGAGCTCGGGCAACTACCCGCAAATTGGCTGCAGTTCTGGCTGCTTCCAGTAACTCGTTGGATTTAGGGTTGAAGGTTTAGGGTGTAGTAACATATCTTGATTGATTTCGGGTGTAGTCGAAAGGCTATCTCTATGCTTGCTTGACACAAGGAACCCTTCTCATTCTCTCTGAATCTCTAATCTCTAAACCCATAAACCCCAAACCTCCAAAGCCCTGAACCCTGAGCCCGACAACCTCTGAGAGCCGCATGGGAACAACAGAAAAAAAGAGCGCAGAGGCCCGCTCCGGCCGCCATCGCTCGGCTGGCGGCACTGTGGAGGCCTCTGGGCTAGACTTTAGGGTTCAGCCCTTAAGGGCTTCAGCGGGTTTGGGGTTTAGTTTTTTTTTTTGAAGGCCCTTTTGGGGTTTAGGGTTAGGTTCAGCACCCCATGTGGGGTTTAGTTGTGTTTGAACCCCTTTTTCTCTCTAATCCACTCTCGGGTTTAGGGTGTAGTAGGCTTTACGAAGACCCGGACACCCTGAACCCTGTTGAAATACCCTAGTTCCCAAAACTGCAACCCGGATGGTAGGCTATTGCAGACTGCCCGGATACTGCTGATGTCTGGCTGAATCATGGCCCGCACAGGAGCAACATCATCTCCAACCGCTACATATGTAGCATTTCTCTGTGGGTGTGTACCTATGTATGTGTGTATTTAAACATATATATATATAATGTGTGGGTGTGTGCGCACACATATCTACCTACATACATACATGCATGCATTACTTATGCACGTGCACAAAAATAGTGTCTGCAGAGGTCAAGCCTCACAGTTTTCAGCCCGTCCCGCACAGTCCTCACATAAGGATGAGCGTCGGTATTTAGTGTAGGGGCCTGATCAATCATTAGAACAAGGGTTTGGGGTCCGTTATATTATGATTACAATAAGGAACCCTAAGGAACAGTATTCCTGGTGGGAATGCTTGGGGCGACAGACGATGCTGAACGATAAGCCCCGAACCCAACACACCTGGAAACCACACACAAGAACATCCCAAAGTGCCACATAGGCATCTGTCTCTCTCTCTCTCTCTCGCTCTCTCTCTCTCTCTGTCTTTCTCTTTATATCTCTCTCTGTATCTCTGTATATAATATATATATATATCTCTCTCTCTCTCTCCCTCCCTCTCGCTACAGCCCAAACCTCTCGGATCCCCGGACACCTCTGCGAGACGTGCACGAGCATCGGGGCCCAGGGCTTTCAGGGCCTCCACCTGTGGTCGTTTCCCAGGTTTCAAGGTTGTTTCGGGGCTCTGGGTTGATAATGTGCTTTTGTTGTTGAAGGGGGTGGGGNTGGGGGGGTGGTTCCGGGTGTCGGCGTGCTGCTTTGGAGGGTTTCGGGTTTGGGCGTCCGTAAGTCCGTAACACCAAGGGTCAAACCAGGATTACAGCATTCTGGATGATTTGGCTATCGAAGATACAGGGCTTCAATTTTCCTGAGTTTTGTAAAGCTTTGGTGATAGGTGTGCACTCATGGGTGCTCACCACTTCTGGGGTGACCGGGACAGCGGGGGAGCGCAGGGCTTAGAGACTTGGGGCATTGCGGGCCTTTCAGTTCTAAGTTCCGGGGTTTCAGTTCTTTGGGGTTTGAGGTGTTTTAAAAAACCATAGGTTTTTAGGTTTTTTAAAAAACCATAGGTTTTTAGGCTTTTTAAAAAACCGTAGGTTTTTAGGTTTTTTTTTAAAAAAAAGAGGATGCTCTGGGTTGGTTCTCAGGCAGCGGCATCAGGGAATGAACATGTTGCGTTCCTTCCAGCTCCAGCACAAGTATCGAACAATGCCTTTTGGCCCCAAAGATCACATCAGCATGAAGGGGATCATAGACGAAAGAACTATATAAGGGTATATAATTGTGTAAGCACAACACCCTCAGTTTGGATTCTGAACTGCCAACAACCCTCTAGGCCCAAGACAAACCTATTCTCTAAACCCCTTGACCCGGACCCTGAACCTCAGACCGCAAACCCTGCGAACCTTCGTTTGTTCTTTGACACCCTCTAAAGCCTGAAAGGAACCATGAAGCAACTCTCAAGTATAGAACCCTTCAAGGAAGCCGATACTACCTACGAATTGGCTTCGGAAAGCCTCCGGGCAACTAAACCCTAGACAACAAACCCCAACTCCCACAAGCCTCAGTTGACTTAGCTTCCGAAACCCTCAACAACTCTAAACCCTAGACCTTCTTCTGAATTAAAGGGGATTTGGCCATGCGCGCGCAAAAAACACAGGACCCGACCATAAACCCTAATGTAGGGGTCTTAATAATTAGAATAGGGTTTTGGAGGAACCCCCAAAATAGTATAGGTACTTATTACCCCTATATTACACCCAGAATCCTGACCTTACGCACCCGGGACGCCTCTACGAGAAGCTCTGCGAGGGCAAAGCGGAGAGAAACATCCTTGACAGACCCCAGGAGCCTCCAGGGATACAGGTCTTGTTTTTGTTTGCGCCGCTTTTTTTTTTTGTTTGGGTGGGCTCTTTTCCAACTGCAGGTACAGCAGGAATTCCTATACTAGGCGGCCACGGTTTAGGGTTTAGGAGTTTAGGGATCAAGGGTTTACGGTCTTTAGGGTTTATGAGTTTAGGGTTTAGGATTTTAGGGTTCTGACTGATTTTGCTCGATGGGCCCTTTTCTTGATGAGACTCTCGGGTTCGAGCTTTAGGGTTTAGGGTTCAGAGTTTATGGTTTACGTCAGGAAGGGGGCTCCCAGTCAAGTTCAAACCTCCACAAAAATATAGACCTAATATATAATAATAATAATACAAATTTAATAATAACAACAACAATAATTATATATATATATATATATATGATATATTTAGTTATGTATTTCAGGATAATTAACACCTACCGTGAGTGCTCCCACTGGCTGAGTGAACTCTTGCTCCTACACAATCCTGTGGATATAACCAGTCGTTAGGGAACACCTCCGGCTATGTTCTCTTCTGCAGCAAAACTCATCATGCAATGTCAGGAAGCGGATGTCCATGCTCACCTTGAGACCGGAATCATCTGGGTCCTCATCGCACATGCCTGACACTAAACCTCTTACGACCATAAGATACCCAAGTCGAAGCCTGGATCTCAAGCCTTCAGGAAAATTAGCTACATGCCTCGACCTGAACACTAAACCCTGAACCCTGCAAAAACCCTAAACCCAGAAGCACTCGGAGGCATCACACAAAAGTAACTTCAAAATCCAGCGTAGTGAGTGCCTCAGGGCCTCGAAGGTGAAAGGCAAGTGGGGTTTTGGATTGGCGGGGGCGGGGGTGGGGGTGTACAAGTAGGAGTCATTGCAGACCACTTGTTACAGAGTTCCTCCAAGCCAAGGTCAGAGAACTGCCACACAAACCCTAAACCCTAACCCTAAACCCTAAACCCTAACCCTAAACCCTACACCCTAAAGCGAAGCTTTAACTCCAAGCCCTGCAGCTCAAACCATAAACCGAACAGCCCAGACCCCGAGGCCGGGTCCTTCCGATGGAACTTATCAGGAAGTCTGCTTGCTTCCTGCGGTAACAGATGGCGTACACGGAAAGAAACGCAACCTGCCAGAAACACCACTATTTGCTATGTAAGTAAACTGAAAATTGTAGAAGCATAACTAAAATCATAGACAACATCTACACATACATGTGCATGCCAGTCTTGTCAATGCATTTACATGCAATATCAACCTTTTGGTCATGAAGGCCCCTAAGCCCTGATACCCCGGGCCCAGAGCCCTTGAGAAAGAGGTGGACGCAGGATGAAAAGCTCCTGGGCTTATGAAAGCAGCTGCACATGATTTCAGGACGGGCTAACAAACTCAGGTTGTTCTTTTGGGCTTTGATCTTGCTGTATTTTATGACTGTTGCGGAAACTCCATCCTAACCCTAAAACCTAACATGCTCATTTCCATGGAGGCCTTTGCAGGACAGTCTCTGACCACTCAGTGACGAGGTTTCGTTTTTAGGGTACTGATATCATGGGTATCTGGGCCACCGAATACAGGATTAGTAGCCTACTGTTCAGGCAGATGGAGCCCTAAAGCAGACAGCTTGGGTTTCACGGTTTCTTGTTCAGGGGGTTTTAAAGTCGAGTTGCCAGAGTTCGAGTCCACGGGCCCCTGCGTTTGCGAAGGGTTCCAAGCGTTGCTGCCGAACTTGGAACCGTGTGGCTTCTTACTGGGCTTTTAAGTAACCAGGGAGAAAAAAAGTATAAACCTTTATTTCATAAGGGTTCCTTTAAGAAAAAAGTATTAAAGTATGGTACTCCAAAGCCCAGCTTAGGTATAAAAGCTTTGCCGGCATTTACTGCCGTCTTGTGTCCTGAATGCCTCCGGCACCTCGGACATCGCCTCCGCTGCATCAGACTCCTTTGTGGTTTAGGGTTAAACCGGTTCAGCATTCGGGATTTAAGAAACCTTCGTATGGGCTGAGGATCAAAAAACGTGTAGGCGACGAAATCCTGAACACCTACAACCCACACCCCGTAACATCCTTAGCCTTTTTGGCCTTTGCTGTTCCTCAAGCCGGATATGAAGTGTATGTATGTACATAAATATGAAGATACCTATACATACATATATATGTATATACATATATATATAAATATATATATATATATATAGAGAGAGAGAGAGAGAAATACAGAGACTTAAGAACAACCTTGAATTCCTGCACACCTATACTTTTTCTTCGAGGTAGGCATAATTAATCGAAGCCTTTGCGCGCTTGTTATTGGACATCTGCCCCTTTCGAAGTGCTTTCAACGAACGAATATCCGACTGCTTTGAACTCTGGAAGACACTGACAAGTTTTTTTACCAAGAACGATGCATGCTGGTCATTTGGCACATCTTCCTCTGGTCTTATGCTCACCTCAAAGCAGTCAACCCAAATCCTGAACGGAGGATGATCGTTGCTTGATCTCTGTGCATCTCATCTGAGTGCCCCACGCTCTTCTCGGCCATGGCAACCTGGTAGGGCTGGATATATATATATATATGTATATTTGTATATAACTATGCATATATGTGTATATGTGTATATGTATATATGTTAAAAATGTAGGTATGTAGATATGCACTTATGTATAAATGTAGTTATGTAGATATGTAGATTGTATATGTATATATGTATAAAATGTAGATATGTAGATATTTACATATGTATAAATGTAGTTATGTAGATATGTAGATATGTATAAATGTATATGTATATATTGATATAAACGTATGTGCATACATATGTATGTATATATATATATATTGGATCCTATAAGGTAACCACCAAAAAGGAACGGAACTACAATGGAGACTGTAAGCAAGTATGGATATGGATCGGTTCCGACGCGCCTAATCAAACAGCTAGATGGCCGAGAAGTAGCTGTAAACCCTGCGCGCCCTGGAACTGGGCCCTTGGCAAAGATGAGTCGCCGGAGAGAAGAAACCGTCAAGAGCTGGCTCTCGATAGCGGCGCCCCTGCAGATGGGAGTATATCGAAATTCGTGTGTAGGGTTCGGGGTTTAGGGTAGGGTGTCGGCGACACTTGCATTAAGGATCCCCCACTTTTCTGAAACTCCCAAGTCTCAGGGTTCAGGGTTCCGAGTTTAGGGTTAAGGGCTTGGGTTTGGGGATTTATGCCGTGCTTCCAAGCCACGAGCTCGCCCATTCTAGTGTAGTTGAACTTAAGCTTAAACCGCTGAAGCATCTTGCCTTTGGAGTAGGATGTGCGTGTGTGTGTGGGGGTACCTTGGAAACCCTTCAAATCAAAAGACAATGAAACTATGTGAGACGGAATCGATCGCTGCACAAATCATCATCGAATACATCACCTTCAAGATGCTCCAAGCCCTCCACATCCAAGAGCCTACCCCAACTCCCGATTTCCTATACACAGTCACCCTTCAAAGACGCTCCAAGCCCCACATCCAAGAGCCGACCCCAACTCCCGAACTCCAGCACAAACCCTCTGCCTTCGTCGAGTCGAGTTGATCAGAACGGTCATGAGGAGCTGGACCTTGTCTTCAGGGACTTTAGGGTTTTAGGACCCCCTACATACTGAGTGCACCACGAGTGTTCCGTTCAGATCAACTAGCCGCCTGAAACTCAAGAAGACGTTTTGCCCTAATCGCACGAGATCAATATAAGGATCTCAATAATTAGACTACGGCTTTGAGGCCTACTTGAGTATAACTACAATGAGGTGCCCTAAAGACTAGTGTTCCGTTATTCAGACATCTCTGATGAGAGCAGACTCCCGGACTCCCCAGGCTCGAATTCAAGGTTTAGGATTGGGCTTGGCTTTTTCCTTTTAAGGAACTCAATTTACTTGGTTGCCATGAGAACGAAAGCATGCTATTCAGGGACTGTCTATATACAAAAACCGTGGAAAGTTCCAGTCTTTGAGCCGAAAACAACCTGGCAAAAAACTTCAAGACCCCGACTGCCGAACCCTAAACCCTAATAAACCCTCTCACCTTGCAAGCTTATCAGGTGGGCCACCAGTTGCTGGGCCACATTCGAATCCGAGCACCACCTCGCGGCAGCTGGAGTTAAGCAACATTCGCCCCTGGGGCCGAGAGTGTTTAGGACTTAGGAGGGTTTATTGCAGCCGGCGCTCGACGAAATTGGATCCAAAAACTGGGGGCCATTAGAGGAGAGCGCGATTTCAGAACATGCGGACAAAATGAAAGTTGTACGGTGTTTCGCCCAGGCTGGGGAATCCTTTCACAGAGTAGGGGAGCGCTAAATAGCAGATGCCCCGTTACCAAAAAGGTGAACCCAACTTAGGATAACATGCCCTGGTTAGAGTTGCCACGCTCTTTGGTGCCAAGTGTGCGTAGCTTCTGGCAGGGGCACCCAGCCAATCTGAGGCAAAGTAACAGACATTCACAGGCATCTGATATGTGTTTGCTGGTGCACATATACATGTATACATATCTGTATGTGTATATATATATACTTATATATGAACTTGTCTTACGTACCTGGGTGCCGCGCTCCGCGACGGAGGCCAGCACCTCCAACTCCGTCGGCGTGGCGGCGAAGCAAGGCACGCGGCCTAGAGTTGCCCCAAGTTCTATGACTGATGAGGCATTATGGTAGTTTAAAGCATGGTATTATGGTAGTTTGTCGTATGGTGTTATGGTAGTTTGAAGTATGGTAGAGTATACTATACTACATCATAGAGTATCGGAAGTAGACATGAGTGCGTAGCTTGGGGTCTACATTGTCCAGGGTTTAATATAATTATTTGTTACGGACTCGGGGTTTAGATGGCTTATAGGGTTTCAGATACTAGGGCAGTTTGGGGTTTCGTCGTGAAGTTATAGTACATTAGGGTTTAGGGCGTAGGGTTCGCAATCGCGCAAGCATCGCAGCTCTGCGACATGAAGGCTCTTCGAAGATTACAGCTTTCGGTTTATAGGGATCTGGGCTTAAGGCTTAAGGCGTAGGGTTCAATGTTCTGGTTTAGGGTTCAGAGGTTTGTGATTGGGGTTCAGGTGGGGGTTTAAGGCTTTTGGGTTTAAGGTACGGCTTGTGCTTTCAGGTTTGAGAGGTCGCGTCTTGAGCATTCTCTTGTCTTGGATGCTGACGGCCAATTTGAGCAAAGTCCCTACCCGAACCCCACTCTCATTCACCCCGAAGCAACAAGACCATAATAGTAGAAACGAGACAGAAAATATCCATAATTCCCCCGCCCCACAAAATCTAGTGAAGCAGGAAGCTAGCATAAACCTGCCTTTCCCCCAGCTTGTTGGCTTCTGCTGTAAGCCCTGCAGCATAAATCAAACCTCAATCCCAACCACAACCCGCTAAGCTGAAAACACTGATGGAGAGAGGGTTTGTCGAGATAAGGCCCTGAAGGAGAACCATTAAAGAGCACGGGTCAACAAGCGCCGGGCCCTTTTGAAGCGTGTCCCCCTGACGGCGGGAATTCATACGAAGGCGGGATGCATGTGCACGCTGGAAACTTCTATAAATAATACGCTGGAACACTGTTACACAGGACCAGGAAAGTGCAATACATGCCCAGATCTGCTTCTTGGATTTCGCAGTGCAGGGCATGGACATTTTGGGTTGAGGCTATGGGTCTGGAGGGTTTGGGCATTCAAGGGCTTAGACAAGGTTCACAACAACAGCCTGCCAACATTCATGGTTTGCATATGCTGAAACGGCCAGAAAGCACAAACCTCAATGTCAGGGATACAACAAAGACTTCAAGCCGAAAAAAACACTACACGCACCGGGCCATCCTAAGGGTCATGCATGGAAACTCAAGTACATGTCATCCTCCAGCCCTCAACACTAAATCCCGATAATCCCCAGACCTTAAAACCTCAAAGACTCCCAACACCAAATTTGCAAATCCCTAAACCCCAAACCTTAGAAACCAAAAAAGACCCCCCCCCCACAACAAGAACAAAAAGCTGCACTTGAAGCGCCTTGAGCTGCAAACGATTCTGCACCAGCTCATGCCTTGGGGTGATTCGGAAGGTTTCAGGGCTCTTGAAGGGTCCATGAACTCAAAAATAGGAATATATACTTTAGCCCTAAATACCGGTATATAGGGACTACTTTAAGGCCAAGTTGTATAATATTTGGGTACATATTCTTCGAAGGGCTCCGTTGGGGCTTTAAGTTTGCAGGGTCTACGCCTGTAGGGTGTAAATTTTCAGGCTGTATAGGGCCTTGGGCCGTGGGGTGTCAGGGCATTTGCGGTTCGGGCTGGCCATGGGGCTTTACAATGTGCTGGAGGTTTTGCGGGACTTGGAAACTCGGTAATAGATACATGCATGCATGTACATGCAGCAGAAGCCAGAAAGCTGGAACGTCATCCTCCTCGTGCGCTTAAAGTGAACTATAAGGAAACCCAGCATGAATCTTCCTAAATCCTTGCTCCAACTTTCTGGGGTTCGCCGCAAACACGGTGTGTTTATGTCATACAGAACCGCTTAAGAGCTGTGTCGAAGGGAGTGTTGGACCTCACAGCTAAGAATCCTACTCAGCCTGAAGCATATAGACTCATTAGCATCAGCACTTTTGGAATTGTGTGTCTCGTTCTTGAAACGACATAATGAGCTGCTGGGAACCCGATAACAAAGTCACAAAACGATGGAATCCACGGTCCAACTGCTGAGTGAACACGGCACATGCACATGCCAAAAGAAACCCGAGAATTCTGAGATCCTGGCATGCTGGCGAGGAGGACGTTGACCTCAGGCGGTTTCTTTCCGCACCGAAACGGGCTGTTCAATCATTTCTACTGAGATTTCCCACCGAGCCTCAAACTTGAAATCCCGGAACCTCGAGACGCCAACCCTAGATCTGAAACAACGCAAGATTCAACGTCTGGGATTGGCCCGAACCCGGCAAGACCTCTTCTTGGAGCTTGACAAAGGGCGGGCTTGCGTAGGGTTTGGAGGTTAGGGCTTGGGCCTTTTAAGACCCTCAAATTCCGTGAAGTTGCCATGCGCCCTGAAATGGCCCTGAAACCTCGTCCCTCCTCACAAACCCCAGCTTAAGAAGCAAGAAAGCGGGGTAAACTATGGAAGGGACCATGAAGCCCATGTATGTGTTGCTTTGGCCTGCAAGTCTTGCCGGCCGTTATCCGTGCTGTCAAGACCCTATGCTGCCATTCTTTCAAGCAATGTAGAGCAAGTTCGGGCGTAGACTACGGTATAGAATCAAAGACGAAGCCTTTCGTTTGATTTTAAGTGCAAATGGCTCTTTCTCCACTTCGCAGAAGCAAAGCAGGTCCACAGCCTGCCACCCGAAGGGGCCTACACTTCGTTTCAAGTTTAGGAGTTCTACATATGTAGAGACATACCAACAACTTCAGTATGTTTGCGAGACATGATTCAAAACATATGAAATATCATATAGGGTTGAGGGGTGTCATTGGTTTTGGCAAGCAAGTTTACTCGACCAATGTATGTATGTATGTATGTATGTATGTATGTATGTGTGCGTGTGTGTATGTATGTATGTATGTACGTGTGTATGCAGGCACGCACAACATGTACGAATGTACGTACCTAAAGCCCTAAATCCCTTAACTCTATAAAGCCTGAACCTCTAAAAACACAATATCCTAAACCTGAACCTCTAAAAACACAATATCCTAAACCCAAAAACACTGTGACTGAGCTTTCAGCATGCGGCTTGATCAGGGCAACGCCTGCTAAGACATCGGCCTGCTACAAGAACTCCATCAAAAGTGGGTGCAGGGTTCTTCTATAGGGTTCCTTCAAGGGTTCTATAGGAGTTCTGTAAGGGCTACTAAGGAGTACTTTAGGGTCTAGGGCCGCGGGTTTACGGTTTCGGGTGTTAGGAGTTCGGATTCGGAGATGCTGAGGAATATGTGGATGTACCAGACGACGTTTTAGGTTCTTAACATTGACATCTGGACTGCGATGCGAAACTGGCAGAGTGTCTGTCTTGTCGATGTGAAGACTTCATGAAACTGCAGGCACCATATTGTAAGATTTGGGGGCACCCAGACTAGAGGCATTGGTGTATCAGACCTCAAACGAGATGCGCCACTAGACGAAATCATGTTCATATACAACATGTACTTGTCAAGCAAAATAAACTCTAAACTCTATAAACCTTTCCCTGCAGCAATCCGTATCATCGCATGTATAGAAATCCCTACAGCACCAAGGAACCCAGGAAAAACTCCTTCATAAGCCACCCCACAAAATACAATTGGTAATTATTGAGGTCCCTCTACCAAATCTAAACCCTTATGGTAGCATTAGAGTAATCCTTATAGACCCCTTTAAAAGGAACCCTCGGCCCCAAAAGTAACCCTAGATTACTCCTTGCCGCCTCTTGCTGGTCCTTGCTGAAGCCCACCTCGTCTTCATCGGCACTTCCTTACGCATTGGACGAAGTAAAAGTTCAGGGCTTAGGGGTTTAGGGTTTAGGGCTTAGGGATTGTTAGGGTTTAGGGCTTAGGCCCTTTCAGGGATCCGTACTATATGTTTTTGTGTAAACCCCTTGTTCGGGTAGGGTTTACGGCTTACGGTTTAGAGGATTGGGGGTTTCCACTGGAGATGACTTGGGCCTTGGGGCTCGGGAAGATGAAACTGAAAGATCGGTGAGCCCCTCACTCTCTTCTTCAACAAACTTTCTAAGATAGAGCTAATATACAAGACCAGAAAGTTTACGGTTCGCCCATTCGCTATCTAAGCTCAAGGGCTCAGCCATCCTCGTGGATGGGTCTTGATACTTAGCAAGCGCCCGCTGCACAGGAGCTGCATCACTTCAAAGCCTTGGCATCCAACTTCCCCCATTGGGTTTTGGATTGCTCAAGGACTGCCAACAGAGAGTGTGAGGGTCGTACGTCGTATGTTTTCAGGGATGCTGGGAGAATTACAGGCTTTGTACCGCGGCCCACCACCCACGACGGACATCCAGAACAAAAACTGGCGAACAGAAAACACGACTAGACAACCACAAACAAAACTCAACAACATAGCAAGCACACAAAACAAACAATTCAAAACCACAACCGGTGACAACAATAGACACAACAATAGAACAAACCTATGACGAAGGCCTTAGCTGCTACAAGCCCGGAGAACCCCCATCTTTCCTACCCTGACTGCAGAACACTGGCCGCTCAGGTGCCGGCCGGAACTTTCCTCATCACCTAGGCTGCAGCAATGGATTTAGGGTTTAGGGTTGTGGGTTCATCGTTTAGTTTTTATTGGCTAAAGGGTTCAGCGGCAGTTGACGTAATGAACAGTCTTTCATTCATATCAGTCTCTGTTACTCGTAAAACAGCTGTGCTGACTATCCAGTCTGTTGGCTAGATATACACTTGCTTGGCCACTGTGAAGTCTTTTTGGCCCTATACATTGGGCCGATGCAACACGATGATCCAAGGGAACGTGCCCAGTACCACTCAAGTAAGGAATATGCCGGACACACGGTACGCACACGGCCGTAAACCATGCTAAGAAGCCCGCAGACTTTCAGAGTTGCTTTCATTATCTGGTTCTGTTAGGGTTCTGCGGTCTCAGGCTCTGTGGGGGAAGGTATATGAGGATTAACGCCCCGGTCTTCCATGTAGACTTAGACAGGCTTGAAGTTTACTGTTTAAAGTAGAATAGCGTGGTTTGTGTTGAAGCTTGCGTCTAGGAACTAATGGTCAGCGGCTAGCACTGAGGATTTGGCCAGAGTAGCTAGTGCTAGGAAAAGGTTTGGGGCTCAGGGCTACTAGTTGTTCGGTCCCAGCCACTTGCTCAAGCCTGCCCGGGGATTTAGACTTATAGCCACACCACACAACTCAGCAATGTAGGGGCCTGAAAAATTCGAAAAGGGTTCTGGTGTAGAAGTCACTCTAACTATAAGGGGACCCGGTGAATTAGGATACTATTACTATCGGGGCCTGAATGATTAGAATAGGGTTTTGGGGTAGTACCTTATATTAAGACATAGTATTCCCCTCTCTCAGCAGTCCTGGTGCCTTGAAGCCGTCGCTTTCGCCGGAGCTCGCGCTTGACATCCGCATATCGGCGACGGGCCTTCGACTGGCTGCGAGAAGGAGTTGGTGAAACTGACACCTAGGAATCTTTAGGGCGAGGGTCTAGGGTTTAGGGTCTCTGGGGTTTAGGGTTTAGGGTCTCTGGGGTTTAGGCTCCGGAATTAGCGGAGCGAAGGCTCTGAATCCCCGCATCGATCTTCGAGAGAAAGCGCAGGGCAGCCACTCAACAAGCCAAGTATACTTGGCCGACCCCGAGAAAGGAAAACCCTACAGAAACACGGCCTTCTTCTCTGTGTTCAAGTCGAGCACGGATCCTACCGAATCAGGTGATTTTTCGTACAACTTCAAGCAGTTTGTTGCAGTAGCCTCACAATAAACAGCCTAACATTCCTGGTGCGCTTCGTGTCCTCGACAGAGCCGTAGGATGATCTCCGCCACGATTGGCACGACATCACCAGCCTGCCATCAAGAACTGATTACTAGATCGGATCGCCGCTAAGACCCCATGCGAGTCGTTACAGATACATCGTGACTGCCTACCCTGAGGTCATACTCCCACACCATTGAATGAGACTGATACACGTCTCCCTCAGCACTCAAAAGGTGCAACATCCCAAACTTACGGAACTCGCGGAGAGAGCCCCCAAAGTGTGACAAAATTCTGCCACCTTGCCGGTCTCTCCAATCGTAGCCTTGACCTGCCATGCAGAGGTGGGGCGACGACTATCTGCAAAGGTGAGTTGAAATAATCGTATACCCCACGTATTTGTCGCCCCCGCCCCCCCCACCCCCTCCCACAAACAGAACTCGACGAGAGTTCTAGGTTTATTGGCGGCCATCTCAATTATCACATTTCGGGGATCTTGTTCCTGCACGAGCTTGCTCCTGCTCTTGCCACTGCCCCTGCTCTTGCTCCTGAAACCCTGCTAGGCCTAATCCAAAATGAGTTTTTAAAAGTCGGGGATGCTAGGATATATAGTGGACGCCTAAAAGTTGGAAGCTGGGAAATGGAACGGTTGGTCCGGAGTCGGATCTTCCAACTTTGCGCCTTTGCTACAGAAGGCTTCCCGGCACTCGGCGGCAAGATCACAAACGCTCTTAATCATCTTCCAATTTTGGTGGTTTGTAGGCTTCTTCCCCCCCGCCCCTCCCCTCGTACACTTAGGGGATCCATCCCCGCACCGTTGATTAAGGGATGACCGGAAAGCCAGACATGCTTCCTTTCCCATCATATTGTCCGAAAAGTACTTGGGAAGTGCACACGCTTCTGTTTGGCCAGCTAACTTTCCGGCTTGGGCTTTACACACCGGATGCTGTGAGACAATACCTCTGCCCGGACAAATACACACACACACACAGACCTACACCTACACCTACACCTACACCTACACCTACACCTACACCTACACCTACACCTGCACCTACACCTACACCTACACCTACACCTACACCTACACCTACACCTACACCTACACACACACACACAGACAGGCACTCTCTCTCTGTCTCTCAGGCTCTCTCTCTCTCTCCGGCTGAGGGCTTGAGGTTACGAGTAAAACTCAGGCCGGTCGTAGGGTTCTAAATGAAGGGTGTTCAGCAATGAACTTTCCAGGGCAAAGACAGGCCGCAGCTGGGGAAGATGGATGAAACTCCGGAAAGCCGAGTCAAGTTGATTCATTCCGATTCAAACGCAGGGCTCTTGCAAAAGCCTCTAGAAAAGAGCTGAAACCCTTGGGAAACCCAGTGAACTGTTGAGTGTCCGGCCGACGCAGCAGCCGGCACACGAAGAAGACACGGCAGGACGAAGGGAAATGCCTCGAAGAACAATTGCCCACAAGGTTCGTGTTTAATCCTAAACACTGCATACTCCAGGCATAATCCTGAATCACGGGTGTTTAAAGATGTAGCATGGTATTCGAATCACCAAAACCACCGCCACTGCCACCAGCACCAGCGCCAGCACCTCCTGCTGCTGCTACCGTGCTTTACAAACTAAGCATCTGCTGCAGTTCATCATTTTCTGCCGTCATAGACTTCCAGGCTTACAACAAACTTCAACACGCTAGCAGGAAATCACCGGGCATATACGCAGCCCAATAGCGAATGCAGCTTGAGTTGCCTGCACGGCTTAGAGATCCTACACAGCAGCCTTCTATCCAGAACTCCGCATCGATAATCAGCTCTTGACACCACCAGCCTCCGAAACCCGGCATGATCTTTTCCCGCATACATACATCCCCATAACTTAAAACCCTAAAGCCTGGACCTATGACATCCTGTGCCCCAACCCAGAACTGCCTAGATGGGTCCCCACGCAGTCTGCAAGTATCCAACCTAAAAAGTCCTTGTCTTAACCCAGAATCTGAAGTCTGGCCTGCATCCAAGGCCTACGACCTACAGGCCAAAGGAGCCCTCCCCCTCCTCCCCCTTTTATGGCAGTCCCCTCGCAGGCCTCGAAACAAGGAAAAAGGAAGGGCTCGGAGGACCAGCCTTTCTTTTCAGCTTTTTGTTGCCGAGTTGATAAGCCCGAAGAAGTGTATCCTTTCAATCTTTTTTGTGAGGCGGAAGAATCCTCAAAAGTGTAGCATGCACCCATTCAGCGACGAAGTCACATGCTAAATGTACGTGCTATACTGTAGTGCCCTGCATGACAACCTCCCCTAGCCAGCATGAAGATCGTAATCTTGATCCGCACACTAGCTGACTGTAGAGTTCCTGCTAGCTGGGGCTCTCGGGTTTAAGGTTCAGGGTTCAGGGTGCGCAGTGGTTGCAGACATCGCAACATGCCTCGTGTGCTCAACCATAAGTGCTGGCGTTTGAAGTTTGGCTAAAGGTTCCGGGGCATCCCAGTCCCTGCTCAAAAAAGGTATAGGTTTTAACGTCCAAGTTTCAAGGTACAGGGGTTTAGCATTCTACAGGGTTTAAGGCTCAGGAACAGGATCAGAGGTTGGTTCAAAAAAAGGGTGTGTTGGCTTCACGGTCGTCGAGAACAGCGACTACGGAGAGAACCGTTTTGCTTTCTGAGGTTGCTGTGCTTTCCAGTCTGGGGTTGAGGGTTTTCGTGTAGGGTTCATATAGGCTCAAGGATTCAAGCTGTTCATCCCCTTCTCCCGGCGTCCAGGTGCATCATCGACAGGTGAGTTTCTTGCATGCGCAATGCGACTGAAGGAACATCGAGGCTTACCTGCGGCTCACTGGCAAATACGCGCCCTCGCCGTCACAGTAATAATGACCAGTGCAGCTGCTGTGCCTTGGCCTCGTCGCCGATATAAAAGTGCCGTGGGCCCTGGAGCTGGACTGGTTTGTCGCCGATATAAAAGTACTGCGGGCCCTCCGTTGCCTCGAGCTAGACTACCTCGTCGCCGCTGCAAACATGTTGTGGGCCCTCCGGCATTGCATCCTTCGGGTAGATGTCCTCGAAGGTGGCATCGTTGCGGTCATCGAAGCCAACTTCTTGATCCAGCCGCTCCTCCATTGTAGCCAGGGCAGCGCCATCGGCATCTTGATAGCATGCGAGCACCCCAAACAATGCCGCATCCTCCTCCACCTCCTGCTCCTCCCACTCCTCATGGCCTGCGCCATATTGTTCAGGCATTGAAGCACAGGGAGGAGCGGGCGTGCCATGTCGCCCACTGGAGCAACATCATACCCGAAACTGCGAATGTGATTCTCCAGTGCCTCCAGCATGGCATGCACGCCACACAGAATTTGATGCTGCTCCGCGTGGCGTAGGCAACCTTGCAGAAGCAGCCCTGTTTGAGGGTCTCCGAGTTCACTGATGCAAGAGCGGCACGCTCGCTTCTATGCGCTTCGCCTGAGCATGAGGCTTCGCCAAATGCAGCATTGCCGACAGGAGCTCCGAGGAGCGTGAAGGCTCCCGAGCGGTTCAGCTTGATGCCTGTGGCGCAGGACTGCCTGTCCACCAGCCCATCGTTGCTACAGGTGGTGAGTTCACAGTTCGTTGGGTTGTGAGCACCAGCCCGACTTGAGCGGTAAGTCGCTCAGCACGAAAGTGACCTGCTGTGGGGTTCCAGCCAAGCCGGCGTCGTCTTGGTGAAGACGAGGTCAGGTCGCTGGGTGAATGCGAAGCCTGGATGTTAGAGCATGCGTCCTAGTGACCTAGTGTACCCTGACAGCATACACTGAGTTTGCTGGGCTGCGGAGCTGCTGTCGAGTTGAGGCAGACATGACTTCGGTGTGCAGGCAGCATGTAACCATCAAGATGCTCATGAAGCTCATGCCTGTTCTGCAGAAATGCCCAATGGCTGCGACGGCTCACTACCCGCACACTGAATTTGCAGTGCAACCGGAGCCTACACGACCCATAACACAGGCGCTCTCAGCACAGTTGAAGTGGATGTGCGTGCAGGGTCAGGCTACATGGATTGGCGTGGACCTATCAGGCTGGCACATTGACAGCACATGTGGAAGCGGTCTAGTTGGGCCTAATGGTGCAAAAGGCTGCAGCGCCGTGTCACACCCCACGACCAGTTGGTCAGTGAATCTTGGGCGAAGGCGAATCAGGCGGCCTTGCCGATTCCGTCTGAAGTGGGGTGATGTGACTCACATTTGGCTTTGAACCCTGAAGCCCCGTAACTTGTCTCTGACAGCCTACGCAAGGGCTATAACATGCAAGGTGTGATCAATTGACTTCCAGTAGGGCGCGAGCCAGCAATCGGCCGGGTGTGATTGCCGAAAGAGGGAAGCAAGTTCGGGCGGTGCCTCCCCCCGAAGCAGGAGCTGCACGGCCTGTGTGACGTGAGTGGCGACCTCGTCCCCATGCACAGTGTTGAGGGCCTCGCGTAGGTGGTTTCTTCGAAGGCCATCGGGCAAAGCTTTTGACAGCTACAGCCCAAACAGGCTTGACCATTCCTGGCACTCATTTTACGGGCTCCACCACAGTTCACTCCAAGGCCCGAGCCAAACCTTGAGCCACAAGGGATACTGGCTTAGGGTTTTAGGTTAAGGATTTAGGGGCATAGAGTTACATTTTTTGGAATTTCGGCTTGTAAGTTCACTGGTAAGGTCGCCCAAACTTAACACCGTCACTCAGCAAATATGCACATAGAGCCTCGAGCAGCAGAAATCTCCCGCTTTACATAAGCACGGCTCCCTTCCGGGCTCGGGACTCTGTGCCAGGACCACCACTGCGGAAGTTTGAATGGCACCTCCGTGACATTGCGATTGCACAATTCAGGTTAATCTTGAAGTCAAATTAATGACCAGGCCTAGCTACAGCTATTTTGCTGCATACTCCGAAATAGCCCTGATACTAGTTGGGGAAGAGGGGAAAAACTGAAACCTCGTATCGGAGACCCGAACCTGAAAATGACACCGTAATACAGGGGCTTTAGATCGGATGTATCAGAATATCCTTATATTGGGGAGCCCTACTGTAAGCAATGCTCTTTCTAGTCATTAAGGCTTCTAGAGTAAAGTCTTCTCCCAGAGCTTGGAACGCCGAACCTCAAGGAGCCTCTTATGAATCCATCAAGCCCACATCGAGGCCTCATAGGACCTTCAGACAGCGGTCAAAAAAACGGTACAAACACCCTGCAAAACCCTGTAATCTCTACAAGGCCATCGTAGAATCCCTACAACCACCGCAGAATGATTCAACGCGTGAAGTACCCCGAGGGTCCTCCCGACAGGTTTGACTCAAAATTGCTTTGGCCGGGAAACTCAACAGTGGAGGCTCGCAAAAAGGTTTCCGGAACTAAGCCATTCGTATTGCTGACACAGAGAAGATCAGTTCAGTTGTTGTTGAATCGTTGAGAGACCCGGTGCTGTGAAATAGGCAACGTTATGGAAAGCTCTTCTCGACTTTTCACGCTTCTAAAACATACTCGATCCGTTTCGTACAGTTTTGCAGAGGCACCGCTGGAGGCAAGGCGGTTGAAGAGGAACTCCAACGTCTCTGCCGTGGGCCGAAGCGCCTGCGAGGTTGTGTGGCTGGTTCGGGATCCTGGAGTTACGGGTTTCGGGTTTGGGGTTTAGAGGGTTAGAGGGTTTAGGGTTTAAGGTTCAGGGTTTTGGGTAGAGCTTCATATTTGGGCACCATGCCCATGCTTTGCATTGGATCTTTGTTGCTGTTAGAAACTGGTGCTTTTCGGTTCAACCATCCTGCTGTGGTCTTCGCCTTGTCCCAGCTGAGCGATGTTAAACCAGCTAACAAAGCAACACCTCTGGATTCGCCCTTATAGTAAGCTCTAGACCTCAACCAAGCTGCACATCTCCTGCCATAGTGTCAGAACCTGTAGAAAGAGCCCCAAACTCCAAACAACCCCTGTGAGCCCTGAAAGCACCTTTGGCCCGTTAAAAGCCATTACCGAAGCAGCACCCAAGCCTCAAGAGCCTGCATTCACGCTGTATTCAACCGCACGATAGAGACGTTGCCAAAACACTCAACCGGTGTTCCATGTGGGCCCTTCCACTTGAGGGCTTCCAGGGTCCCTCCAGAAGCAGCCCAAGCTGTCCCACATGAAGATCCAGTCCAGACCTTGACCCTAAACTTCAAGCATTCAGCCCTAGCATCCAAACGCTGAGGCTGAGCATATCGATAGATCATACCAAGCCGGACACCTTGAGACCTTCAAGCCTACGCCCAACAACCCCAGCCCCAATCATGGCCAGAGTATGCTTGACTTTCCATACTGGCAGTGCCTGCGGACGCTTTGAGTCAAATCCGTGCAGTAACTAAACCCTAAACCCTAAACCCTAAACCGAGGAAAGCTGCAGCTGCTGCCTCAATCAGCTCATCGCGCTGCTCCAGGAAGCGCTCCAGGAGCTCCTCAGAGCTTTTGTTTGGGAATGTCGCCCCAACATACCTAGAGGGTCATACCCTACCTCGTTTTTAGGTTACCTAGTTTTATGGTTAGGATCCCCTATATAGAAGAAAAGTAGGTACCTTAAAAAAGGGGTAGGGTATGAGCCTATAGGTAGCCCCCAAATTGTAGAGTCTTTGAGATAAAGGGCAGCGCGAAACGGAACAGCCCCCATTGCGGGTTCAGGAGTCAGGGTTTGGGGGTGTAGCTTTCGAGTCTATGCGACATCCTTAAACCAATCGGACACTCCTTGACACTTACGAGCAACACCCAACGCCACTCATATGGAGTGCGAAACAAATCTTAGATGCCCTAAGGCCCTGAGCCCTAAATATCTCAAAATCAATAAGCCTTCGTCAGAGGTCTCATAGTCCTGAAATTTTCAGAAATCATATCCAGAATGGCCAGAAGCCTCGTAACCTTAAAGCCCTAAACTCTGATCCGTCAATCCTTAAATAAAAGCCTTGCAGCCCGGAAGCCTTCATACCTCAAACTCTGCCCGAAGCGCTAAACTGCTAAACCTGCAAGCCCAAAGCCCCAAAGCCCGCACATATCCAAACCCTGAAACGCAACGGCACACACTCACATGTTTCTTGCATGTAAGTAAACAAAGAACTCCTGGAGCTAGCCTTGCCAGTCGAATTGGAAGAGTCCCAACCCGGTAAACCCTAAATGCCCAAAGCGTAACTCCCCGGTCAGAGCTCCTTGGAACGAAGGAGTGCTGCACGGAGGCACCTGAGTATTGTGTTTGGGGCGGACTGGCTTTGCTGATTTTTTGTAGGCTTGGGTTTAGGGTTTAGGGTCCAGGGTTTAGGGCCTGGGTCTGATTTCAGGTTAAAGGAGAAAAGTCGCGACATGAACAACGGTACGTATACACTATAGCAGTGGGGAAGAACCACTGTAGTGCTAGGAACATCGAATACAAATACACAGGGTTCAGTGCGGTTTAGTGTTTTGTGTTTGCGTCTGATGTTGGCATTGGAGGCCTCAAAAGGTGGGACGAAGGTAGGTAGGATGAAGGATCCCTTATATAAGGACTCTTATTTGGGGATTACCCCACCTACCTTCATCCTACCTTTTGAAGGCCCTGAAAAAAGCTTGCAGCAACAAACCCCGAACCCTAAGCGCAGGGACGGAGGGAGGCTCGAGTTCCAAGTGCGAAAAACATCTACCCTTCTTTCAAACCACCCATAGGCTCCATAGTAGTTCCTTTTTGGGATTACCTTATAGGATTCTATATATGAACCCCAAAAAGGAACTACTTTGGAGCCTCTAGGTACCCTTCTTTCAAACCATGTACATCACTGAGGCCGTAACCCAGGCGTGCACGGCGAAACCCTCACAACCCTAAACCCTTCAACCCTAAATCCCCCACCCCAACCTTCGAAAAAATCCAACTGTATAGCACCACATAAACCCCATCAGCACTTCAGGAAACCCAGTTTTACTTCTTGAGGCCCCTCAACCCTTCCCACCTTGCAGAAAACTGCCCTTGCAGCTCGCGGGTTTTTATGCCGAGCCCAGGCACTGTCTCGTAACTTGGGCTTGCTCATGCCTTTGAAGAATGCCTGGGCTGCCAAGCTATAGGCTAGTTCATGGTTGGGATAGGAATAACAATGTACATTTTTGTTCCTTATTGGGTTTAAGTACCCATAAAAATGTAAAATGTTACCCAACTATGACAAAGTAGGTATCATGGGGATGAGGGGTTAAGGGTTTAGCAGCTTCGCGTTTTTGGCTTGGGGTTTAGGGTTTAGGTTTTTGGGCCTTGTGGTATCCTTTCAAGAATTGTGGTTCATTCGGTTTAGTCCCAAATCGCCAACTGCAGAATCCTAAACCGAGCCCCTAGACCAAATGCTGTACACCCTTGGCCCTGTATACAAATCTTATCTATTTCAGTCTCTAGCCCCCAAACCCCGATTTGAAGCCTGTATTCAACAGCCCGAAACATTATCATATTTCCGTGCTCCGAATGTAAAACCTCTCAACTCCATCATACTCAATCAAGCACCCAGACCCTTATCCGCAATCCAGAGCCCGAACGCACTGAAGCTATATATATATATATATATCCTACGCCATAACCCCGAAACAAGGCCCTAAACCCTATTAAACCTCCATATATACACCTTGCGCTCCTAAATCCCTAAAACAGCCCCAACTCTCCAAGTGGCGGGTCCCGGCACCGGCTCTGGCCAAGACGGTGGCGACCACCTCCATGAGGAAGCGAGGCCATCCACCTCTTCAAGGATTCCTTTACAAGGGATTCTATGAGGGATCTACTATAAGACTATAAGGTTGCTAGACTATAGGGGGCTTAAGAAGTAAAACCGGGTTCCAGTAAGAGGTGCTTGGGGTTTAAGGTTTGCCGCGCAGGTATTCTTAACGCTCATATGAGATCTTTCATGAGGTCTTGTGGGGTCTACCTTAACCCCAAGTAACCTACCTTTTTAAGGACTTATATAATATATAAAGAAATCATATTAGGGAGCCCTAAAAAGGAAGGTTGTTTAGGGTCCAGGTAGGGCCTGTACGAAGGTTGAGTCGAGGCAATGCACCTCAGGTGCCCCTAAAGCACCCTATAAGCTACCCGAAACCCTGCAAGCCAGAAACCTCACGTCCTAGAGTGAACCTGTCCTCATCTCTGTAAACCTTTCCCGAAGGCTTCCCGCCTTGGGCCCTGACCCGAAGAGTTTTAGGTACAGAAGTGCGCAAGGAAATCCACCAGAGATCCCAGTATCTTCGGATCGGTCCTCCCGATAGGCGAGCATAAATGGCATGAATAGAGTAAGTGAAACTCCCCAAACACAAGCAATTAATTATGAAGGTCAAAAGACCGACATTCCAGCTCACCAACAGCTAACTGTCCGGAAGCCCTACATATAGCGGCCCTACATCCCACGCCTTGCAGCTTCCTCGCCATCTGTGGTACCTCTGCCCAGTGCTTCTGGAGGGCCGAAGACCAAGCCCTCAAATTGCCTCACAACCTCAAGCCCCGAAGCCTGTACCTCTCGGGCTTTAAGAAGGGCCAATGGAGCATGTCAACCGAAGTCTGATCATCCTACACTCGCCTCTATGCACCAATCACTAAGTCACTAAGACCTTCGTATTCTCGGATCCACTTGAGAAGTCCCACTCTCTAAAGCTCCGCTTAGAACCTGCCTGCAACACCGAAAACGAAAGTTCAGGGTGGGTTCAGGTGCACGATCACCCCTGCCCAACCTGACCGCGCCCAACACAGGTGGCTCACTTCTGCCATGAACTGGAGGAGGCCAAAACACTTCTGCGGCGTTGCCTGCTCCACGCTGAGGGTGTGGTTCCCGGAATTACAGTCTCTTTTAGTGTGCCCGAATGAGTATGTACTCTCATTTGGGCATTGTAAGAATCCCAAACGGACCCTGACTTCGAGAGTTGCCGTCAGATGGGCTCAGGAGCTTCTGCTCTGTAAGCACGCAGGTCAGTGCTCAAAGACCAGCGATCCGATCGAAGACCGGAATCTGGAGAGTACTGACTACCAGGAAAGTGAGATGGTATTTTGAAGAGCTTGGATTTTCAATCCTGGCCCCAATCCTAATCGAAACCTACCCTGACTTAGCCGGCGCAGCCTTGGCTGAAACTAAGAATTCACACCGCGTCTCCCGAGCCTTGACATGCAGTCTACGCTTGCAAATTCCGGCATTCCTTCACAAGAATGAGGAAGCCGAAACTATTCACGATGTCCATAGCTTCATAAACCATGCACCAATCTACGCACCACTATTCCACAAACGAAAACTATTTGCCTGTATTGTCATGAAGCCAAGTCAAGATTACGTGCGGGAGCGACCCTTCCTGCACTAGAAACACGGCTGTTGAAATGGCTTAGTGGCTTATGTCATGTCAGAAGTCAGCAAACCCTGACGCTTGAAACTGCGAGAGATCAGCGATCAGCTAGATGCAAGCTTCCGAAAGCATGAGGGGGGGTCCTTGGTGTCAAAACCTCTGCAAGGAGCCGTTTGTCAACACCAGGGGTGCTGGCCGCCTCAGGATCAACGAGGATCAGGTGCTGGCCCAAGCGCCAGGCAAATCCAGCTGGGGCAAAGCACTCCTCCGGCAGAAACCAGAAGCCCGGGTGTACGGCTTCGGGTAGGTTGGTTTGGGGGCCTTTGCCCGAGGCTTACAGGGCTTAGGGTTTATGGGGTAAGGGGCAAGGGGCTTAGGGAAGTCTCAACTTCGGGCTTCAGCATTCCGGAAAGCCCGGTTACCTATACATAATTTAGTGCACTTTGCTCTGGTTATAAATTTGCAATTGCCACTATCTTCAATTGACGCACTGCCATTCCCCATTGACAAGATCTAAAAGATAATCCAACCATTCAGACATGCTGGGCTTCTCTCGCGAACGTGCGGCAGGGAGAGCAGGGGATTTAATTGTTCGGAGGTGGTTCTTGATTGCAGTGGGATTTCTCCACGGAGTTCGTGTCATGCCCGCCTTGCACCGAGAAGCTACCATGTTGCGACTTCGAGCATATGATCTGATTCAGAACGGGTGCCACAAGGCGGTCGATTCAATATTGCAACCTTCTGACCCAAAACTCCAAAACCCCGTGACATCAAGCTTGAACGCGATCACATTCGACCTATCTTGCAACGAACATCGTAACCGTAAATCCGAAACCTAAACCCTAAACCGTGATATCAGGAGCCACACCAAACCCTGATTCCAGCGGTTCGTCCTTGCGGCCCCAGCGGTTTGAGGAAGTCGCATGGGGCCACCAGGTAGACTTGCAGAGGCAAAGTTAGTTCAACCCTAAACCCCCTCAACCCCAGACAAGACTCAGAGTTTGAGGGTTCAGGGAGTCTTCAAGAATCGAAAAGTGTTTTCTGGGGTAAATCATAGTGTAGTTATACCAAAGAGCACCAAGGAACAACATTCGCAACTATTTACGGCGCTATATCAGGGTTTGGGAACTTTGGAGCTCTTTGGGGGGCCTCTGTGGATCGATTTTGGGGTTTCCGGTGCCTAATGGATCCCAGCAAACGCCTGCAAACCGTGAAAGCTCAAACTCCGCATCACCAAAATCTTCAACTTAGCTCTCTGTGGCTGAACGGCCCGCCGCAGCAGGCCACAGCAGGCCTCAGGCCTCCTTTCCCGATAGCCCCGAACTCCTAAACCAACCCCACCCCCCGGAGACACGCGGCTCACTTTTGCATCAAGGACCTCACCCCTCAGTTGCCACGGTGCCCTAGCGACCATGCACCCGTTGTTGCTGTCCCAGTAACCTACCACTTGGGCTCTTGGGTACAGTGGTTCGTGAACGGTCGAGACTTCCTGCAGCCATAACCCTCAGAATTAGGGTTCAAAACTTTGGGGCTTTCCTACACGGGGTAAGTTTCAAGGGCTGCACCAACAACCCTAAACTCCAACAGTGGGATCGTTTGTATAGAGACTCCTAGGCAACATGTCCACAATTTTAAGTATCCCCCCAGACCGTACCGTCACATGGCAACCAGCCTCGACGCTTGCTTCGCGGTGGCGAGCGAAGGCTTCTCTCAGGATCGCCTGGCACATGGCCCTCAAACCTAGAAGAGAAAAGCCTATGGCCTATGCTCTCTCAAAAGATGGACGGGAGTGTAGCCTTACAGTAGCTAAGGGTTTTGCGATCCCTTCAGACGGGTAAGGTTTGAGGCAGGGCCCCAGGTTCGAGGCTGCCATGGTATTCGGACTCTGGGTCTTGATCATAGGCCTACTTGCCCAGTACGTATCTTCGGGGAACTAAAGGTTAACCTTTGGGATCATATAGGGATTATAGTACCCCAAAAAGGTTACAGGTTACCTACTCTACTACTAGGTAGGGATGATACTACAGTAGACCCCCAACTCCGAACCGGTTCTGTTTTTGAGGGGTTAGAGGTATGCGGTTGCAAAGCGGTACTAAAGAGTCGGTGGTTCTAAAGGCACTCAAGCCGAAAAAAAAAGAATAACTTTCCGACGTTACCCGAGAGCTTAGAACTCAAAACCCAGATCCCATCACCCCAGCCCGGCCAAAAGCAAAAAGACTTCATCCGGGGCCGGCCGTCTTCCGAAGTGAAGATGTCACCGCTGCCACATCCGAAGGCGAGGAGGGCATTTCGTCGGATGGGAGAATGAGCACCTTCCTCGGATAAGGGTTCCTTTAAGGGATCCTTTAAGGGATCCAATAAGGTTCCTTTAAGGGATCTATAAGGGATCTTTAAAGGACCTTTTTGATACTTCTGATGACAGTTTTCAGAGTTCAGAGTTTTTGGGGCATTCAGGATTCATGTCATAGAGCTGAATGAAGGCTTATACCGGTTTAGGGTTTAGGGTTTAGGTTAAGGTTACGAGTTTGGGATTTGGAGTTTAGCGTATTGGGGTTCGGGGTGTAGCTGTTGAGGGTGTGCAAAGGTTTGAGAGGGTTCTGGAGCTGGAGCTCTACGGGTTGAGAGCTGCAGGCTTTTCACGGACAACAAAATCTCAAACTCGAAATCCCGCCTGCAAACATCATGCAACGCACTGTGTGAATCCTGTCGCCCATTCCATGAACCTTGGATTTAGGGCTTTAGGGGTTTAAGGTCTGTACACTGCAATCCCGAAACCGGAAACCCAGAATCCAAACCCAAACGTCGGATACGTAGTGGAGGCTTTCTACAGGTGTGGTTGTTACGGGCCTTGCGAGACAGAAACAAAGCAAAGAAGGCAAGGCACATGAGGGAACCGAGGAGGACGATAAAGAGCTCCGGCATGGCTTTGTCCTCTTATTCGGCACCCAGCTTTTTATGTGGGCGGGTTCTGAGACTCGACATACGGACACCTTACTTGTTGTTGTTGTTGTTTTGTTGTTGTTGTTGCTGTTGCTGTTGCTGTTGCTGTTGCTGTTGTTGTTGTTGTTGTTGTTGTTTTGTTGTTGTTGTTGCTGTTGCTGTTGCTGTTGTTGTTGTTTTCTTTTTGAGGGGGGAGGTGTGTCCTTATAATAAGGATCCTAGTGTTCAGGATCCTTTTCAGGTCCCCTTGCTGATGCTCCTTGTCCCGAGCTGCAGCAACAAGCTTCTTGTTACAAGCCGATGTTTTTTGTCATTCATGATTACAATGAGTTCAATGAATCTGAGACTATGGCTGTGGCTATTCCGACTAGGGTCAAACGATTTCTGTGATTTCAACCGAGCTGTGGATACGAATATTACTTACAACTTAACCTGATGTTTGTGACTAGTGCGGTCTTGAAGCCACGACGACATTCTACTACTGTTCCACTTTGGCGAATCCTGCCGTTGCTCATGTTCTTGCCAGGTGTTGTTGTAACAGTAGCTTTCGCTTGTGTTGCACTATCCCTGCTCGGACATCTACACTGCTAAGATGACAGCTGACTAACATCGTAACACTTAATGACTTAATGCGGTTGCTTTGATCTTTTGCTGCTGCTGCGGTTGTCAATGTTCAGCATCGCACGACGACGACGGCGGCGACGACGACTGCAATTACGACCACGGCTACTACGCCGCGACTATGACCATGGCGGCTTCGACTACAACTATGATTAAGGTGGTTTCCAGGTACGATAGGCTATCGTCTACGTGGTGACTATGTGTTGCATGCTGCCCTATTTCCGAAAAGGTGCAGTATTTTACTGACTACTGCAGCTCCTCCAGGTAGGGTGCGAGATATGCAAAGATGGCTCCGCGCCGAGTGGCCTGGAGATGATGTGTGCAGCTTTCCGTTGTCTGAAGGATCGAGGAAGCCACTGTGACTCGGATGTGCCGAGATAAACTAGGAATATAGACGGACGCCAATAAACAACGGAATATGGGTCGATCAACGAAGGCATCGAGGCATCGGTCTCGACACAGACATAGATACGATGACAGAAGGACTAATGAGTGCATTTGCTCTAATACACCTACACTTGCACGCACGTGTGTGTGTACATATGTATATATGTACATGCTTATATATTCAACTATCCAGCTATATAATCATATACATACACATGCACACTTTGCGTATCCGCTGGTGATGATACAGTAGAGCAAAGTACATCTTCGAGAAGCAATGTAACACCGGATAACATGTGATGTGGTAGAAGATGACATCATATATCTTGAATTGAACAAGTCAAATAACGTAGTGTGCTCATTTCTCTGCTGAAGCCATGTCTGGGGTATGGCAGGAATGGAGGGGTCATTGAACGTCGAGCTATGCTCAGGCCTAGGTTGTGAAAGCGAGTACGGATACGCCCAAGATGTGTCAAAGCTCAAGCGCTTGCGCTCATGTCATAGCTGGCGGCTAGTCGGGCTTCAGGGCAGGAATCGGTTTGCCTGGGCTAGGGGCCTGGGAGGCCTTCAACCCCAGCTACTTTATGGAAATAGGGCGATGATATTTCAGCGCTGGATGTTCAGACCGCGAGTTCGCAAGTGTTTGCGGCTCAGGGTGCCAGGGTCTTGGGTTCAGCGTCAAGGAAGGGTGAAAGCAAGGTCTCTTTGGCATTCAGGGTTAAGACCGTTTTTTGTAAGAGTCCATGCGCATACACAGTATATACTTTGCCCATAAGGTTTCCGCCATACAGGCACATGGACCCTTGGGGTAACCCTAAACCCTAAACCGGGCAAGTTCTTATTTGCCGGATCCCCGGTCTCGTCCCTGCTCTGAGCCGCAACGCGGAACACCAAAACCCTACAAACCCCAAGACATGAAATCAGAGAAGATTAAACGCTCTAGCGAATAACAAATACCTAACTTGCCAATTTTATACTACCTCCAGCCGTAAACTTTCCCTCACTAAACCAAGCCTGAGCCCGAACAAGACAAATCCATCTGCCTGGGTGGTTCTCTTGTCAAGCTGGCTCCCCTTCTTCGTGGCCTCTTCGCATCCGCAGCGGCTTGGAGCTCTTGAGATCCAACCCCACCCCCCTAAACCCTAAACCCTAAACCCCTAAACCCTAAACCCTCAACCCTAAACCCTAATGTTAGGATTGGCTCCGAAGGTTCTAGGACGGAGCAGATGTCAGGGATTTTTCTGCGCGGTGTCGGCTCCGAGGGATAGAAGCCTTTCAAGAGCATCGGGGCTCTACCCATAGGCTCCATAGTACCTTGTTGGGATTCCCTCATAGGATTCTAAATATGAACCCAAAAAGGAACTACTATGGAGCCTCCTATGGGTAGTTTCTGGAGATTTCGGATTAAGTTCGGAGGCTTTGCCATATCGACTCCCCGAACCCACACCCGAAGAAATCCGACCAAAACCCACACAAGCCTGGTGGAACATCTGCCCGTGGGGTGCAGGACATTCCAACAAATCAGCTGCATGGGGACGGAGTTTAGCACAGCCAGAAAATCACGACTCTTAGGGCTGCTATATGTAGCCTGCTTCAAGCCCATAACCCAAATCAAAAAGGTACTGCACGAGCTGCCCGAAACCTAAATCTGAATCCTCATGTTGAACTGAAACCTTGAACTACACATGAACTGGAGTCTAGAGTTACAGCCTGAAGCGTCCGCTGTAGTTGCATTTGTGGTGTACCCATTTGCAAGGTCTGGGGGTGGAGCGATTTTGGGGTGTTGGACTTTTGGGGTAATGTCGGTCTATTGGAAAACGTACTTGCAGCAGCAATACTGCACCCTTGAACCCAAAAGACCTGCAATCGAAAACTAAACGCCTACCCCAGAAAGCCAATCTATGCTCCTAAACATCAGCCCGAACCCTTGGACTCCAAATACTCCCCCGCTGCCCCGAATGCCTTGGAGAAAAGGATCCGAAGAACAAGCGGAAAGACCTGGGCTGGTCTACGGCGTCTATAAGTAGAATAGGGTCTGGGAGTATGATGCCTCCACACCGTAAGAACAAGGTTTTTTTCCAGGGTTTAGTAAGGTGTATGGGGGCTTGTCAAAATTATGGTCCCATGTTGGGTCCCGAATACTACGGCACCTAATATTTAGGGTACCCAAAAAGGGACCATCATTTTGACAACCACCCATATGTAGGGTGTCAGGGTATCTAGAGCGGAAGGACTGTGGGTTGAATATGGCTCAGGGGCAGGATGGTTTGAACGTGGAGAGGGGCTAACAAAACTGGAACGGGACTGCTCTTGCTCATTCCCAGTGTCGAAGCATCCCTCAACCACGGGGTGCAGTTTGTTTGCGCAGGCTCGGGGCGGAGGTTTGGATGGGGGCCTTATGCGGCGATTCAGGCTTTGCTTGTAGTTAGAGTTCCTTACTCACGGCTGTTGAAGAAGGCAGGTTTTGTGGGACACAGACAGGGTTCAGGAAATCTTAAATCATACGATAAGAAACTGATTGGACTTGGCTCAGGGCTTAGGGTGGGGTCTTCGGGCTTTTAGGCTGAAAGCCGCGCCGAGTCGGCTCTGTCTGAACCACGAATGATAGACCATCCAAGCCCCTAGGCCCTAAACCCTTAACCCCACCTAGACACCCCCAACTACCCGCTAGTATGCACAATATAATACTATACCTTTCATTAAGGACCATAAGAAGGGAGTTATTGAAGGGTGCTTGGGGGTCCCGGTAGACCCTAAAGCCTAAACATTCTGCCTTCGGAAGCACTGTCTGTTTCCATCAACGGAGCCTTGTCGCGGTGCTGGTAGAGCACATTTGTTGGCTTCTCCGGGTCCTCTGCAGACGGGTTTGAAAGGGTTTGGGGTTTAGGATATTTACGTGGGGGGTTTGATGTATTTTACGTACTGGCATTTGGGTTTGAACCTGTGGGCTTTTCCTGATTTTCCGGATGCCCACATACAGATATAGACAAGCACGAGACGCATGAACGGATTGAACAAACTCGTCAGACTCTCTATGCAAGCTGAGAAGAAGATTAAAACCCCTGACAGGGCGTAGATATGCGAGCAGCAAGCCATCAACAAGAAAGGTTCCGGAGCCTCAGCCGAAGCCGCTTTAGTCGCAGACAGCGAGAGTAGCTCCGTACTGAAGCTGCCATCATCACCTCAGCCGCGACTTCTGCGCACGAACCGAAAACTACATCCTACAGAAATACTCAAAGCAACAGGGAACCCCGACCTGTTTGCAAAAACCAACCTGGAGGAACACGCACGGTTGTGCTTGCAGCCGTTGGGCTGCAAAGCTCTGGCATCTGGGGGCCAATGAGAAAAGAGGTTTTCAGACATGTTCTCTCACAGAGAGGAGGGAGAGAGAGAGAGAGAGAGGTGGGTGTGTGTGTGTGTATTATGTCTGCATGCATGCATGTATTTCGTAACGCAGTTCGAGAGGGATCGCACTAAGACATATAGTGAAGCAGTGCTACTATGACTTCACGGTTTCTGAAGCGTGAAAGATCTAGTGAGCCAAGGCAAAACCGAAAATTCGGACGTCCGAGCCTAAGCTGTGATTCGAGTAGAATTTGATGCAATATACAGGCCTGCAATCACACTCGGTTTGGAGGCCGATGCTACTTTGAGAAAACCAAGGAACCCCTGAGGAAGAGTGATACTAAGCATTCAGGCCCCTCTATTCCTGGCCTGCAGAGACTTCAGGAGTTCAGGGTTTACTTGACGGACTAGGGGACTCGGTATAGGTCACTGATCATAACCGTGCTCGTGCAAGGTCCCATGGTTTTCAAGCAGACCCAAAGGCCCTGAACCGTAAGTGCTATAAACCCTCAACCGTTCATACGATCCTTATAGATTCCTTTTGCGGCCCATTTTAAACTGAGGCTTTCAAGACATGAGCTCTGATGACGGTGGCATAAAAAAAATCCTCTGGGCGTGGAGTGCTAGCTTCCCAAAGTCTCCAAGTACCAACATTGTCGCTACTTTTCAATTAGATATTTGGGCCTCCAAGGTATATATCCTATACTCTAAATATGCTATTACTTGGACCCTTTGACCCTTTGAGATTGAGGTCTTTACAGGACGTTAGGGCTTGGTACCGGAGCAGGCTTGACAACGGCTCAGGCTTCACGGCGCTCTAGGGCTTTTAGCGCTTGGGGCTTTAGGGCTTCAATGTTTACTGGGTTGTCAAAATTTACGACGGAAGGCTTTGCGCTTGTCGGGTTCAAAGCTTTTGGGCATCCGGGCTTGGGGGGCTGGTGCTGAAGCTACCCCTGAACGCAGCAACGGGGTTCCGGGCTCCTTTCTGACGTAGCTATACTATACTACATGATCGGTTCTTGGAGCTCCAAGCTTTCAAAGCCTACAGGCCCCAAAAAGCCTTAAGCAGCTGATCACAGCAGGTCTGAATTTCGATCCCTCCTACAGTAAACGCCCAAAAGTTGGAAACCTCATAGCCGCAATCCTTAAGAGTTATGTATAGGGAATCCCAGCACTGTTTGGCCTTAATCCGGTTTCCAACTTTCCTGGGCTTTTAAGTAACCAGGGAGAAAAAAGTATAAACTTGTATTTCATAAGGGTTCCTTTAAGAAAGAAGTATTAAAGTATGGTACTCCAAAGCCCAGTTTATGGGCTTTACTGTAGACCTTCCAGAGCTGTCGCAGCCCGAGGCTCAAAGGCGCTTCAGTGAATCTTCGCATTGGGACATGAAGGCATAGGACCTGCACCTCCCAACGCTTTAGGGTTTAGGGGTTTAGGGTTTAGGGGTTTAGGGTTGAAGGTTTAGGGTTTAGGGTTGAAGGTTGAAGGTTTGGGGGTTTAGGGTTTAACGTTTCGGGGTTTACATGGGGGATTCGGGTTTAGGGTTGTCTCAAAAACTCAGGTGTTCGTATCGGAGCTCGCGTAGAATTCCCGGAATCAGGGCTTGGCACTCCGCGCGAATTTCCAAGGCTCCCCATCTGTTTTTAATTAAAAACACTGATTTTTGTTTTTAATTAAAAACAGTCAAAAAAGATACTACGGAAGAACCGAAGTTCTCTCGCCAGAAATATCCTTGACATAGACTCTTTTGGCAGTTCTGTGAACATGCACAGCCCCTACAACCCTATATGCCATATCATCCATCCCCAAACCCCAGAATTTTGATACCGCCAAGGCCACACCTAAACCCGAAGGTCTAACACCTAAAACTCCTAACCCCCCCCCCCCCCCCNACCCCCCCCCCCCCTCCCAACCCTAAACGTTTCGGCTCCAAGGGACAAGCCCAGGGCTTCAAACTTTTGGGGGACGTTTCAATTTAGGGTTTAGGGTAAGCCCAGGGTCAAACTTTTGGAGGGAAGCCTCACTCCCGATTATGTCGAGACCTTTCCCTATCGTGCCTTTCTAATTTCGCTTGGTTAGAGTATCGGTATAACGATCAGACCGCCATATTTAGCCTTGCGCTTGTCTACCGGAGTAAACTCAAGACCTAAAACCTCTAACCCCGGCCCTACACCCTGAAAGCCCGAAATCCGGTGCGATGAGACCGGTTTTGATTCTGCAGACAATCCCTGGCGCCTGGCAATCACGGTAATTGCCAGTTGTTGGAGCTGCGTATCGGGTTCAAGCAGAAGCCAATGCACACAGCCGTGCAGGCAAAGCCTCGGGACCAAACGAGCAGTTGCGAGCACATAATATAGTATAGCAGAAGAGCAGTATATATGATAAAGTATACTATAGATAAAGTTTTCTCTAATATTTGGTCATGCTTATCTCGAACCGTACCTGAACCTGCTTAGCCTATGAACCAGATACCTGGATTGAAACTTATAGTGAGACATACACAAACTTTGACGATTGCGTAAACCTGCCCAAACAGCCACCTCTGTCACTGCCCTAGAACCGAAATTAAAGATGCCACTACGGCCACTCGGGTTTCTCTGGCTTTGAGCTCCCCCTTTATGAAAGCATCGTACTTTAAGACCCGCTAGCTGCATGCCTGGATGTCCAACCCCACCTGTCCGAAATGGGGGGGGGGGTGCCTCATTGTCTTGTCGCCTTCTTAGGGCTCCTGAGAATGAGGATCCACATGTTCAGGGTTCCCTATGACGGCTCGATTTCTGAAGTTCCCAATAAATAAATAACCTCTCTATCCGGCCCCTGTGGCGTCTGACGTGTATAGCAAGCAAGAAGCTTCACCAATGGTGGGGCGCACTCCTCATCAAACCCTAAACCCTAAACCCTTATAGTCTTTTACTGTTGGAGCCTTGAGGGACTCTCAGGAATAGTCGTGGTACCGGTGCACACCCCAACAATTCATGATGCCACTGTCTTTCTACACGAGGAAATATGGATTTAGCTTACACCCTTTTCCACACTTTTCCTGAACTACTGTTCTTTAAAACACACACTTGAGGGTTTGCTGACGGGCGCGGCTAGTAGTAGTAGTAGTAGTGGTAGCAGCAGCAGTAGTAGTGGCAGCAGCAGCAGCAGGAGCAGGCGGAGGAGTAGCGGTGGTAGTAGTAGTAGTAGTAGTAGCAGTAGCGGTGGTAGTAGTAGTAGTAGTAGTAGTAGTAGTAGTAGTAGTAATAGTTGTAATAGTAGCAATAGTAGTAATAGTAGTAGTGGTAGTAGTAGTTCGTAGTCGTAGTAGCAGTGGCAGTAGTAGTAGTAGTAAGAGTAGTAGCAGGAGTTGTTGTTGTTGTAGTTGTGATAGTGCCCCTTGTTGGGTGATCCCATATCTTCAACCGGACACCTCACAGGTCCAAAATCTTAAACTCACGCCCTAGTCAGGATTCAGGGCGTGGGGTTCTATAATTATTGTTTTCTTGCTGGGGTTCTTGAGTGTGGGGCCACCACGCGCCTCCTCCATACCTGAAAGCAAGGTGACAAAACAAACTCAACGCAGCTACCCTGGGTTCAAACCCTATGCCTTTGCAAAACTATGCACTATAAGATTTAACCCAATGAAGCCTGATTTCCGTCCTCGATGCTTGGCATCTGCGCAACAGCTTGAAGAGCATGCACCTCACTCGGGGCACGATTCTGCCCATGCTTGCCACAAGAAGGCTTCGCGACACTCACCAAGTTCACGATGTTTGAAGGATTCAAGTTGGGGTTCATACGGATCGAGTATGGTAGAATTCCAGAACACTGCGATTGAACCAATGCATACATTTTCTTCGTCGTGCGAAACCTTTACGCTCAAAATGTGGGTATACAAGACATACTAGCAGCTAGGTTTGCAAGCGTATTTTCTGTGCATGTATTCCCACCTGTACCCTGTAATACACCGGAAAAGCAATGTCCCTTCAATCCATGACAACAATCAACTATCGATTTGATCTGCTTTGCGTAAGCCTTAGACAGCTGCTTGCCGAGCCCACGTTACGAAACTGCGCCGCTAATTTTACTGTACTAGCTTTACTAGCTTATCGTGCCGACGAAAAGCAACGTCAAGGAACAGCAAACCATGGATGCTTGCCGGAAGGACACAACGTCTGGCAACGCACCAACTTTTCTGCAAGACATCGACCGCTGCGATCACAATGGTTGTCCTACGGTCACTGGCTCAGCCCTGCACCTAACCACGGTCACATGATTTAGGCCAGCAACTTTCAAGCAGGCACGGGGCTTGACCCAAATGTCATGCTTTCATGCAAGTGTGCAAAGCTGTTCACGGAACGTTAGCATGCAGTTCATGTCTGCGTAAAGTGTTGATGCCTCGCGTTCTCTTTGAAAATGCAGCTTGTGAGGTACAAGTGACAAGTTTATCGTATCCGTTGCGGCGACATCAATGCCTATACTTGAGATTGTCAAGCCGAGGCATGCTTCGAACTCGCTTGTTCGCCAATTGAATATGCAACACGCGGTGCTTCTTGCGGCAAGTCCAACAAACCAAACCGCGCAAGCCAAAGTGAATAATGCATGATGCCGGGTTTGCCTTCTCCATGTCCAATGCACGGGCGCGCCAGCAACCGATGACAAACTTTCAGTGAAACAACGGCTTCACATTGCACAGTCCTTAGCTGCCTTAGCTGAGAGTTTTCATCATTTAAAGAAACATATCCTGAGAGGAGATGTTCGCATATTCAAAATGCGCAGTGCGTACACAATGACCATGCAGGCATGGATGTCTCAGTTTCTCCTATCATACAAGTTGGTGCAGCCAGTGTTCGTGCGGCTGGGGCAGACAGGCAGCCCAACATCTTCATGACACAAACCATCGAGGGATCAATGTCGAGTTGGAAGATTTGAACACATGTTTCGTGGTGCATGGTCGCAGTGCGTGGTAGCTGTATCATGGTGATGTCCAAATATGAGGCCATTCGGGGCAGAAGCAACAGCACGCACAGTGACAGGTAAAGCCAACGGTTCAAGTTGCTTAAATTGCTTAAATTTCTGGAGACTTGCAGGGGTAGCCAGCTTTCTTGGCGCCATGCCATCGGGGCAGATTCCCACCCCATTTTTCGGAAAAATAATCATGACGTTCTCGATTGGGAGTCTTCTCAAGCTATCATGTATGACAATCGAATTGTAGAGACGACTCTTTTCACCTTGCCGTCGTGTCTAATTACTAAAACAAATGCCTGCATAAGAGCCTCACGCAAACTTCACTGTCATCAATGCAGCAAGTTTGAGGCCAGTGAAAGACGAAGCTACATAATTAGTCCAACGGGCCCAGCAATGCGTCTTGCATGTTTTGCTGAGTCGTCAATCATCAGGTTCGGCTTTACATGTGCTGTGGCAGCCGTGGCTTGAAGACTACATGCAATACCCGTCGGGACAGCAGGAATTCCACTTGTTGAGGGTATGAGCTGTTCAGCTTCGCGGACGTCCGACCGTCTTGCACGTGTAGAAGATCCGTTAAACGGCCAACGACATGCGAAGCAACACTTCGCACCAGCAGCAAACGATTATTCAGAAACCCTTTGGGGCTTGGGGTGGCCTGAGGTTGGGGTCGGTGTGCCTAGTTTCAGGTTTCGGGGCTTCGGGCTGTGAAGGTTCGGGGCTTCAGGTGGAAAGCAATGAACCCCTAAAGCCCTAATCCCTAAATCCTGAAGCCGAAACCCTGAACCCTAAACCCGAAACTCCTAACTCCTAAACCCAACCCCCCAAATCCTAAATCCGAAACCCGACCTCCTAAACCGGAATCCCAACCCCAAGAACCCCGATAACTCCGACCCGAAAGAATCCCAAAACACCACAGAGTCACCGGCCATAGAGGAACGGGTCTGGCGAGTGCCACCAGCGGCCCATCCGATGCCGTACCGAAGCCGTAGGTGTTGGAGGAGCTTGGCCTCAGAAGTCAGAGCACACAGGGCTTAGAGGGTCCAGGGTCTATCTATTCGGATTTATGTGATGTGTTTAGGGGACAGGGCTCAACCCTTAAGAAGGGGTGGCCTCTTAAAGCTTAGGTTTAGATAACTTTTGACGTGCGCCTGCGGCTAAGGCCGTACCGAGCTGTTGGGAACCAAACTGTCCGGCTTGGGGCTGTGAGTTGAAGTTTAGGGCTTCGGGAGTCAACCCCAAATCCTGGACCATCTAAACCCTAAACTAACCCCACTAAGTGAATACCATTTCCATTTTCTAACCATGCACCACCCCCTAGCACCCCAACCATAACAACCTATGCCTCAACCCTAAACCCACCGAAAGACCCATAGGAAAGACCCTCCTGAAGACACCAAAACCATAATAACCTATACCTCAATCCCCAACGCACCAAAAAACCCAAGCTGAGACCCACACGATGGAACCACCAGAAGAACCATACACCACCACATAGAAAAAAAACATCCTAAACCCCATAGACCAATGCCAATACCCCCATAGAAAAACCCATATGCCCCAGCCCGAAATCCCTAATCCTTGAAATGGAAATGGTATTCTCTAGCAAAATATCTATAATAGGAATAGGGTTTAGGAATAAGGTAAAACCATAGTGTGATTATAATCTACAAGAACTTAAGGACTATAACTGCAATATACTTATGAATGCATTGTCCTATATAGTGAAGCATACGAAGCCTTTTTGGTGTCCGCTGTCGTTGCTTTCGGTTCGCCAACATCAACTAGAATTTCAATAATTATTCTGTCCTTATGCTTGCCGAATAGCACAAAATAATCTTCTAAACACCACTCATTCGTTAGCAACTGATGGACGTGATTGAATACTTTATCAATATCGGGTTTAGGTTTCTCGGGTTCCGTTTGCGGTTCAGGTGTTTCCTCTTCATCGACAAACTTATTGGGGAACTGTTCGTTTAATCGTTGGCGTATTTCCCTTTTCTGCTTTTCGTACTCTGCCTCATTTTGTGATTGTAATTTGTCGTTTAGTTTGCCTTCTTTCCTTAAATTTCCTAATTTTGTTAAACAACCTTTCATCAATATATTTAGTTCCGAATTCGGATGGTAACGCAGAATGGAAACGGGCATCCCAGTTTTCGTGTTTTATTTTGTGTCCGCATTCTTCGCATAATCGTCTCCCTTTTGCTCTCTCTTCTCTTCTCGCTTGGTTATATTCATTCTTATTCTTGCCGTAGCATTTTCTTTTCGCTTCTCGGCATTTATTACATGTCTTAAGACCGTCAAACTATTCAACATCTTTAGTCGCGCAACACGATTTACACACTCGCTTTTCCATCTTAACATATTAAAAAGTTTAGTCTTTAGTCGTAGTTAGACTGAAAACATCTTCTAATATTTTCATTAATATTAAAACGTTTGTAGGGGCAATTGGGCAATCAAAGCAAGGGGCGGGGCAATACTTCCAAACTAATTAACCACTACCATACTCTTATGATATGCTTATGGTATAGCGCTCTTAAAATGTCTGGGACTTAATTCTGAACTATACACTGTCACGTTATAAAATACCATATCTTTAAGCAATATCTTTAAGCAATTGTTTTAATATCTCATGTAGTTGATAAAGTTCAAACAACAATTTAAGTCGCTTCTTATACTGACTTAAATGTTGGTAATCCTCTACTTCATCTATTATGACACTTAACCTAACATTATACATTCTTATCTTTCTTGTTTCAACTAACCAAGCGCTAGTCGTTTCTTTCCTTTCTTCCTTAAAACACAGACAATCCATAATTACTAAACAAATTTCTTATTAATGTTAAATTTCAATTCGTTAATACTTCTATCTTTTGCTCTAGCTCTTCAGGGGTAATTTGATTTTTACCCCATCCAGTATCACATATTTCAACGCTTCCATTTTGCTTATCGGTCCTAAATATACCGTTTTCATCAAGTGATACATGACGACCACCAAATTTTAAATTATGTTTATCTTCAATTACGTTAGTTGTTACTACGTTGTTTTCTTTCACCGTTTTAGTTTCTTTATGATATGACTGCCTCTTACATCTACAAGGAATACAAGAAACGCCTTTAGCGTTGATGAAAAGACCTTTCTTTTTGTCGCTGTCATCACTTTTATCGGACGCTTCGCCTAGCTCGCGACACATTCGTGTCATTTATGCTGTCTAGATTTCTTTTTATTCTTCAAACAAATAAAGACTACCTTCAACGATTCTAAAAGACTATGGCAACACCTACGATATTTAGGAGGGGCGATGATTTGCTCAATGGTCTCTATTTCATTCATTACTTCAACACATTCAGCATATGTTATTTTACTTTCTTCCATATACTTTTAATGATAAAATAGATCTATTTAATATTAAGAATGATTACGCCTATAGTCAAACCAGTAAATATAAAGAATATGAGATCAAACAATCTACATACGATGTAGCGCCCAGATTACCGTTTTCTCAAATAATAACAGGGCCTAGCGGTTCAGGAAAAGGAACATTACTTCAGTCAATGATACTGGACATCTATAGAAACGTCTTTGAGCGCGTGTATGTTTGGTCTCCTGCAGTTTCAGTTGATAGTAATTGGACACCAGTTAAGAAATACATACAGGACGAACTGAAGGTGGATTTAGAAAAGGAAAAATGCTTCTTTGATGAATACATCCTAGAACTAGAAAGAGTGATAAAGCAATAACATAAGGTAATAGAATATCAGAAGAAGAACGACCACAAGAAGTTATTTTCAATCTTATTTATTGTTGATGATTTCGCAGACAGTAAGGCATTTTCAAGAAATTCACCTTTGCTAAATCAGTTATACGTGAGAGGCAGACACAACGCGATAAATATTATCACGGCAACGCAGAAATTCAATGCTTAAGCCCCATCATTCGTGTTAATAGTCGTCAGTTTTTTCAGGTTAAGGAACTACAAGGAGATAGAAACGATGGTGGAGGAGTTAAGCGCCGCATTGATTAAGAAGTCGGCCGCGGCAGACACTAAAAACTTGGCAAAAGCAAAAAAAACTAATGTTAGAAGTGTATAATTTAGCAACGGAAGAACCTTACAGTTTCTTACTCATCAACCTAATGAAAGGAGATGTAAATGATATATGTTTTATAAGTGCTCTGATGCTAAATTAGTCATCGATTGATAATATTATCTGTTGACAATATTATTAACTAATTAAATCAACGAGTAACTACATAAGTGTATAGCCGGTAGTTTATAATATATTTTATCGCAGGTTGTTTCTTCTTTCAACTCTTTCAATAACATTCTTTTACAGTATTAAATAATAGCATATCTGTTCTTGTTTTTCATTAATATCTAATTCTTTTATTTGTTTCATATTTCCAGTAGCGGTAGATTTAGATTGTTTAGAACCCATAAATTAATATTATATAAAATATGTTGATCTTCACCTTTACCTTTTCCTTTGCCCTTTAATTTTGTATTCTCGCCTTTGAAACGTGTTACTTCCGAAATTAGATGCTGGAAAGCACCCCATAAAACAACAGTCATCTTAATATATGGTAATAATTTTATACCTTCATCATTATGATATGTAATGTTATGTTATAGTTTATAGTATATGCATGAGGAACCCTAAGGGATACTGCTGCTGATTATTAAAATGTGTCTATCTATCGATCGATCTATCTCTCTCTCACTTTTAGAATAGGGTCCTGAGGAACATTACACTAAAGTTACATTTTAAACCCTTTCAGGGGCCTTTATGACTAGAACGGGGGCCTGGCAACGTTATACTGAAGTTCCATTTCCAAAGCTCGATCATTATACGTACGAACATTCTGCTCAACAATATCCTAAAGGGACCTGGATCACTAGTATAGGGTGGTGGAGAACAGTACTAATTATACTATAAATTGAATGTGTTCTACAAAAAACCCTATAGAGGTGTGAATAGCTAGAATAGGGTATTGAATAGGGTGTTGGGGAACATTACACTTCTACAAAAGAACCCGAGGAATCGTCCTGCGAATAAGTCAGTCTTCTAAACTTGCAGGTCCCGGATCCCAAATCTAGTAAACCTTAATAGGGTTTAGGGTTTAGGGTTTTTAACTCTGGCACCTAAATGCCCTGGACTTTGAAGCCTCAAAGCTTATCCCCGAAACCAAGCTCCAAACTAAAGCTTCATCAAGTAGATGTCCATCGTAGACCCGAAATGTTCTGGACCTTCAACCCTGAAGGCCTGAAGGCTTATCGGCGAAACCCAACTCTAAACTTCAAGTTAGATGCTCAAAACCGAAACTCATGGACCCGAAATGCCCCGAAACTCCGGTGCAGGCTCTTTTCCCTAAAGTTTCTTACAATAAGTCCTAACCAAACATCACTATGGGGGTTTCCGAAAATAGGGGACCCTAATATAGTACCCCAAAAAATAGGATCGTTATTATAAGGACTCCAAACTAAGGTATCCCTAATATTCGGAAACGCCATTTTCACCTTTAGACCCGAACCCTTCACGAAAGTTTTGCCCGGTGCGGCGGAAGGCGCTAGAAACCACTCGCTGTGGTGCTTGCCGAGCTGTGCTTGCCAGGGGAGTAGTCGACCCGACCTTGCATTTTGGGGGGGTTCAAAGGGTTAAGGGTGTAGGGTTTAGGGGTTTAGGCTTGAGGGGTTTTAGGGGTTTAAGGTTGAGGGGTATTTAGGGGTTTAGGGTTTAGGGTACAGGGGTTTAGGGTTTAGGGTTTCAAGGTTTCGGGTTTTCCCGGACCTGGCTTTTAGGGTTTACAAGGGCGTCTCCTAGACCTGGCTTGCGGGCGGAATTCTCTAGCAGGGTCTTGAGGTTCAGGGATTCACGGCAGGACTCTGTGATTGTTTTTGGGATTGGGGATAACGGGGTTTTCAGGCTCAGGGTCCCGTATTTCAACCCAAATCCTGGCGAGTGCGCCCATGTAGGACCAACTACGCCCGTGCTTTCCTTCCAAACCCGCCTGATTCTGCCTCATGAACACTTCAACGGACCCCGACAGAAACTCGCCAACCCAGACTGCCCGGTAGCACACGGCCTTTGCCAGAAGCGTTGCTGCAGAAGCCTAGCCACGTGTGCTTCGCAGGATGAAGGAGTAGCCAGAAGGATGCTTAACTTCTAAAGATATGGGAGTTTCCAAAAATAGGGGACCCTAGTATAGTGCCCTAAGCAGCAGGATCCTTTATTATAAGGACCCCCAAATAAGGCACCCCTAATTTTCGGAAACTGAAACTCCCATTAGCGGTCTTGGCTTCGGACTGCAAATATTTAATCCGCTCCAGAACCAGTAAGACTCAGTAAGAGGATTCCTGACAAAAAAACACTTAGATAGGAGAAGCTGTGTGCTAAATGCTGCTGTCCCTTTGGAGCCTTACCTTTCGAAAAGTCTGGAGCTTGAGGTGCACTTTCATGACATCTTATAGCCCCCACGCTACCAGGCCTTGAGAAAGCGATTTAGTTACTTGGCTGGCGCGTGAAGAGGCTGCGGGGGGGTTTTGTGCTCTTGCTTAGGGAACCGCCTTGAGCACTCATCCCTCTCAAGGTTGAAACAGAACGATCCCCAACCCCTAAACCCTACTGAAAGGCTAAACCAAGAACCCTAAAACGGCGCTTCCGTTAGACGGATCCGTGCCAAGAGCAGACGACGGCTTACAAATACTGCTGCATCCCCAACACTCTTTCGAGCTGCCTAAAACTCAGGTCAAGGTTGAAGCGTCGAGAGTTCAAGGGTCTAGGCTTTGAGAGGGTTGAGAGCTTCGGGGTTTTGGGCTTTAGGCGCAATTTGTGGGTTTATAGGCTTCAGGGTCTAAGGTTAAAGGTCTAAGGGTTTTGGTATAGGGGTACAGTACTGGAGCTTGTTCAGGAACACGACTCATGTATTCGGATGGCATGGGAAGAAACTCGCCGTCCAAGAAGCTTTGTGGCCAATCGCCAGCCGCGCTCGTGCATCGTCCTCTGAACACCACAACCTATAATGCTCGAAGCCCTAAAACAACCGCTAAACCCGAAACCTTGCTTTACATAGCACAGAACAAGAACATCAAAAAGGAATAGATCTCGCAGGCCCAAAACGAACCTTAAAGGCCAGTGCTTGTGGAGTGGGCAGGATGTGCTGAAAACAATGGCTCTTTGATGCTTTAGGATTTAGGGGCACTTCAGGGTTTAGGGTTTACGTGGGCACTTCAAGGTTTAGGGGGGCACTTTAGTGTTTAGGGATGTTTAGGGTATATAGGGCCACGATGTCATACGACGTCAGGCTCGCGTCGCCGGCAAAATAGTGAAGCGTTCGAGGAGCTGCACAGGACAACCTCTAAAGATTTCCCACTGCGGCTTTAAGGAAGGATTTGTAGCTTAGCTTGATGTGCAAGGTTTCGACATGTACACCTGACACTGCCTCTCCCGAGTTGGACTCAACCCACTACACTTCCGCAAGACTTTCGGGCCCAAGGCATCCAGCACAAACCCTGGAAGCCCAGATGCGCTGCCACGGCTCAAGCTAAAAGGTATGGCCTTGACGCACAACGAACCCAGTGAGGGCTTTGGGCTTTCAACGGATCTAGCCAGCTGCAGCATCAGAAGACTCAGAGAAGACCATCCTTGCATTGAGGAACGCACCGCAAGCCTTGTCAAGGCTCCTGTAAAGCAGGGTGTATCTAGAATCTACACGCTGAGGTCACTTAGATCTTACACAGAAACTAAGCTTGCTTTAGCAGCTAACTTGTATCCATGCTTACGAAGACCCGAGCGCCCAGCGTTGCAGCGACTTGAGCAGGTGTCCAAATGTCGGTGCCACTCCAGACCTTCACTCTGAACACCTCGAACACCTAAGCATAAACCCTAAACCCTGATGGCCCTACAGCCTACTTAGCCCGCAGCCTTATTCCCACAGGATCATTGTTGCACTTATCCAGTAATTTTGAGTGTCATTCCCCAGAGGCCAAAGTTGCCTACATAATGGGTTGCTACATGGGCACAGAAGGACAATCATGTAAACTTCGTATGTATCCGGGCTTCCTGGGATTTCTTAGTATTACATCAATGACGATCATTGTCGTTATTGCACATACTGTTTGCATTACTACTGTTGTGATTGTGACCTGGACTTAGTTATTTACCAATCTACGACAACAGGTACTGCTATTAGTGATGTTGTTCGTATTCGTTGACGTCGTACCCAGCTACGCTAAGAAGCAGGCTTCCCTGTCTTTTCATCAAGATTTTTCGGAAAGCCAACTGAAACCGAAACCCTAAAACCTACTCCCCGACCGCTAAACGCCAAACCGCTCGAGCGCTGCGGCCCCGCGCCGTCTCCAGCGCCCGACGCCAAGCCTTCGGCCCGGAGCACCAAAGAGGAGACGCCTCGGCCGGCAGTTGCCGGATGAGGTTTAGGGTTCAGGGTTTAGGGTATAGGGTTAATGGTTTAGGGTTTAGGATTTAGGGTTTATAGGGTTTAGGGTTTAGGGTTTAGGATTTAGGGTTTAGTGTCAATCCCAGATTGCCAGGTGACGCCGCTTCCGCAGGCACATGAGTCTGGCTCGATGAAAAGAGCCGAGGTCCGGAAGGGTCGGTTTTGTGTTGTTGCGGGTCTGGGTTTGCGTCNATTGCCAGGTGACGCCGCTTCCGCAGGCACATGAGTCTGGCTCGATGAAAAGAGCCGAGGTCCGGAAGGGTCGGTTTTGTGTTGTTGCGGGTCTGGGTTTGCGTCTTTGGTTCGACATTGGTAGCGGAGCTCGGGCCGCGGTCCCGGGCATTAGTGGTGGTTTGCTTATCGGTTGAGTGGTCTTTTGGGTGTTCGGGGGTGTTTTCTGTAGGTTCCGGAACCTCGTTTCTCCGTCTTGTGTGCGATGGCAGCGACGGCAGACGTTCTGCCTTCCGGGGAAAGCGGCGAGCAAGCGCAGGGTGAAGAAGCTGTCCCGAGTGCCGAGACAGCTCCAGCCGACCCGTGGGGCCAGGCGGACCATGACCCCTGGGGGGGATCTTGGGCAACTGGCGACGGAGCGACGACGACAGCTACTGGAGCAACTATGAACGATCGTTGGGACAATCTCCCCAGCGCTGCCACCAATCCGTGGGATTGGGCTGACCGCAACTCTGAGTGGCGTACCAGCTGGGACCGACGACCACGGCGACTAGAGCGCTGGACTGGCGGCCGCTGGGAAGAGGATCACCCTCATGACAATGGGAGCTCGACGACAGCTGGACACAGTGGGAGCACCCATCACGATTCACAGTGGTGGTCTGACAAGGATGAGTGGTGGTCCGACAAGGGCGACTGGTGGTCAGACAAAGACGACTGGTGGCACGACAAGGACGACTGGAACAATCACTTCCGAGATCATGATCGCCGAGATGATCGACGAGGAGCTCCCACCGAGAAGATGGCAGTTCCCGGTTCTCGGCGGATGCGATTGGCGAGGAGCTTGGGAGCTCCACCAGGAGTTACCTGAGGCAGATCGACGTCTGGTGCAAGGTCACGCGGACCCCACCAGACCAAAGAGCACTGATGTTGTATCAACATCTGTCGGGCCGAGCCTGGGTCGAGGCGGAGGAGCTCAACGTGGAGACCTTATGCAGTGAAGAAGGCATCGAAACATATCGCCGCTGGATTCAAGAAAGGTACCAAGAAGTCGAAGTCTCTAAGATAGCTGAGGCCCTGACCTTCTTCTTTCGTCGTCTACGACGTGCTTGGCCAGACGGTGAGGGAGTTCAACTCTAGCTTCGCTAGGGCTTACAGTCGTCTTCTCGAGATAGATTGCAGACTACCTGAAGTTGCTCGGGCGTGGGCGTACCTGAATGCCATGCAGTTGACCTCCAGCGAAGAGTTGGCTTTACTGGCATCTGTCGGTAACGAATACAGCCCTAGCAGACTCCAGAAAGCAGCAATCATGCACGAGAAGAGCCTGAAAGGACCCTGGCCTTTCAGGAAGCCTGGTGCCTTTGACGAGAAGCGCAAGGTGGCCAAGACCTACCTCACCCGCCGTTCCCGTAGAACCTCAGAGGCCTTTGGTTTCGAATTCCCGAGCCCCCAACAGTGGGGCAGCGATGAGATCAAGATCCTTGCTCAGGGCGCTCGGCAATACACGGCGTACATGCTTAGCAGCGGTGGTTCAAGGCTCTCAACAACTACCCGGGTGTTTTTCCCCAAGACTGAAACAAAAGTGTCAAATGACTTCTGGCTTGAGACCTCCGATGCCTTCTACAGGATACATGTTGTACCTCGAAGAAACCTGTTCAGGCCCGATCGTTGGACTATCCCGGAACTTGAACTAAAGCAACAGCTCTTGAGTGAACTCGGCAGTGTGCGCAGTACATGGCCCGTCTCATGCAGTGATCACCGTTCCATGCAGACCGCGCACGACATGTGGAGCAAAGACGACTCTTCGGTGGCAGTGTTGTGGATCGGCAGGACCGTTTTTGCTAGGATGCGCCCTGAATCCCGCGTCCATCGCGTTCCACATGGCTCCCAAGGTGAACGTATGGCGGGCCAACAAGAAGGAGCTGATCGAGATGGCCCACGCGCTGAAGATCACCGTCTACGAGGGCTGGACCATAGGCGAGATACGGCACCTCATCCAGGAGCATCGGAAGGCAAACAACCTGATGAACACCAGCGAAGTCCCGAAGGGACTGGGAGGCATGACGCTGACCGAGCTCAAGAACAAGGCACAGGAGCTGGGGATCGAGGTACCCACCAACGCGACGAAGGGCTACCTCCAGCTGGCCATCCGGGACCGGAACAAAGGTGCGGACGAGGAAGTGGTGACCTTCGGACGTTACCGCAACCACTTGTACCGGGAAGTTCCAGAAGGCTATCTCTCCTGGGCGATACGCGAGGTGGAAGCAAACCCGAATGCTTCCATGGAACTTCGCCACCTGGCAGCTTGGGCCGAGGACAGGTTCGGGAGCCGGAATGCCACGAGCTCAGTCGACCCGGAATCGGTGGCGGTGGTACCCTACAGCCACTCGGAGCCAGGAGCGTCCTCAACATCACATTGGTCAATTCTGGCCCCGAAGCACGAGGCACAGCTGCCCCTGAAGCCCAAGATGAAGGCCAAGGCGATGCCGTAGACTGTGGGACATCGCGGATACATGGAGCTCGGAGACCAGCGATGTGACCGAGAGGATGAACCAGGGCGTACCCCCCGACAGGACGAGCTTGCCGAGCTGACCACCCGCCTGGCGATCCTCAAGGACAAGTTCGGGGTGCCGTGAACACGCCCGGCAGACGCATTGCTGGTGGTCAGGGCGATGCGTCTTCTTCTTCTTCCACTGCTGGGACTGACCAGGCTGGCCTGACCTTGGGTTCATCTCAAGGTGTTTCGGCCGAGATGCTTATGAACTCCGGGCCGGATGGCATTTGGCTATCTTGGGGAGACCGTGAATCGAGAGCCGCACTTTCCGATCAATGCCCCACACGACCCAGCGGCGCCAGAAGCATCAAGAAGGTGACTTTGACGTCACCGGTGAAGGGGCTGATCAACATTTCAATATGAACCCCGGGCTCAACGGCATTTTGCCGGAGGGAGGGGACGCAGCCGACGCGGACGCCGGCTATCACGAGCACGAGCGCTACTACGAGTGCCTCGACGAAGAGCACGACCAGAGCACATCGGCTACCTCGGCGACCGGATCCAGAATGAGTCGATCGAGGACTTCGCGAAGGCCCTACGACGAGAACGGCGTTTCGACCTTGGATATTGCCAAGAGCTACTGAGACGACTTGGGCGGATCGGAGCGAAGGCCGGGAAACGAGAGGTCCATGGAGAAAAGGCTGCCACTATGGTTCTCGGGGCCTATGCCTACGGCTCGTTCTACGGGTTGACACGGGCTACTTATCAGTTCGTGGAGGCTGCGCGCTACCTGAACGAGGTTCTCAAGCATTTGGGTATGACCGGGAACTGGACAGCAGTTTGCCTTAGCTGGAATGCTCCATCCCGACCCCACCGAGACTCCAACAACAGCCCCATGACCTACAACCAACATTGATGGCAATGGCGAATGCCACGACACCAAGGAGAAGATCTTCACCTTCGATGCCCATTTTCGACATTGCGCTGAGGACTGGGAGGGTGAACGTTTTACCCTTACCACCTACACACCCCGTGGAGGTGAACGCTTGAATCAGGTGCAGAAGGACACTTTGCGGACTTTGGGTTTCCCGATTGGCCGTCGTCGACTTGGTGAAAAGGTCCTGGACAATGTGACCAAGACCGACTTACCGACAAGGACGCAGCCGAAGAAAGGAACCCGGAAGACCTTGTGGAAGAATGCCCTGAAGGTGTACATGCTCTTTGCGGTGACCCTCAATGCCATCAACAGCGTGACTGCCGAGCTCTACGGTGGATGTCAATGGTCTGGGAGGACCGCCATTCTTGAAGTCGGCGGGACAGCCAACACCTGTGCTGCGGCCACCTTTGGGAAGGATGTCGTCGAGCCGATGGAGATTGCCAGTGTTCGTGCTGATACTGGACTTAGAAAACTCCGGGAACTTCTCGATGAATTTTCACCTCGCGTTTTTTATTTGTGACCCTCACACATCCGAATGAGACCGACATCAAGTCTTTGAGGCTGGTGTGGCCCAACTCCAGCGCGGCGGCACGTTCATCATTGAACAGAACAGTACAGAGTTCAACTGGTCGGCAGAGATCCCCGGACATCTTTCACTCCGAGACTACCACTACAACCTTGAGAAGTCTGAACAGGGCTACCTCCACGTCATCAAGGACAAAGGCAGGGCCGCCGATGATGTCCAGGACTATGTGAACTACGTCGTTGATCGAGAAGGAAAGCCAAGCACCGGAGAACCGCCAACAGGTGCGAGCGCCATCACCTTTCCCAGTCACGTACCACGCCATGTACAGAGCTCGCTAGCAAGGCTCCATCAGAACTTGGGTCATCCTTCTCTTGGTGATCTGAGTCGACATCTGAAGTATGCTGGCGCCGAGGCCTCGATCCTGAAGGCCGCAAAATCGATGAGATGCCAGGTCTGTGACCGGAACAAGAGGACACATGCACCACGGCCGTCGTCTCTGCCCACGCTCCTTGACTTCAACGCTTTGGTGTCAGTTGATGTCTTCTCTGTCTTTGACGCCGAGAAGAAGCGCCACTCTCTCCTGTCCATTCTAGACCACGCCACTACATTTCATGTGGTTCATCGTCTCTCAGGACACAGCACAGAGGCCTATGAACAGGCCTTTATCCAGGCCCGGGGCAACACCTTTGGTGCCCCAGTGACGCTGTCCGCTGACTTGGAGACTGGCAATCAAGCTGGCCTTACACGTTATGCTGAATTCCATGGAGTGAGGATGCGAAGGTCCGCAGGACAAGCGCACTGGCAGCAGGGAGTGGTGGAGCGGCACCAGATGTGGTACGAAGACATTATGAAGAGAGTCATAGATGAACAGACCGTGACTTCCGATGAGATCGACCTGGCGGTGGCTTGTGTGAATCAAGCCAAGAACCAGTTGAGGCGAAGACACGGGTACTCCCCGTGCCAGGCTGTGTTCGGAAAGGATCCGGCTACCCCGGAAGACCTACTGGCCGGGAAGGACGAGGAGCGCTTCCTGGAGATCATGACAGCCGACCGCAAAAGACAGAGGGAAATCAGCATACGCAGTGCCGCCAGGATCGCTTTCTTCAGATCCCAGACCGACTCGAGACTAAGACGGGCACTTCTCCAACGAGCGCGGATCAAGCACACCGCCTATCACATCGGCGAGATGGTCTGCTTCTACCGGATCGAGAAAGTGGCTACCAAGCGAGGCAGCTGGCGAGGGCCCGGAGTCATTGTGGGCTCTGAGGGTCCCAGCAACTGGTGGGTGTCCTTCGGAGGACGATGTCATCTGGTGGCGGAGGAACATCTCAGGCCATCGACGGCAGAGGAGCTGAATGAGCTGCTCTCTACTCGGGTTGCTAAGGAGGATCTGGACAGACTACTTCGAAACGACCCGGACGACCCAGAGGTGTTCGAGCTCGAGGAGATGGAAGTGGACCCCGATCTGGCGGAGTACTCCCCATCGGAGTTTGAGGAGAACTTTGCCTACGACTACCCCTCCGGTGACATCGCCATGCCAGAGGTGACGGAGGATGCTGCCCCTGGCGTTCCTGAAGACCACGATCCAGAAGGACTACTACCGCCCCAACTCCGGGGTTCTACGGAGTATGGACCCATTCCTCGGCGAGTGCGTGGCAAGAGATCCGAGAAGGAACCGTACTCGACCCTGATGCTGAAGAAGGCCTGTACAGAGCGGTCAAGAGAGAAGCAGTTCGAGAAGGAACTTCCCTGGCGAATGATTCCGCCGTCTGAACATCAGGGATTCAAGCTGGCCGAGCAGAAACAGATCCAAGAACACTTGGTCAACAAGGCTTTGACCCCTTTGTCGCTGGCGGAGTCTGCCGAAGTCGAGAAGACGGTGCCTGCCGGCCGCATCCTTGGGAGCCGATGGGCTTACAGAGACAAAAACTACAGCAAACGCCGCCTCGACCCCAATGTGGAATGGCGGCCCAAAAGCCGCCTGGTTGTATTCGGTCCTGGTGCAGTGTCCAGTTTCCTTTGCCCAACAGTTGCAGAAGTCGCCAACGGTTGAAGATGTGAAGTTTACAAATGCAACGGCGAAGCGGGCACTGGAGTTCCATGAGCACGGTCTCTGGCTCAAAGCAATCGACCTGGAGTCCCTCGAGATCTTCACCTTTCATGATGCTGGCTGGGCTAATGCTCTTCCACGGGAGAATGAGGATGACTCGGACTTCACGTTGTCCGCTGAGGATCATGAGCGTGGTGCCATAAGGAACACCCCCTTCGATGCCAAGGAACGAAAGGCGAAGAAGGCGAGCTCAAAGGTCGCCAGCCAATTCGGGGTCCTCACCGTGCTCGGCGACTCTCGATGCTACCGTCCAGAAGGAGGTCCCGTGAGCATCTTAGACTGGAGGTCTTCAGCGATACAACGAGTTTGTCGCTCTACATTCACTGCTGAGACAATGGCTTGCACAGAAGGCGTTGAAACAGGCCAATACCTGCGGTCCTACATCCACTCCCTCATGAGCGGCAAGCTTCTTCGCGTTGAAGAGTTGAAGGGTAGATGTGTGCGTTTCTACTCAGATTGTAAGTCGCTGTACGATCATCTTCATAAGGAAGGTGCTCCGAGAACACCCTCGGACAAGAGGCTGGCCATAGACCTGGCCGCGCTTCGACAGTCTTTAGATTCTGAGCGGAGAGACACTCGTCTTCCTCTCCACTGGCTACCCACACACCGTCAGTTGGCTGATGTTTTGACTAAGCCCCTTAACCCTGAAGCGTGGTGGAAAGCAGTGGAAGGTGACATCTCCATGCCTCTTCATAGCCTTGTACATTAAAGAAGAGGAAGTTGGAGCAGTGTCAATCCCAGATTGCCAGGTGACGCCGCTTCCGCAGGCACATGAGTCTGGCTCGATGAAAAGAGCCGAGGTCCGGAAGGGTCGGTTTTGTGTTGTTGCGGGTCTGGGTTTGCGTCNATTGCCAGGTGACGCCGCTTCCGCAGGCACATGAGTCTGGCTCGATGAAAAGAGCCGAGGTCCGGAAGGGTCGGTTTTGTGTTGTTGCGGGTCTGGGTTTGCGTCTTTGGTTCGACATTTAGGGTTCATAGTTCGGGGTTTTACGCAATTTTGCTTGGGGCTTGTGGTTTCTCTCTTGGTTTAAGGTTTAATGATTTGTTCCAAAATGTATACAAGGCTAATAATTTAATGGGCTTCTAAAGGTTTCTTATCAGTTCGAACAAGGAAAGGTTTTGTGACTTGTTTACACCTGGGCCTTATATAGCAAGTGGAGTAAGATCTAGGGGTTCACAATGGATCGTACTCCCTTACTGTCCCTAGATACTTAAGCGGCTTAAGCTATCAAGTACTCCCAAATCCAGCTCGATTCGGCCTGAGATTAATACTGTTGGCGTTGTTCTTCGCAGGAATGAACCGCAATTCCAGACAAAGGCTCATCAACCTTGGCTTGTTGAAACCTTGGTTCTGTTTCAGCTACTGGCCCTATTTATTCCTGGACCATAAGAAACCTACATGTTTTAGGGTTCCTGCTTATGAGCTCCTTTTCGAAGTCCTTCATAAGGCAGATTCTTTGGGGTTGAGGTATATAAGCCTAACGGTGACTTGCAACCTCTGCCCGATGCTGAAGCCCCGAACATTCGTCCTTCAGCGTGCTTCAACCCGCAACGGTCAACATGAAACCCGAAAGCATGAAATCCCAGTCCTAGTTCGCAAAACCTGTACGCCAAACCTAGACTAAACACTAAACCCGTACGGCCCCGAAGCCCAAAACCTTAAACCGAAACCCTTGAAGCCCTAACTTATGGGAGTTTTCGAAAATTAAGGGTACCTTATTTGGGGGTCTTATTATAAGGATCCTACTATTTAGGGTACCATATTCGGGTCGCCTATTTTCGGAAACTAACTTATAGGAACCTGACAACTCGACCCTTTTTGACGCCTTTCTGGAGCCCCCAACAGCCCGCACCCCTGCAGTCACCAAGGAGCCGCCAAGAGATCCTCGGCCTGGAAGCGGTTCCGCCTGTGGACGCGCTTAACGGGTTGCTCGGGTCAGGGGTTTAGGGTTGAGGGTTTGTTGATGCGCTTTGACAGGTTCCACCCTAAACCCTAAGCCCTATAAACCCTGGGCTTCGCAGAGTTCTAACTTAGGGTGCGGAGCGCAAGGGTTGGGGAGGTACTGGAAAAGGTGTTAAGGCTCACGGTTTCACAGAAATCTTACTTGCATTGGTGATGCCTTGGGCCCAGGGTCTAGGGTTTACAGGGTTCTGCGTTTTCGGACTTTCAGGTTTAAGGTATAGGGCCTATAGGGTTTAGGGTGCATGCTGGACGCCTTCTTGACTTTAAGTCATTAGTTACTCTTTACAGATCTTCTGCTTACATTCATAACTCCTGCCCCTTTTGTGTTTAAGGGCTCCGCAGCTTCGGCTTTACATGGCTTGGGGTGCAGCATGGCTACTGAGCTTCCTGGCCCAAAACACTATCGCAAACGTCGTCGCCATCTTCGTGAACATCTCGTGTGCGCTAACGGTTAGCCCATCTCGATAGTTATCATCGCCATTCCGGGTCTCATCCTCGTCATTCTGTACATCACAACCCTGTCCCGTCTGTCGTGGCTGGGGCCGAGGCCTCTTCAGCTTCTGCGCCTGGTTCGCCTTCGGCACCTGGTGTTTTCTGACTGAGGATTGAGGGGCGGGAGGGGGTAGCAATGAGGGGTTTGAAGGTTAAAAAAAGGGTTTAGCCTAGTAAGGCTTGTTGGGATATGTGGGCTTTTGGATTAGGGGTATGACTTTAGGTTTTAATCCAATATCCCGCTAAGTGAGGATTTACGCGCCGCCCTGCCCTTTGGACCCTGTTCTTTACGACCGTCCTGTTAAGTGAGCAGGACTGGGCGGGCCCCAGTCCTGCTCACTTAACGGGACGGCTATAAACGACCGGCGGATGGAGACAAGCTGTTTGAACAAATGCCTGGAATCAGCTCACACCAAAAAGATAAACGACCGGCAGGTGGAGGCAAGCTGTTTGAGCAATGCCTTAAATCAGCTCACACGAAAAGGGTTTCACGACTATCCTTAAAAACCCTTACACCTCAACCCTAATAGGGTGGATGATAGGGTCTCGGTTCCAAATTTCTCCTTGCTCTGGGATCTTCGTGGCTTTCTTGAGGTTGTCCAAGATTCAAAGTCTTCGGGGGGGTTTAGGGTCTGTGGGCCCAGGGTCCCGACCTTCGGGGGGATATCATGTGTTTCGAATCACTCTTGGCATCAAGGGTCGCTTCGGGTGTACCAGGAAAGAAGGCGCACGGCGACCTCATACACATAAGCGTAAGGCTCAACAACCTACCCAACAAACTCTAGGCTCGAAACTCCGAGTGCTTGTATGAAGCTTCCTACAACTCAACCCTGAATTCGGAACGTTTTGCGACTTACCTACGGTTTCAGAGTTTAGGGCTCAGCGTTTCGGGACTGGGGGCAGATTGTTGTGGTCTATAGGAGCCTACTTCGGGGGATAAGGGATCCAGCCGCCGAACTCCGTAAGCCGTAGGCCCAAGCAGCCAAACCGCGTCTAGCACCCTTATGGCTACAAGGACTTGGCATGTGACTGCTTGCTGAGATCCCTAATCCTAAGCCCAACAAGTTGACCTTCACAGGAACATATATTTAAAAGAAACAAATCCTCTAGGTCTCTAGGTATTGCTTACACAGCTGCTAAATGTATGGGTCAACGCAAAGCTACGAGCAGGAATCCGGAAAGGCTGGCCTTCGCACGGCCGTCTGTCTCCTGGCAGGAAGGTTGGCTGAAAAAGTTTGGGTCACACAAATGGGAGTTTCCGAAAATAGGGGATCCAAATATAGTACCCTAAATAGTAGGGTCCTTTATTATAAGGACGCCGAAATAAGGTACCCCTAATTTTCGGAAACTCCCAAATGTCCCATAGTCCCATGGGCCCGAGACGCTAGAAAGCCTAAAGCCGAAACCCTAAACCCTTGGCATTGAACCCTCAAGCTCGGTCTTTGATGCAAGAAATACATGCAACGTCATCGTCTCATTTCCGGATGTGAACGATCATCTCAGGGTATGCTTGCGCACCATCGAAGATCACGAGCTCCCGGTGGACCTGTGTTGCACCGTTGCCGGACGGCGTGCCTGGAGAGGCGATCACAGAATGACAGCGAACCTTCGACGCGTCCTTCGGATCTCGCGGCGGCTCCACTTTAACTTGGGGTAGAGGGCCCCTTGCATAGTGGGGCTCGCCCAGTATCAGGCGTGTGATGATGAAGCAGCCTTCGGCTTGTCTGCCTGCGCCGGAGTACTGGAATGCCATTACACGTCTGGTCCGTGAAGTACACTCCCTGGCCGTAGAGACCTCTTTCCCGCGCCAAGCGCTCGTCAAAACCGAAGCTCGCGATGAGGTCAACTTTGTCTGGCGTGGTGCCGTGAAGCACCCAGATCTCATTCACCGTGGGATCCGGCTTGGCCCATTTGCAGCCTGTGAAACTGCTGCTGACTTCTGGAACGCGGGAGCCTTCCAGTTCCTTCTTCACTTGCTCCTTGCGGAATTCGTAGTTCTTCCAAAGTCGGATGTTGTGGATTTGCTCAAGCCCCGTGATGGTGAGACTGCGAGCATAGCGGCAATCACCACGATGGTCAGCAGGGAAGGCCGAGACGAGGGCTTCCTGCAGAGTAACAAACAGTCCGTCCTCAAGGGGAACCTCTGCACGCACATTCATGTCCAACTGGCGACTCATTCGCCATGGCTCCAACATAACCATTCGTTCTTCATGCTGCACCTCAAAGGCCTCCAAGTGACAAATTTGCTGCTTCAAATCTGCCACCGTCGCCTGACACGATTTCCAAGACTCAACTTGTTGCTCCAATTCTACCACCCTGGCTGCCAACACAGATTTCTCATCTATGTGAGCTTGAATCTCCCGCTGCAGACTCCTCTGAAGATTCTGGAACAACTCTGGGATGACCGGTGGCTCGAGCCTTTGTGTTCTTCTGATCTGTCGTGATCGCCCGGTGTCCAGGTTACGCTGAAACATATCGTGACAATCTATGGCATAGGTGTAGCCCTTCGTCGAAACGCAGAAGATGCCATCGTCATCGTCTTCAGCATCCTCCCAGCCTTTCACCCAACGGTTCTCGAGTTCATTCTGCATCTCGCAGCTGACAGGCTGCCAGTCTGTCGACAGAAACTCCCAAACCACCTCGACAGACAAGTCGGTATCGGGCTCTGTCGAAATATTCAACTGGTCGTCAACATCGCCATCATGCGGCACCTTCCAGCCGAGAAGTGGCAACGACAAGGCCTGGGGTTCTGACTCGTTGAAAGCCCATACCGTCTGGTCATCCAAGGAGGCTCCGGAACGCCAGCCTTCTTGGCACGTAGCTCCAGGCTTGGCGCAATAGTAAATCAAGACTGTCGAGTCTGAAGCTTGCTTGTGGAGCTTCCGGTAGACGGGCTTTCCGTGATTCCATGCCGATAAGATGTATGCCCCTCGCATCCTGCTGCTGCAACCGGATACATACACGATAGGCTCAACCTGTTCAACCACATCAAAGGCAGACATCGGCTTGTCGACAGGATTGTGGCTCGGCAGACCCACGGGATGTCGGTCCTTCTTCGGCTCAAGATTCAAGAGGATGTTCAGCTGGTTGTCGTCGACGATGCCGGCACTGGAAAAAACCTCCCAGCCAGAAGCAGGAGGTAAGTTGCTCCCATTTGTTGCCTCGCTGTACGCGTAGACGGTGTCAGCTCCTAATTCGGGGCTGAACCACCAGCCTTCATTCCGGGCATCATCCCTCCCGTCCCAGTAGTAGATGAGTACAGTGATGTCGGAAGCATCCTGGCGATCCTTTCGGTCCGTGGTGCCACTCACTTGTGGTGTAAGTTCCCTGAATGATTTGATTAATTGAGGCATCTGTGGCACCAGACACGTGAAGGACGAGCAAGTACGGGGGTGTTGTCATGTCTTCGTGCTGACGTCCTCGCAGAGAAGCAGCATGTCGGACTCGCAAATGCTTCTCCAAGTTTCCACTGTTAAAACCGCTTTGGCACAACCTGCAGTGAAAGGGATTGCTCCTTCGTCCCGGATCATCTATGAATTTCACACCCAGTCGGTTCGCCACGGCTTCACACGAGGTGCTGAGTTCGTACCAGCCACCAGGCCGCACAAAATAGCCCCAGCTTTTCCAACAACCAGTGCAGTATGCCTGCTGGCGATTCAAGACAGCGTTACATCTGCAACACCGGGAGGAGGTGGTCATGGCTGCTTCGGGTGCAGAACGGTGCTGCTGTCATATGCCAGTGCAAGGGGTCCGGTCACCTTGTGTCTTTGGCTTCAGGATGCTTGAAGTCGTGGATGGATTTGGTTCCTGGCCATACTGATTACTCGCCCAGGATCAATTTAATATGTTAGAAGTCACTTGTCAACCAGCTTGCCTGCTTGAGTGCGTCACTTGTGCCAGCACACGTAAGCCACAGGAAGACTGCAAGGGCCTGACAACTTGGAACTCGGCCTTCCGAGATGCACTTTACACGTGTCGGATCGGAGGGTTTAGAACTGAGCGAGCCCTCGCCTTCTAGACTTTCCAACAAATTCTGGACGTCAAATGATCGAACCCGAAACCTGAAGCGCATGTTCCAAAAGCATCAAGACCGCCCAGAAATCCAAGCTTGCATTAAACCCGGTTGCAAGTCAAACCAGCCAGTCTCAATGACATCCAAGTTACTGTTACTCTTGTTCGCAGTTTGCACCTGCAATCATCCCCGACAACAAAACACCAAAACCTACGCCCAAAACCCTAGACCCTTTCACCCTGCAAAGGAACTTGACAGCCGCCTACTTTGTGGAACTTTGTTGGTCCACGTCGCTGCTATAGCGCAACCAAACCCAACACATCGACTTGAAGGATGATGAGTATAGGGTCATAGGGCTCAGGTATGCTATACTCCTGATTGTGCGCCGAAGTGTCATAGCAGGGGCTAAGCATGTGTGTGTGTGTAGATGGCTAGCATTCTTGGCAACCCGACTTGCAAGGGTCGATGATGCTAACGTCCGACGGAACAAACCCCAAACCAGAACAAGGAAAACCCACCTGACATCTGAAACCTAAACTCAACCACAAAACCCAACACCCTAACCTCAAATCCTAAGCCCCAAGCCGCAGAGCTCCCCCCCAAACTGGGGGCGACCTGCGGTATGGCGTCTTCCTGGCTTCGCGCCTGAAAGGCGGAGCAGCTCTAAAACCACAGTTCCCTTGGGTTTAGGGTTTAGGGTTTGGGTTTAGGGTTTAGGGTTTAGGGTTTGGGGGTTTAGTAGGGTTCTTGCACGGTTCCGTGGACCTCTTCTGTCTGGTGCTTTAGTAGGGAATGGTGGAATGGATCCCTATAGTAGTCCCTGTATAATTCCCAATGATCGTCTCCAATATCCATGCCCCCATTCCCTGCTAAGAACCAGACAGTCTTGCACATGCAAGCGCAAGAATCAGAGACTCAAGGACTTGGGGCCTTAAGTGACAGTGATAGGACTACGAGGCCATAACCCTACATGAAGCCCTAAATGATAGTGTCACATCATGAGATACGAGTCAGAAGTTCATTTCGGGCTCGGGGCAAGTTCCCGGCAATTGAACTTCGAAGGCCTGGCACCTCAGAGCTATTGGTACTTCATGGCTGCTGGCTTTGAAGGTCATGGTGTAGGCTTCAGGGCTCAAGGAATAGGGTTGAGGACCACCATTTGCAAAGCTGTTCGCATGAAGCATCGATCCGTGCCGTTACAGACATAAGGCCACCCCCCCCCCCTCTCCCCCACAATTTGCCCAAACCCTGCTGGAAGGATTCTTCAGGTTCAGCCTCTTAGGTCACTGAGTTCCGGCGGAGGACTGTCCAATTTTCGGGCTTAAAAGGTCTGCAGGGTGGACTTACAGCTGAGGTCGGTCTTGGTCAGCTTCGGCTTTCATCTGTGCACCAAACTACGCATCATACTTGCCCCAACTCCATGCCTACATTGGGAGCCTATGTCGTCATGCCACGCAATTGAACTACGAGTAATAGTCATCTGATGATGAAAGAATACATCATAACACCCTTCGGTGGGGTTCCAGAACTCATCTAGAGCGCCGACAGAACGGTGACCCGCCGCTACGGCTTCATTACCGGCTTGTGAGTAGAGTCGTTTGAAAAGGCGCTGGTTGGGTTTGCGCAGTTGGAGCTTAAAGGTACCTGCGGAGTCAGAAGGGCGCCATGCGCAAGTCTCAAGTACTGGTTGCACTCATCGTGGCCTCATTCAGGTTTTATAAACGGATGTGTGTTCATCGTACGAGCATATTCAGGGCCCGGGTAATGTCAGTAATCATGGTCGGACACAGGAAACACACTTAAAGCAGTATCTCGATGGCGTTTAGGCACAGCACGGAACCATAGATGTTCCCACCCCAATGCCAGCCTAGCCAGAGCCGTAGACATAATTGTAGCAACCTCGTCTAAATCTAAATCCTGGCTATGAGATCAGGCCTATACTTCCGAAGGCTGCCCCAATCCAACCCTGGCGATAGTTATCCCAAGATGTGCTTACGGCATCATCTTTTAAGAATCATCTATGACATCCTGGCTACGGGCTGAACGCCGGGGCACGAAACCGAATGAGTGAGATTTGGCGTTAACGGCGCTAGCAGCGCAGTGCCAGATGTGTGTTGCAAATACCTCCTTCACGATAAACTCCATGAACCTACATAGCATGCATGCATCAATGTCTACGTGGGCCCTCCGAAGAGTGTGAGGAAAAGCACCCAGGTTTTCAGAGCACAATAGCAAACCGGTTCTTTAGATTCAAGCAAAGGTGCGATCCGACGTCTGTGGATCATTGTGAGAACATAGTACCGTGGCTAGAAATGTCTCATTTCCGGATGTGAACGATCATCTCTGGATATGCCTGGATGCCATTAAAAATCACCAGCTCTCGGTGGACCTGCTTTGCACCGTTGCCGGACGGCGTGCCTGGAGAGGCGATCACTGAATGACATCGACCTTTTGATGGGTCCTTCGGATCTCGCGGCGGCTCTACTTTAACTTGGGGTAAAGGGCCGCTTGCATAGTGGGGCTCGCCCAGTATCAGGCGTGTGATGATGAAGCAGCCTTCGGCTTGTCTGCCTGCGCCGGAGTACTGGAATGCCTTACACGTCTGGTCCGTGAAGTACACTCCCTGGCCATATCGCCCTTTTTGTCGTGCCAAACGCTCGTCAAAACCGAAGTTTGCGATGAATTCAACTTTGTCTGGCGTGGTGCCATGAAGCACCCAGATCTCATTCACCGTGGGGTCCAGCTTGGCCCACTTGCAGCCGGAGAAACTGCTGGTGACTTCTGGAACAGGAGAGCCTTCTAGTTCCTTCTTCACTTGTTCTTTGCGGAACTCGTAGCTCTTCCAAAGTCGGATGTTGTGGACTTGCTCAAGGCCCGTGATGGTGAGGCTGCGAGCGATGTTGCAATCACCATGATGGTCAGCAGGGCAGGCCGAAACGAGGGATTCCTGCAGAGTGGCAAACAGTCCGTCCTCAAGGGGAACCTTTGCACGCACATTCATGTCCAGGTGGCGTCCCATGCGCCATGGCTCCTGCAAAGCCATGAGAGCGACATGCTCTGCCCGAGGCTGGGGCGCCTTCAGCTTGAGAAGTTGACCCTCCAAATCTGCCACCTTGCTCGTCAAAGCAGCATTCTCAGCCAACGCTTTCCCGATCTCTTCTTTCAAGTCCTGCTGCTGTTGGACAAGCTGTGCCAAATCTGCCACATTGTGCCTCTGCTGCCTCCTGATGGGCCGTCTACGGTTCGTCTTGACATTCCACTGAAGCATGCAGTAACAGTCGATACCATAGGTGTAACCATTCGCCCTAACATAAAATGTGTCAGTACCATGATCACCTTCCCATCCCTTCGTCCAGCGCTCCTCAAGCGTCTTTTGAACCTCGTAGCTCATGGGCTGCCAGTCCTGTGCACTGCCAACCTCGCTGGACAAGAACTCCCAAACCCCTTCGACAGCAAGAGGCTTCTCCGGCTGAGCGTCCATCGAAATTTTCAGCTCGTTGTCGACATCACCATTCCACGGCACTTTCCACCCAGAGACAGGAAGGCCCCCGACTGCTGTCTCATGGTACGCCCAGACCTCGAGGGATCCCACTTCGGGACCAAACCACCAACCCTGGTAACTGTCTACATCCCTCCCGTCCCAGTAGTAGATGAGCATCCGGACTTCGCAGGCATCCTGGCAGCGCTTTTTGCAAAACGGCTTCCCGTGGGCCATGCCACTCTGGGCATAGGATCCCTGAATGCTTTGTCGGGCTGTGGCACTACCTGCACCAGACACATGAACGAATGCTGGAAAGTCAAGAGTTTCAGTGTGGTCTCCCAAGTCTAGCAGGCTACTTTGAGTCTCTGCTGTCTTGCGTTTTCGCTCGCACGGAGCAGGTTGCGTAACAAAGCGGGGAAGCAAGCTGATTTGACCGCCGGCTGACTTACATTTTTGCTGGCTCGAGGCATGTTCCTTCAGCATATGTGCTTCCAAAGTTCCTCGGTTGAAGACGCGATCGCACACGCACTTGAACGGGTTGCTCTTCTGCCTATGGCAGGCATCATCGTCGTTGATCTCCACGCCCACTTTGTTTGCCAAGTCTTCGCACGAGCTGCTCAACTCGTACTGACAACCAAGCTTCACGTAACGACCCCACAACTTCCAGCAATTTTCGCAGTAAATCTTTGTCGGCTCTGAGCTGCTGGCGTCCAACTGCTGTTGAACCCAGCTAGCCATGGGCTCCCATCGTTTCAGAACACTGCTCCACTGCTCTTTGGCATCTTTGATCCAGAACCACCATCCATGGTCCCATAAGGCCGTGCAGCAGGTCTTTGCATCGGCGCCGCATCTGCAACACCTGTGATAAGAGCCCATGGCATATTGACGATAACGAAAAGCACAGGAAGGCCAGCAGGAACATTCACCTATAGCTGAGCAAACATATTTCGTAGAGTTGTTTTTTTCTAGCTGCCCTGTACTCTGCACCCTTGAATCCAGTGAAAAGCGGCTTCCACTGGGCCAAGACGGACTGCATGCCTGAAAATCAGAGCCGCAACGGAAACTTAGAAATGATGGCCATGCTGAAGAAAGTCAGAGTCGTCAGAAATCTGACTGAAGCCCCGTTTCGACTCGATATATTTACCTCAAGCCTCAACCCTAAGCCCGGGACGTTGGCCTCCTGGGAGGTAATCAGAGCCACCGTCGCCGACCAGATCGCTTCACTCCACCACCAGCCTTCCGTGGCCTCCCCAAGAGTGTAATTAAGGAGATGAGGGATTCAGGGCTTGGGGATTGCGGTTGGGAAAGGGCCACTGCAAAGATCAGAGCACTTAGCAACCAGGGTTATGGCTATGCCAACTACATGAAGGCAGCTATACGACGACTCCAAGGCAAAATTTCCCAACCACTGTTCAGTCTATGTAACACTAGTCAATTTCCAAGTAGCAGAGGTATACTTGAGAGGTTTCAAGTTCCAGGTTTAACAACATTTAAGTTTTGAGAACAGTAGGATTCCCGAAGTCCTGTTCATGTATGATGCTTCCGAGCTTGTTCTCTTGCCGCAGGGCGCATCAGCACGGTTGATTGGCTCTGAAGATCAGGGCTCCGAGTTTGGCAGAGATCGGCAACTGGACTCTCCAAAATCTCCATAACCCATGATGCCTAAACCGCGAGAAAACCCGAATTTGCAAACCTCCCGAGTTTTGATGCCCTTTCCACGATGAAGCTATCTGAAGCCTCCCCCTCATTGTGTCATGCATGCCAGCAACGAGCTGGTCCTGCAGAGTGGCTCTGGCAGCCGCCAGTAGCCATGACACATACAATAGGTGTAGCTAAAGTCCTCATTGTGTTGACTGGGGTTATCTACAGCCCGACGGATACCGGGGGTTGAAGAGCAAGCCATCAACCGCCCGCGATGCCTACAACAATGCCCAAGGTCTTCTTCCCGGCCCTACTGCGAAAGCGATCAGCACAAACCAAAGCATCAGGACCCATGCAGAGCTGAAATCAATAGCTGGATTCTTGCTATAACTTTAACATACAGATAACATCAACCCCAAATGTCCAATCCCTACAATCTCAGCCTCACCGTAATCGGCCGCCATCTCTGGGCGTGGCCTCCAGGACAGGCTCTTCAATCGGGTCAGGGGCTTAGGATGTAGGCTTTAGGCGTCTTGCAGTTTCACCTGCCCAGATTTTAGGGCTCCACCCTTACATCGATCAGGCTTTCGCTGTTGCGAGGTTGAGGGTTCAGGCAAGCATCAGCTCCCCTGTGAGGGCATGTGTATAGGAAGGTGATATTCAGACATAGAAGGGGACCCATCCTGTTGACTCATGAACCTATAGATGCACAGCTGAAACACACAACCATCCCACACGCGAACTTCAGGGCCCGTGTGTAGACACTGCATGTTGTCCCACCATGCAAGTGATTGACTTTTACTGGAAGTTTGGGTTGGGGGGGTAAGGTTTGAGTTTTTGTTCAGCCCTCAACCCCAGGCACTGACGCCCTCTGCTACAGCTGCTGCAGCGCATAGGCCCTGAGCTGGTGGCTGCTAGGTTTGCTGATGCTGTAGCGCCAAGAAATTACTCCAACCGGCTGTCCCTTAACCCTGAAACCCAAAATATCAATAAAAAGAAACCACCAAAAACCAAGCGGAAACTGGAAGCATGACACCTGAACCCACGCATAAACTTTGAACCCTTTGACCTTTGAACCTGAAAAAAACTACACCCCCAAAGCAGCACTAGACTGTAAAACTCAACTCGTCATCGCTATAGTTTCTTCTTCAATAACCGGGCCCAAAAAGGGTTCAAACCTTCTGAGATAGACCAAGTTCTTAAGGCCAGCAAGTTTAAAGTTCAATATTAAAAGTTGTCCGATTAGTGCCGATTAGCTCAGTAAGTGTAGTCGGGTTGTGCCGTCCTCAGCCAACTCTCCAGTTCCACATCGTCCGCATCCTCGGAGCCTTTGCCAAAGCTTCAGGACTTCAGGCCTTGGGGTCTCATGGTTCGGGATTTTTAGGGCTGAGGGTCTTGGTTGTACTTGTAAGTCCAGAAAATTTAAATCACTTTAGGGAATCGGTTGCTTGCGGTTGAGAGGTGTCTTGCGCTTCAGGTTAGAATGCTGTTGAACATCAGGCTTGGGTAATCTGGTGCATGGAGGCGCTTAACGGGATGGTTCGCGGAGTGGTTGTTTGTCGAACATGTTTGCACCAGGCTTAGCAGCTGTGCGGTGCCTAAAGCACAAAACCCCGAGAAGCCACCCAAACAATGAAATCCCAAAAAGCCTAAACCCAAGCCCAGAACGGGTGGAGTGCTTGGCACGAACTGCTGACTATTTAATGATTGTTGTTTACCTGGTTCCTGGCAGGATCCTGTCTTGATTCGAAGAAGAATGCCCAAAACGGTAACAAAGGAGGATTTGTGGTCTACAGGTAGTAGAACATAGTTTGTGGATAAAAATCCTCCTGCCAAATAGGAACACGAGGATCCTGAAAAGTTAGATTTCCTGCCATGTTTTGATACAAGGAACACTGAAAAGGTAGATTTCTTGCCTTTTGTGGATCCCGAGCCCTAGACCGGAAGCCGGAAACCATGGCTCAGCACCGGACCGAGCTCCACGTCTTCAAGCCGGGGTCCCTTTGACTTGCAGGCTCCAAAGCTTCGGTGGTTCTCGGGTCTTGGGTTCAACAGGGCTTGATATTTCAAAGGTTCGGGCTTAGGTGCCGCCTGCTTCGATATTTACGGATTCTTTCGTTGTGGAGATAGGTTGGATATGGTTTAGAGTGCAATATTGTAATGTGAGGATTGCAGAAGTATTGGGTTTAGGTTCAAAACAGGTCTGCGAGTTGAGCTTCCGAGTTGTTATAAGGTGCACTTTAAGGTTCGGCATCTTCCTTTCATGGTTGAATGATGCAGGACTTCAATTCTAGGATTTGAAGCGCGGGAGTTGAGGTTCTGAGTTGGCCTTTCAAGGTTTAGGTCTGTGGGCTTTTGCGATTTCGGGAGCTTGGGAAAGCTTCCCAAGCACATGTATTGCATGGCATGGCATTGTTTGCTCAGTCTGGCTACAGGGATTACGGGTTCGGGGTGAATGGGGATTGTGTTTTAAAGTTTGTTTCTTCACCTCTTCTGTGGGCTGCAGCAGAGTATAGGTCCTTATGCAATTAACTTGCAGAGAAGATCTGCGAGTTAAAGAAGCCCCACAATTTTGTAGGATCTAGTGAAGGATCACGGATCACAGCAATTTCTTTTCGGCACCATCGTAGCGCTGCAGTACAGTGTGCATGTCATGTTTCCCTCCGCATGCATCGAAGGCATGAGGTGCAATGCTTATATAGGCTTTCTGATACTCCAGCAGCTCAAACACCTACTCATGCGAGCCAAAAATCCAATATCCTAATCCTAAACTCTGGGTTCCAAAACCCAAACCGTCATTCCCAGTCCCAAAACCCTGCATCACCAATCCCCCGAAGGGTCCTATGTACTGTTATGGGGGATACTTTCCCAAATCATACTAATTAGCAACTCTACTGTAGAAACCCTACATTCTACTATATTATATAGGATACAAGTATTTAAGACCCTTTGGGGCAGTAACTCAACCACTACGTTTCCTTTTTGAGGTCACAGACGGGGCCTCCTCAACTGGTGCCACAGCAGAACCTCCGAGCAAAAGAAGCTAAGGCTTCTTCACGGGAAGCAGGATGCAGGGTTCAGGATGGTGCTGAAGGGGAAGAAGTATACCCTAAACCCTAAACCCTAACCAGGGTTTAGGGTAGTAGTAGTAGTAGTAGAAGTAGTAGTAGTAGTAGTAGTAGTAGTAGTAGTAGGGGTAGGGGTGGCTGCTGCGTCGTGTTGCAATTCGTTCGGGGCTCAGGAAACCAGGCCATACGAATCTGAAGAATTGAATGGAGTCCAACATGGGGAAGAGATGCAATCCTGTAGGGCTAAGAACTTGTTTGGGATGACTCGAGTCGAAAGGAGGGCCTGTATTGAGGGTGTCGCAAAGTTCTTGCACGTGAGCCCTGAATGTACCTCTTCCATGCCATCAGCTTTTCCACCTGCCTCATGCTGACGGAAAGTGCAGGCAGCCTCTTCCAACCCCTCCGCCATCTGTAGAACTATCTGCTCAACCCGACGCAAATCCTGAGCTTCCCATATCCAAGGCCTGTGATTGGTCGTGATGTCTGGACCGAAGAGGAACAGCAGTGCGAACAGCACCGGCACGGAATCAAAAGGTGCTGCCTGCGCTACCTCAAGGGCCTGCAAGCTCAGCTTGCCAAACTGTCGAAGTTGCTTGGCTACAGAAGCATTCACGTGCTGGTGAACTGCACGCCCTGTCCAGTTCGCTGGGAATTTTGTGGGGGATTGGCAATGGTCGCAGACATGTTGCAGTGCACTGGCGAGGTACTGTGCAAGACTGCCAGCACTGGGAGGCTGCCACGACACAAGCATCAGCTCAATGTGAATTCCCTTGAGGCCATGGCCGAGCGATGTTTGCGGCATCTTCTTCATGTGTTCTAGTTGTTGTCTGCAGGACGACGTGTTCCAAGTCAAATCGCTGACGGCCCGTGCTGCGCAATCTCTGCAAGCACTCCACGTTCGCCCCCATTGCACGTCTGGGCTTCCTGCATCTGCTGCTTTAAGACGCCGGTTCCACAGCTTCGCAAGTGCGACAACCGCCCTGCGACTCAAGGAGATCCTGGCCCAGTCTTGCAGTTCCATGTGCAGTTGGGAAGGATTGTTGAGTAATGGGGTCCTTTCCTGGCTATCCCAGAGGCGGATGTAACCCGCATTGAGCTTCACCGCCGGAATTATGTCCAGATTGCAGTCACCTGTCCAAAGTTCGAAGCCATACCGCCCTCTTGTTATGTTGCCAGCAGCATAGTGTCGACCGACGAAAGCCTCGAGTAGTCCTTGCAGCTTCCTCATGGAACTCTCGTTTCCGGATTGGAAGCCCCACGAGTCATTCATCAGCAGTACCAGGTCCGCGTCGCTGGCGGCTCTTCGGCCCAACATGTCATCCTGCAAATGGGCCTCGTCCCCCGCTGCGACGATCCATGCAAAGATATGCCGGCTGCAGGCATGCCGGAATTCCGTAGAAACTCGGGTAGCTTCTTTTGAACGTCGGCGGCCGTTTTGCGGATTATCACACGGCAGCCGTCCGCCGCCCAAACAAGCTGCCACAGAGCATGCTCAAGGTCCTTTGCAGGAGGAGCTATCTCTTCTGCAAAATTCACTCTCATGCTGCCGAGAGGGTTGTCTGGATCGAAGACCGTTCCCGCCTTTACCAGCTCTCCAAGGCGGCGATAGTTCTGGATTCGGCTGTAGAAGGCTGGGCCACATGAGCAGCCTCCCGACACTCTCCAAAAGCTTGGCGCATCGACGACAAAGCCGCCCAAGAAGGCAAGGAACAGCAAAACCTGGTGTTGCCTCCGACGTTTCGGAGATGGAGCTGATCCCATGCTTGCCATGACTACAAACTCCAAGAGAAAGGGGCCACACGATGTCTAAGCATCGGGGGTGTAGGAATCTGCGAGGGCAACCTCCAAACAGACATTACCCCAAACTAATCCCTGGTCCCCAGCAAACAGCTAATCTGCATACTTCATGAGCCCGAGCAACAACACACGATCTGCCGTTCTTTGGAGTTTGCTTACCCCTAGCGGTCTCTGCGCATGCATTATGTGCATACATGTGTGCATAATATATATATATATATATATACACATGTATAGAGATAGATAGACAGACGGACGCACGGACGGACGGACAGACATACATGCATACCTATGTATATATATATATGTAAGAAACACAGCACTCTCTGGAGGATCCCTAGCACGCCTGATGCTCCGGAAAGCACTACGCAACCGTAACAAGCCGTGCCGTAAACACGTATACAGATATCAATAATACAACCAACAGAGTAGCCATACTATACATAAAGGTCCATGCCACGTATATATATATATATATAACACCCACACTCACATGAATACATCGCTCTATCTGTCTATCTTTCGATCGGCGTATGTATATGTAATTATATATATATACACACATACGCACACATACACATATGCACATGTGTATACACATGCTTCGGATGCATATGGATGTACTTATTTACCTATGTTCTGAGAAACTGCATCTTTGTATGTATTAGTGTAACGGTTGACGCATTAATTTACCCAGCCTTGAAAACCACTCTCCATGCTGACGGACCAGACACTGCTCAAATGTCTTACCCGGGAAATCATACTTAAGGATGATGACAGGAACAGCACTGACGTAGGGGCCATAACAAGTAGAATAGGGCTTTCGCGGTACACTACTGTATAAAATAGAGTAAACAACCCAAAGGCAGTAAAGAACCCAAAAGCATGGTATTGGTAGTTAGTTAAGCCTCTAGATTCCTTGCCAATTGAAGGGACTCCGAATCTGAAGTCCACAACCCAAGTCCAAGCCCATGAAGTTGGGAAAAGCGAGCTACAGCTAACCCTCTTGAGGAGTCGCTGTAATGACGGCCCCTAGAAGGGACCATGTAGTCTAGAGCAACCCCAGAGACTCAGACAGTGCCCAGCACTACCTAGCTTCAATACGCACTACCCGGAGGAGTGTTTCGAATTTTGTCACCCTAAACCCTAAACCCTATCCCAAAACGATCCATCCCTGCACCCTCAACCCCTGCACGCCTAAACCTTCTGAAACCCTCTGCCCCGATTGCCTTCCTGTGGTGTCTCACCCGCCTGTGGGCAGCTGGTAACAATCAAAGAGGGTGGCTGCCAAAGTATAATAATAATATAATAATAATCATAATATAGTAATAATAATACAATAATAATAATATAATAATAATAACAATAAAATAATAATAATAATATTATAATAATATAATAAGGATCGTCCAAACCTAAACTGATTCTTGCAAGCGAGTTGAAATGCGTTACCACATAACGGATATTAATAGTATAGGAATAGGTCGGAAAGATCATGTTTGCTTCAGCCTTCAGCACAGGATTTTCACCGTATCAATTTCGGAGGCCGGAATTCGTGGGGGCAACGGAGCTCTTCTTTCGGGATTTGCGCCTTCGTCGCAAAGTGCGATGCGCCAGAATAGCACAACGCACACTACGGCCGTCTTCTGAGGTGTCAGTGATGATGTTCTTGCGCCCAACTCAGAAGGTGCCTTCACTGTTTTACCTGCCATAGTTCGTTTATATACATTCCAAAACTAAAATCGATCTATCATAGGATAAGGCACCCTCATCTGCCCGAATCCGGCTTTTCCGAAGCACAGGCCTTGAATTTGGATTTGGGGCTTGCGGTAGAAAGGTTGAGGGACTTGGGCTGGAGTGGTGGAGCGGCTGAGATGTGCCTCAACTGCCATATGTGCCAGGTCCATGTTTTGAGTCTGGGGATAAATTGACACCCCCCCCCCCCCCCCCCNCTGCTGCCACCGCCATTATCTTCGTCGCCATCCGTACTACACTATTAATAAGCATGACCTGAGCCGTTTACTATACAGAACTGCGAGCAAGACCCAGGCCTCTAAACCCCAACAACCGGAAGCCTTTAGCGTCAAGTCCGGAACCCTAAGTCCCTCCATCCTAACAACCCGTAAGCTCACTTCAAACACAACACATCCGCGCGGGGGCCTCTGTGTTTCCTTGAGCCTTCCGACGTTTCTTGGCGCCTGGGCTGATGTTCAGGAGTGCGCTCTGGCAGGGCTCTAAGTCTTTGGGGTTGAGGGCTTGACGGTGTAGGGCGCTAGTTTTTTGGCTTCGGGGTTTCTGGCCGTTCAGATAAGTACCTGCATGATCGTCGAGTAGGTTTAGGTTCAGGTGTTGATTCTGACCGCTGACTGCTTTCGACTGGATAGCGTTGCTGCTTCGACATCTTCCACGCATCGTTGCCGATCTTTTCGGTTTTGGGGACTTGTTGTTGGGCAATGTCAGCGTGCCTGGGGGCATTCTCACATGGTGTCGACGATGCTTCTGTGATCTTCCTGCCTGGAACATGCAGACTACACCCTCTACAAAGAACAGGGGTCTCCACTCGTCGCAGCAAATCCAGGCCCGTGGTTCGGGGAGTTTATGGTTTTTTGCCGAAGCCAGAAAGTTGGAACATCATTAGTTTCATGCCCTTACAGTAAAGTATAGGGAATCCCAGCATGAATCCTCCTAAAACTATGTTCCAACTTTCTGGGGTTCACTGTAGATACTTGGCCCCTTCGGGATACAAGAACCGAAAGCTTTCTGGTCTAGTCCAACCCTCAAAAGGGTTTCCACCCCAAAGGAGCGATGGCCCAACCCTAAACCCTGCAGAAAACCCGCCCAAGACTATCAAGCCCCGAAGTGAAGGCGTAGGGCCCAGACTTCCGGAAGTCTCCAAATCCCCGACACGTGGAGATTATAAGCTATAGGGTTTAGGGTTGCGAGGTTTAGGGTTTATTTAGGGTTTAAGGAGATGCAAGGATAGATATGCATGTGCTTGAAGCGTCAACAAAAGCTGATTGCGGAATGCACCTATAGCCTATAGCTGAACAGCTGCCTCAGTTGCCTTACCTGACCCACCTGAGGGCCTTGTTCTCGACTGGGTCATGACGTTCAGCAACCGTTGAAAACATCGAACCTCAAGCTCAAAGCTAACCCAATTGAGAACTGACCCCTCAAGACTTCAGACCCTAAAGCCTGAAACTCGAAAAGCACTAAAACCCTAAACACTGAACCCGAAAAGTCTAGAAGCCCTAGAACCCTGAAGCACTAAGGAAAAGTTGGTCAAGGAGTTCGGGGTCGGGTGCTCTCGGCCAAGCACGTCTGGCTTCGCCCTGGCATCCGGTATCGACCGTTCAGGGGTTAGTTTGTGCTTTCTTAACTAGGGTTGGGAGTTTAGGATTCTTGCTTGTGCTTTTTGGTCTAAGGGCCTTTTCACGTCCAGCTAATCACTCCGCAAACAAACCGTCTAAGCACCTGTAAGGGTTCACGCACCTAACAGCATGTAGAACCCTGTGGAACGCTATTGAAATTGATGAAACTTCAGGTCTTTATCTATAAAATACTGTATGCTCAAAAAAAACCTATAAACTTTAGGTCTCTAACTATAAAGTACTATAATATATTCGGGACCCCCACAAATGACAAAACCACCGAACGACTGAAAGCTCAGGTCACGCCTTCGCTCCGGCAGCTCCTGGGCGACGGCACCCGGGCGGCTTCGAAGCGGGCACTTCTCTAGGTTAGGGTCCCTTGTAAGGTCTAGGGTTTAGGGTTTAGGGTCTCTAACCCAGAGGGTCCAAGTACCCAAATAGTAGGGTTTCAGGTCCCAAAATCCATACTCTGAATGGTTTTTGGGCCTTGCAACCCTACTATTCGGGTACTTGGACCCTTAGGGTAAGTTAGGGTCCCTTGTAAGGTCTTTTTGTAAAAGCGTCCCTTTTCAGGTCCGTACTATTTTGGGCACCTACAAAGGGGCCCTGATAGGAGAACTATGCAAGTAGCTTCCGACTTGGGGCGCTTTCGGAGAGATAGTAACAACTCAACAGCACCTTACGAACCGAAGCCCTAAACCCTGCACCACTGATAGCTCCAAAAGACTCTCTTCTTCAACAACCGGGCGCCAAAAAGTTCAAACTTTCTAAGATAGAGCTAATATATAAGGCCAAAAAGTTTAAAGTTCCCCCGTTCACGCGCAAGAAGAAGAACAGTAACAGAAGTGAGCATGGCTTCAGGGCCTGAGGGAAGCTCAAGGCTCTGGGCGTAGCACTCAGAACCGGAAACGCTTGAATCCAACTCTGAAAACCCAAAGCCCCCCAAAACAAAAGAATCAAGACCCATTCACGCCACCCCCAAACCCAGTAAAAACTGAGGAGATCCTAAAAACTCTCATAAAACCCAGCCGCTGTAAAAACCACATGAGACCCATAAAATCTCACACAAAACCCTTCTAAAAGCTTCTGTGTAGAAAATTGCTTTGCTGGGGCAAGGCACGCTTCCCGGTGGCTGCAGGCGGCCTGGATTCCACTAGGATTCAGAGGCTGGGCTCAAGGTTTAGGGGCCGAAGGTTGAGGTTTAAGGTGCAGATTTTAGGATTCAGGATAGTTCAGGGTGGCGGCTTCAGGTTTTGGGGTTCGCTCTGGGCCTGTATTTTTTGTGTATAGGGTGCGGGGTTTAGGGTTTGGGGTTCGGGAGCCAAGGGCACAAGAGTTTTGGGCTCAACATCGCTTGCATTTCTAAAACTACTACTTCAATCTTATGTTCGGCAAACATGTTTACTCTTGGTTTGGCTGTTCGCCTGTACACGGTTTAGTGTTTACCGTCCGTTGCTAGCATCACAACTCATCTGATTTGTGTTTGTTGCGATGTCCTCGGGAGGTCTTGTAACCACAACCCTAAACCCGAAACTCAATGCCCTAAAGCAACCAGCCCAACGGAGTGCGCAAGTGGGAATGCTGAACATGGTCGCATGCTGTCCGGGATGCTCCAGCATCGAATCGCTGGCTACCTCGGCATCACTGGCTCAAAGCTCTGCATCAAGTTTCATAGTAAAATCCCATAATCCCCTTTTCTACGAATGCTTTAACAACAATACTGGTGCCTCGGTTGCAAGGCGGCAAGAATCTCTAGGAGGGAGTGCGGCTTTCTGCTAGTTAAGGGGTCGAGCCTGCCCAACATCCTGCAAGTGCGACCTGAATAAGCAGCGCCCTTATCTTCTTGGGTACTTGTCAGGCTAAAGCAAGGGAGCAGTAGTTCGAAGGACTACCACTAATGTGATGGCCCCATCACATGTAGATAGCACGCAAAATATGAGTGCCCAAAGCCGAACACTGCGTGGCAACAAAGGATGTGCTAACAGTCATGTTTCGGACCTAGCACTGGGATGAGTCTTTCGCCGTGAAGCTCCTCCGGATGAACTCCTGATCTTAAGAAGATGAATCCTTGAAAGGCATCGTTGGGCAGATTTCCCGGTTAAATGTTCAATCTTAAACAACTCATCCTCATGCACCTCCCTGCAGACGATAAACTAATTATTTCCCGGCCCGAACCGCTGAGACTGTCCGAGACTTTGACAGGTGAGAGGTACGCAAAGTACACGACTCGAACAGTATTCTCAAGCCCGTGAACTCTGATGAGCTACTCAAACCCTCAGGCAGGGCACGTAAAGAAGAGCTTCCTCCGTAGGCGTCCACAGCGTGGACAAGCGAACGAAGAACTGGCTCATCAGTATCCTGCTCTAGAGTCCCTTCTAAGGGGGGTTTAGGGTTTAGGGTCGGGCCTCTGAACTAGCAGGTGCTTGCAGATTGCCCGAAACTTAGACGATGCCAGCAGGAGGGTCCAACTAGTAAGGAAAACAGCTACACAGTTGAGCAGGGCATATAACACACACACACACCCTGACTGCGGTTCGACAAAAAAGTCGAAGCCTCATACTACATAGCTACTGACGTGAACTGTCTGTGGTGGTCAAGTGTGTTTTCAGCGAAACGTACGTTCTTCCGGGCCGATGGCGCCAAGAGGCAACCTGTCTCATGAACAGGTACAAATGATCTCAACAGCAACAACAATAAAGCCTGTCACCGTTCAGGAAGCCCGTACTTACGTTAATTAGAGTCGGTGTGAGGCCATTGTAGTCCTCCTGCGGTGGATGCGACAAGTATGCCTTCAACTTATAATGTGTCCCTGCTTCTAACCAGTAGTGCCATTTTGCTACACTGCTGCCAGGAAACTGGGTTGTGGCAGTATCATCTTCTGAACATCACCATCGTCGTCATCATCATTTCTACCATCTAAGCTACTGTCGCAATCGCCCTGCCAAGTTCTGCAACCATGCGGGACCATGACATTTGATGTACAACTGGAGAAGTGGGTTGTGATGAAGTATGACCCAATTTAAAAAACAACAACAATCTACTGCTTCAGGCCTCCGGAAATGACTATGACTCACCCTGAGAAGCTCCTGCCCAAAACCGAAAAAAGGGACTGCAGATCCTAACCCCCTAACACACCAAACCCTGGCAGATTCTACCAAGACCTGCAATTTTGCCGCCACCTTCGCACACAACCCCCGCAACCAACAAGATAACACATAGATCATAGAACGGCAGCTACCGCCAATCTTTCGAAGGAACTCAAAGGGGGTATCCCTAAACCCTATAAACCCCGCTATGATACTTACCCTAAACCCTGAAAGGCCCGCTAGAATGCTTACCCTAAACCCTAAACCCTAAAAGGCCCGCTAGAATGCTTACCCTAAGCCCTAAACCCTAAACCCTAATATGATGCTTCACGTGCAGCCGAAGCTCTGCAGAGCCAGCACCGAGACCCAGGAGCCTCATTTCATGAAGAAAAAATGCAGGAGCTTCCGAAAATTCGGGATATGTTAGGGTTCCTTTAAAGGGTTACTATAAGGGTGCTATAATGGTTCCTTTAAAGGGTTACTATAAGGGTACTATAAGGGTTCCCTTAAGGGGCTCGAGAAGGGTTTTAGGGTTTCCGAAAATTCGGGAGGACCTTATTTTGGGGTCCTGGCAAGAAGGATCCTACTATTTCGGGCAACATTCACAGATGCCCCCCCCCTCGAACACCCCCCCCCCTAAAAAATAAATAGGAAATAAGCCTTAATAAGGTTTATTTCTGGCGACACTGTCACATATCAATGTCCCCCTATTTTCGGAAGCTCATACAGGAGCCTTCTGGATCTAACCAGGGCAGTCGGGGCATTCTTCTCGTGGAAGAAATACGGAAGTTGATAGTCAGTAAACCCTAAACCCTAAACCCTAAACCCCGATGCTGCTGTAGCTTCATTAAAAAAAATCGAGAAACTGTGCGGGATTGTTGGATTTTTCAGGGAGAGTCTCGTGGCTTCTGGCTGTGCGCATGAAGCTATTCGGGGGACTCACTTCGGCTCGTGTCCGGTTGGTTTGTAGTCGACTGGATTCCGGCTTGGAAGGTTAAGTTTAATCGGACAACAAGTATGTGAAGAAGCACGTATTGGGAAATTGTACCGTGGGCCAAATATGGCATAAAGCTATCACATGTATGACCCCTGAATTTACAGGGTATAACCCGTTTAACTTAAAGCGATAGGGTTTTGGTACACCTTCCCCCCACCTCCCCAAGAAAACCAGGGGTGCTGGTGGGTTTCTGAAGGCAGCCAAGGGTCCTCGATCGAGCTTCTTCAATGCGCGGCCGATTCTTCGAATCCTAGGAACTCATGTGGGCGGTTGTCAAAATTATGGTCCTTTTTTGGGTCCCTATTATTATACGGCACTTATTATTTAGGGTACCCAAAAAGGGACCCTAATTTTGACAACTACCCATGTGAAGTATTAACGACGTTCCAACTTTCTGGCTTCTGTTTCAGGCTTAGACTTTCTTTTGGGGCGTTTGAGATGATGAAGGAGGATTAAGGTTTAGGCTTGAGGGTGCTTACTTCATCGGAGTTGAGGGTGTGGGGTTTAGTTTTTTGTTCGGAATTGAGGATTTGGGGAGAGGGTGTATAGGGCTGCTTAAGCAATGTGGTGAATGTATGATTTGGGTAACACTATGGGGATACTCCCATAACCAAACTCTGGCTTAGGTGAAATAGGGGGTCGTTAGCCCTAGAGATCGCCTGCAGTCCTGCTAAAACCTGCCATGGAGTGAATCGAGAACCGTGAACCTCTCTACACAGTAGGCACAAAACCCTGCAAGCCCAGGCATCAAAATCCCACTTCTACCAGAGCCCTGCCAAGTATAACTGTATGAGCACGGACCTCCAATCCTAAGCACTTCATGCTTAAACTAATCCTCACAGCCATCATAGTAGCAGTCGTGATGGACATAGCAACAAGCGGAACTAGCACTCGGAAGAATGATGGTAGTACCAAGAAGACCAACAAGCTCGTTATCCGTTGTCGTTTTAAATTCTGGAGGATAACCGGACTGCTCTTTGGGGCCCATCCACCCACCAGGGCATAGAGAGACAAGGCTTGGAGTTTAGAGGTTCAGGGCTTCTGTAGTTGAGGCTTCAGGGCGGTTTAGTAGGGCTTCGGAGTTTAAGGGTTTCAGGCGTCCGCGGGGAGTTCAGGGCTCCGGGGCGTCTCTTAGTTGCTTTGGTGCTTAGCGCACTGACAGGCCTGCAGATGTTGTTGCCATGGGAACACTGGCTTTTGCAAGTTGGTCAATTCTACAAGTGTTTACAGCCCTGCAGTTGCAGCAGCAGTGAGCAGTCTTCGCACCCCTTCTCGTAGCCCTATATAATGCCCCCAACACCGACCCTGAAGCCCAACTTCAAAACCTGATGAAAAGCCCTGAGCCGATCTGCAGCGAAGCTTCAGCTCGGACTTGGCGCGCTCGTTCTGAAAGCTGGCCGGGGTGCTTTCTAGGTCGATGCAGAGTCTGAGAAGCTCCTGGGAGGATATAGGGGACTTATACTAACTCGAATAAGGTTTCTGGGGTGTTAAGCAAGTTTTAGGGTTCCTTTAAGAGGCTTTTAGGACTCCTTTAAGGGTCTTTTGGATTGCAGCGTGTACGATTCTCACGTAGGGATTTATCTGGCATTACTGGGGGCCTTCGCAATAAGAGCAGGGTTGTGGCATAAATCATGCGACTACTATGACCACAACGAGGATACTACGGACACTCCAAATTCGGAATAGTCCGGCCAACATCCCTTGATACTGTATTGATGGGGTTGTGATGGGGTTGACGATGGTCATGATCAGGTTTAAGATGAGCATGAAGATGGTGATGATGTTTGTCCTGGTTTCGGTGCCTTCGGTGTTTCAGGGATTTTTGATGTAAGGGTTTCAGTGGCTTAGGGAAAAGATCAAGAAGTAGATGTGGGTGCAATCACATGCGTCCCGTCTCGATTCTGCTGCCCATCGACGCAAAAACTTGAAGCATGGTGATTTACGAAGAAGTTTTTGGGGTTCAAGTCAAGACGTTGATGGGTTTGAGGGGGCTTCATGATGCTTTGTCTTTGTTTCAGAAACTCATACCAAAGGACTTGAGCTTCAAACTTCTCAATGTCTCACAGAATCCTTCACCCTTTGCATTTTACAGTGAACCCCAGAAAGTTGGAACATGGGTTTAGGAGGATTCTTGCTAGGATCCCCTATACTCTACCTTAAGGGCATGAGGATATTGATGTTCCAACTTTCTGGCATCTACTATAATNCAGTGAACCCCAGAAAGTTGGAACATGGGTTTAGGAGGATTCTTGCTAGGATCCCCTATACTCTACCTTAAGGGCATGAGGATATTGATGTTCCAACTTTCTGGCATCTACTATAATGACCCCGAGAAGCGCGGGCCCAAAACCACTTGGGGATTCTCATCAGAACTTATAATCTGCTAACTTCACATCACCTCCCCCACCCAAAATAAACAGGACCCCAAATCATCTAATTTATAGTACAAGGGACGGGTAGTTAAGGGCTATGGTAACCTGCGCGCTTCCTGAAAAACCCGCTTCTAAGCCACTTAAGCCCCTATCTCATATCCTGCAATGCACGACCACACCGTCTTACGATACCTGCTTACTTATTCAGACCGCTGAATTGCATTATCTGCTTTATAAGCCTTAGAGCATGAGGTCCTTCTAAGAAAAGACACCTATTTTGAAACTCCTAGAGTTCGCAGGATATTGTCGCTACTTATATTATTCAGACTCCATATTACATCGATACTGAAGTTAGACCCCCAGCAAAAATTATAATTTTAGCGAGCTGTTTCTTAGGGATTAAAGGAACCAAGGATTAACGTTTGTTTCAAAGTGCCCCTCGGACATTATGCCTTGGGCGGTCCTTCAGCTCTGCCAGAGCCTCAGTAGTTTCCTCCTCCGCCAGCTCCCAGCTCTCCTCCTCGGGCTGCAGCGACCTGGAGGCGGCTTCTACTGTTTTAGTTTGGGAGGTCGGGGTTTTGGTTAGGGATGGTTAGGGATCAGGGTTCGGGGTCCAGGACTTAGAGCTTTAAGGGTTTAGGAAGTAGGCTTGAGGATTCAGTGAGTTGGAACGTGTTTTATGATGCCTGCAGTGACGACGGATTGCGGGTGAGGGCATAGGGTCTAGGAACACATGTTGTCTTATTTCGGGGTTGTTATGAAGTTCTACAAGCGATTTGGGACAGGTATGAAGGCTTCAGGGTGCAAGCGCCGTGGATTTTCCATGTCGGGTCACCCCCTACTGCAACTCTGGTTGGAGGAGCCCAGAGCAGGTTAAATGCTGAAAACCTTTTTCAAGAGAAGGGAAGCCTTGGGTGGAGTTCGGAACTCAACAGGGCCCTAGGACTCCGAGGAGTCGTGGGGTCTAGCTTAACCAAGTAGCATCCCAAACTGCAACGATACACGAACGAGCTGCAGGGGTGGAGAAAAGTAGTCCAAGTCTGACACCCCGAACCGTACCATGAAGGGTCCAGAATGCCAAAGATGAAGCACAGCTCCGTGTAACCTGTGACGACCCTTCTCGTGTTAGTGGCCTTGATCCTTTAAGCAAACCCGCTTCGTAAATTGCGGCTTCGGCGCGGCTGCTGCAGCGGCCTGAGAAGCAGCGATGCAGGGAGTCGCGCAGCTACCTCCAGGGCTGCTGTGTGCGGAGTTCAAGCTTTCAGTATCGAAACGCCAAAGAACGTATCCCAAACCTTTCAACCTTAACTCCGAAGTAGACCCTAAACACAACCAGATTAAATCCTGAGTAAACCCAGAACCTAAACCCATAACAAACCCTAAGTGACCCATGCAAATATGTATGTATGCTCTTGTATATATATATAATGTAATTATTGTGCTTTTTATATAAGAATCCTAAACCACAAACCCCTTGCAAACCCTAAACTCCAAACCCTAAACCCCAAACCCGAAACTCTGCCCTTGGCCTCGAGTGCCGCCGCGCGCACGTGGCCCAGGGAGGAGCCCACGGCAAGGCGGCAGCGGCCGAGGAGCCGGAGAAGCAAAGCTTTGGCTTCCTGGGCTTTAGGAGGTATAAGGGGTTTAGGGCGGTTTAGGGCTTTGGGGTTTTAGGGGTTTTAGGTGTTTTAGGTGCTTTAGGTGTTTTAAGGGTTTTAGGGGTTTTAGGAGTTCAGGGTTTGTAGGGGTTTACGGATTTAGGGGTTTGGGGTTGTAGGGGTTCAGGGATTCAGGAGTTCAGGGTTTTTAGGGGTTCCGGGGTTTAGGAGTTCCGGGGTTTAGGGCGGTTTAGGGATTTGGGATTCGTGTTTAGGCCGGTTTTCGGATTTCGGAGGTTGGGGGTTTTAGGGGTTCAGGGCATTAGGAGTTCAGGGTTGTTAAGGGTTTAGGTGTTCTGGGGCTTAGGAGTTTAATTTAGGGCTTTGGGGGTTTGGGGGTTTAGGGCTTTGGGGTCTACATAGAGTTTGAAGTTTGGCGTTTGAGGTTTAGGGTTGAGGAGTTTGAGGTTTGGAGCTCGGGGGTTGAGCGTTTAGGATGGTTAGGGTACAGGATTTAGGAGCGTAGTCTTGCTTTAAAGTTGCTGTAGGGGTTTGCGCAGTCTAGGACATTTTGAATGTACGTGGATCATTGAGCTAAGGGAGCATTGGGACAAATTAGCGGCTGAGAGCTAAGAAGTTACACAACAAGGTTCGGGGTTCTTTGGGCATGGTGTCTTGGGGGATTAGGGTTCTTGTCTTTAAATCTTAACACCTTGGGCTCCCTTAAGGGTTTAAGGGTTCAGGGTCTTTAGCATTGGGGAACCAGGATGTCTTGGCTTCAGTGCTTTCTGGCAAACCTCTAGGATGAGTAGTGTCCGCCCCAAACGCCGACACTGCGGGGTTGACAGGACTTAGAGATCTTGTGTTCTATGGGAGTGCAACGTGGAAGACGGAAAGCTGGAACAAGAACAAGACTAATTATCCATCATGTGCTATCGTGACTCCAACCTTCTAGTACTTACCTTGACGCTCAGGGTTCAGGCTTGCCGATACATGAGAACATGGCGAGCTGCAAAGACAAAGGTGTCCCTGGTGCAAAGAGCAGCACTGGCCGTGACGAAGAAAGGCTCCTGGGCCTCCACGCGGTTCAAGGCTCGGGATTTATAGGGTTCAGGGTTTGGGGCGTAATTTTGAAAGTTGGGGTGTGTGTGTGTGCGTGTGTGTCGGGTTTCGCAGCTTAAAAATTTTGAGAGCTTTAGCATTACAGCTCTTCCTCACGACTTCTGGGTTGGGGGTTTCGTGACCTTCGGATTCGTTTTGGCAGTCTCAGGGATCCCTGCAACAGTCCGTGAGCTGATAGGACTCTTGGCTTCGGCCTTAAGCTCCACCCAAGGCCTACTTTGCGAGGTTTAGGGTTTAGGGTTTAGACCCTAAACCCTAACCCCCCTGTCTCTAACCTCCAGACACCACAAAGGGTCGAGGTGAAGCTACAAACTCGAGCTGGACAAACATCGAGTTTTCGAACAGGCCTCAAGACACCAGGCCGCTGCCCAGCCAGACCAGGAGCCGTTTGAAAGGGCGGCCGCAGACGGAGGCCACGCCTGGGGCACCGGTGCTTCGGATCGGGTGCAGTTCAGGAAGTCACTTCCGAGCACAGTTGGCTCTTTGAAGCTCGAAGGTCCTCAGGCCGTTAACCAGAAAGCGAAACAAACAAAACCCTAAACCCTACAAACCCTAAACTTTAAACCCCTAAACCCTATAAACCTTAAACCCCTAAACCCCTAAACCCTAAACCTTCTGAAAAACTCTGGGGCCGCAAGGGTGGAAGCTATTTGGTGGGCTTGGACATGGTGCACATTGACTGCACAGCGCTGAAAGTGCTGTCTACAGTTCAGGTACAAGTCTCTGCGGATGTGGAGACTTCAAGGAACTTTCAGGAGGGGTCAGTCTGGTCGGTGTTTTCCATATTAGTTGCGGCATACAAACAGCTTACTATACAACTGTAAAAATATGAGCATCTTGCTATAACTCCTCTCCAGTCTGAGTTGTCCTACGGATTCCAGATTCCGATCCGGCCCTGATGTCCGCTCCTGGGAGTTGGGAGTGCAGGCATGAAGGCTTGGAGCTCAAGTTCCTGCTTTCGGGGTTGAAGGCCGTTGGGAGTGTGGCATGATGATCGAAGCGGCGAAACCATGAGCTTGAAACGCAAGCGGACATCGAAGCTACAAGTAGCCCTTTCGCACGAAGCATGCCTGTCGACCTGAAGCCGGGAGCCTTCTACAAGAACCCAAGCCTCAAGCAAAATCCAGGGAAGCAAACCGCCCATGCGTACTCAATGAACCTGAACATATACGGGGCCTCAAATGGTTTCAAACTACAGAATTGTTATGAGTTCAGGAACCCCCTGTGTTTCAAGCAACCTCAAGCTTGTCTGTGAAGGAAGCTGCCTCTGCAGGCGGCCCCTGGGTGCAGGTCACGGCCATAGCGCACTTCAGAAGCCGTGCCGCCAGGAAACACGCCTGGTGGGCCGCCCAGTAGAGCGGATTTATGGGTTGGGGGGGAGGGGGGGTTGGGGGCTTCAGTTCCAACTATATGTGGGTGTATGTATATATGTATATATGTATGTATGCATGTATGTATGTATGTAGGAGCGCACTTATGCTGTACATATGTGTGTCTGCGTATATGTATATGTACATATATATACACATATAGAGAGAGAGAGAGCATATTCTCAGATCATATGATACTTATATCTATATGCTTCACTTATTCACATGTGTTAATTCGGAAGCTTGTCTCCCGATCCTGCTCGCCCCCAAGGTTGGCAGCTGCCGGAACGAGCTTGGCTAACTCGAGGGCGACGTCCTCTGTGGCGCGCCCTCGCTGGCCTCAGTTCATTTGCCATAAGCAAAGGCCGGCATGTTTGTATTGTAGATTCGAAGTGTGAAGACAGATGGAGGAGATTTTATTTTGCAAGGGCGGAGCCGATGCTGAAAGCAAGACGGCTACAGATCTGAGCATCGTTATCAAAATGGTTCTGCAGCAGAGGGGCGCTTGACACTCAAGCTACTGTGGTTTTATTGCACAGGCTTGTGCAAGGGCTTAGAAGCCTCGCTGTTCACATCATGTTTTGATGCTTGTCATGTTCTTACAAGGATGTCGCCGGTTTGGCTGGCCTTGTGCTTCTGCAAAGTTCCAGTTTTGCGCACACTTCACAGCACGAAAAGATCACAGAATGCGCTGAGACCAAAATAAGCCATTTGGACCAAAAACCTAAAGCCAAAAAGCCTTCCCAGTGTGTTCTGCTTGGGGCAAGGTGAGTCAGGGCTCAACATGATGATGAATTCGTAGCTTTGTCAGTTCCTAAACCCTAAACCGTCTCACCCCCCTGCCATCAGCAAACACAGTGGGCTCTCTTCGTCTCATTCTGGAACCGAAGTCGTAAATAGGGCCCCAAAAAGCACATAAGCAAAAATAAGGATAGGGATATCCCATATAAACCTCCCTTATAATGAAGCCCATTGAGGTAGGGATATCCCCACAACATGCTTGTGCTTATGTGCTTTTTGGGTCCCTATAAGTACATAAACCTTAGCAAATTGAGCTGCCCAAGCGGCAAAGCTGCAAGAGAGCACCGGAAGCTGCCATGGCGCCGGGCAGCGCGCCCGGCTTCAGCTCTTTCAGCGTGCTGAGCAAGCCTAGGGGTTCTGAGGTTGCCGCCTGTAAGGCGTGGTGTGAGGATGCAGACTCCAGTCTCTACGAGTTATATGGTTCAGGATGTAGGCCTAGAATCCTAGAACCTTCCCACTCAATGAATCAAGGCTTCTTCAGATTGTGCGACTCACGATAGGAACAGTGCAGATCTGTTGAACAAGAAGGACACCGCACTTCCAGGCGAACCGTAGAATGTGCTATGTGACGTACCGCTTCAGCCAGGGCAGGATGTGCTTCCGGAAATCCACACTGACATCGATATCTATAGGACAGCACTTCCACATCAACACTACCTTAGTGTTGAAACCCCAACCCCCATGGACTCACCCTAACACCAGATGTACTGCCAGCAGCATTGGAGCATCTTCGTCTCCTGGCCATCCTGTTCAGTTGCACCTCGCAGAATCAAGGGGTTAACGTACCGGCACGGCTTTCTGGCTGCGCAGTCGTTATTGCAATGGGCATGTCGTCGCTGCTCGTTACCGTGATCATCACACATTGCCTCCAGATGTTGTGATGATTTGCATGACTATGAGTTTCTCTGTCCCTGACCGCAGACTCAAAGACGGCAAGACAGCCAAACAAATGCGAACCCTACCCAATTCGTGCTACCTGGCTGGGTGCTACCCCTAGTCAAAAACTCGAACGAAGCACGAATCAACCTTGGACCCTCTAGCCTTGAAAACCCTGAACCCTCAGCCAAATTTACCCTCAACCCCCTCAGCCTAAACCCTGAATCTGAAAACCCTAAATACTGCGTAAACCCACTCATCCCTAAAGCCGCAATCTCTCATGCCATGGTCTGCACCTCCCCAGAGAGAGCAGAGCTGAGCGGCACTAGTAGGCAGCTCTTGGAGAATCCTCTTGGCAGTTCTGGTGGTGTCCAGAGCTCCAACGGGCTCTTACTGGGAGATGTTTGTTTTTTTCTGTTTCGCGGGCTCTAGTCGGCTTCTATTGGGAAAGTGGGAGTTTAGGGGTGGAGGGCTTGGGCTTTGGACTTTCAAGCCTTCAACTCTTCCAAAACCCTGAACCTTATATATAATGCCTAATCAGCCCTAAACCCTAGACCCATGTAATACCCAATAAACCGTAAACCCTATAATACCTAAGCCCTCAACCCTAAACCTGCAACCTGTTTCATGCTACCCCTGGATTCAGGTCAACGACATTCGTGTTTATCGCAGAGTAGGATCCCCTTTGCGACAGGTACTTGGAAAGCAGCATTAAGAAACCAAATCCCCTGCATCCTGAGTCTAAAACCCGCTCCATACTCTGACGGCTTCAATACAGCTGTGCGGTATAGTGTACTAGAAACATGTGTGTGTGTGTGTGGGCACAGAGAGATAGAGAGAGGGAGAGAGAGAGGGAGAGAGAGCGAGAGAGAGAGAGAGAGGGAGACAGAGACAGAGACAGAGAGAGAGAGAGAGGGAGAGAGAGAGAGAGAGAGAGAGCGAGAGAGAGGGAGAGAGAGAGAGAGAGCGAGAGAGAGAGACAGAGACAGAGACAGAGAGAGAGAGAGAGGGCTAAAGGGGAATGAGTTACTTTCCATCGAGTGGGGTGGTAGCCGAGACGTAAGCCCGATGTTGGTCAACGCTGTCGGGCTCGGGGTTCGAGGCTTCCGGGCTTCAGATCCGTGGAGGTTCGGGCTCAGATTGCTACATGCTAAGGCTCTTCCTAGATTGAACAGCACTGGCGCCAGGTTGAGGACCATGCCATCAACCTGAACACCAAACCCCAGCCGAATAAGCCTCAACCCTAACCCTAAACCCCTAACTCCTAAACCTGAACACCAGACCCCAGCCGAACAAGCCTCAACCCTAACCCTAAACGCCTAACTCCTAAACTTAAGACCCCAACCCGACAGCCTCAACCCTAACCCTAAACGCCTAACTCCTAAACCTTAGACCCCAACCCGACAGCCTCAACCCTAACCCTAAACGCCTAACTCCTAAACTTTAGACCCCAACCCGACAGCCTCAACCCTACCCCTAAACGCCTAACTCCTAAACTTTAGACCCCAACCCGACAGCCTTTTCTATGTATTCCGGGTTCAGAACCATCCCACAGCTCTGAGTGGCGGAGGACCTCGCGACAAAGTCGGAGAAAACTACGGGGATCGGCCTTTCCAATACGAAGTAAGGCATCAGCCATGGCCCAGTCTCGCAACCTTAGCTTGCTGTCTTTTATGTTTGGGGTTTAAGGAAATTTAGGGTTCAGGCATGTTAAGGGTTGAAGATGCCTAGGGGTTCACAGTGTGTGTGTGTGTGGGGTCTGGAGAAGGCTGAAGCTGACGTCAATCAAACACTGAAGTTGGCGAGTGTGTCCGGAAAAAAACACTACACAATCCTCTTCCCAGTGGCCGTGAATCATCTTCTCCAGCACCCCAAGAATGTTGAATGTCACGGCCGAAGGGGCTGTTGATCTCTGTGGTGTTCACCACCACCACGGTTTCTCGGATCTCCTCAAGGTTGCCCAGGGATTCTTCTAATGAGCCTTCCGGCATTGCGCGGGGATAGCTGTTCGGCTGCAGAAGCTCAGTCATGATGCCCTGCTCTCCAGGCCAGTTAGCCCACAAGGTCTTGTGTTTCAGGAGAGCTGCCCAGACGAGCCAGCCGTGAAAGAGATCCATGGAAGCTGGGCAGTCAGCACGAAAGAAGAAGACTCCAGTGTTAATCCAAGTCACGCCGGGCGAACTAACATTTGGTTTTAAGGCACCAGTCAGCGAGTCTCTCGGGGCGGTGATGTTCTGAAACTCCACTGGATGTTCTACAGCGAAGATCGCCGACGATCGGCAGTCGTCTGAGCGCTGATACTTCCTAAGGAGCCTGTCCACAATCCATTCCAGGGAAAAGCTGCTGCGGACAAAAGCGTCAGCGTCCAAATACAGGATCCACTTGCACTGCGACATGCTTTGTCTGCTAAGAAGCTCCTCGATGTACCACACCTTGTTCCACCCCTTAAAGACACTTTTCTTTCCGTGGGAAGGGCGAACCAGATGAAATCCATGGTCATGCTCTTGGGCGAAGGCCATATTGAGCGCCGCACTCTTCACCCAATACGGTGCTGTAAAAGGGCTCAGCTTCTTAAAAGGACGGTCATCAACCATAAGGATCTCGTAAGAGCAGTCTGATGCCTGGGCCAGAAGCAAAAGAAGCGGAAAAACAACCCGTCGCCTCCACATACAAGAAGCACGAAGGCCAATCGCTGCTGCCATGGCTACATGGTTCCTGGCTACACTTTCAAGGAAAGACCATCCGCCTGTTAGTCTCAGAAAGGTCTTGTCGACTGCCATACAGGCTGACAGACGCTGTGCTCAATCGCGCGACAGACTGCAAGTTTATCCGAACAACTACACTTGCTTGTCATGACTGGTTTCTCCAATATGAAGCTGCGCGGCCAAATGCAAAGACTGCACTAATTCCAAAGCCTGAAGACGAAACCCGAAGCCCAAAATCCCAAATGCTCAACCTGAAGCCCTACACTTCGGATATCTTTTTTTCGGGGGATCGGAGCAGTGTAGCTGCTGCTTGCATTGGAATGTCAAATGTCGTCATCGGAGGGTCCAAAGGGGTTTGAAAACACCAGAAGCCGTTGCACGCAAACTCGCGAGCGTGTTTGCACCCTTGGATCTTTGTAGAGAGTGTATAGAAACTCATTTGACGGAGCCCTCTAAAGCTGTTTTTGCGTCTAGGCTCTTCTAATTACGTACAACGGACACCGCAATGACATCTTGGTGCCTAAATCCCAAACCCAATGCCCAATTCCCTAAGCCCTAAACCCAAAGCCTTAACCCAGCCTTGACTCCAACCCACCCTTCAGACCGCTGCACGCGGATCATCCGGACTAAGCTAGACCCTTTTCCCCTACATTACTCTGACACTGACACCTCTCAAAACCCTATAAACCCTAAACCCTAAATACAAAAAGGTCCTTTATCCGACTCTTATACTACAAGAGACAGTCTCGGTAGATCATGTTAGGTCCGTATATAGGAGGCATCAGGTTTCAGGTCTATGGTCGTTCCTAACAACCGTCTCGTTGTGTGAAAAGCCGACAGAAAAATTCATTAACGGCTTGCAATCTATAAGGTCACCTACCTGAATTGAAGAGGTCTGACGAACAAGACCTAAGATTTTGGTGAACGGAAGCAAACATGACCGCATCATCGCCTCTCTTTCTCGTCGCCCACAGCGACCTGCCAAACTATACCCTAAGGCCCTAGAGGTTTTCTGGGTCCTATGCCGATAGAGGGTTACTGTACTCTAACATTTAATTACCCTGCAGTTTTTTGCTCTGCAAAAGGATGGTTAAGGCGACCTACAACCTATGTACATGCTCGGGCCCTCTTCCAGAATAGAGATCTGCTGGGGTTAAGGATTCAGAGCTTCAGCGTGGGATTGCACCCGCAATTTCCGAAGCACACCTCAGTGAACGTGGCCTGCGCTGATCGATTCCCATGAAACGTTACGAGCGGCAAGAATCCACAGTGGGGCGTGCATGGGGTATGGGCGTTAGGGTTTGGGGTTGATGAGCAATCAAGCCCTGCGGCCTCGTAAGGGAACCTGTGCCCAAGATAATTATACGATACATCTGGGCCCTAAATTACCCAAATATGTAGTAGCCTCGTGAAGCCCGAAGAAAAACACATGGACCCTTGCGGAAACCCACAATCTTCTTGCTTATGCCAGGGCCCTGGCCCCGGCAAAGAGGGCTGAACGCAGCGACGCGGCAAGCGGAGTCTCTTCGAAACCTCTTGCACTCGCACTCTCGATGGGGTGGTTCTCATAACTGGATCCTCTTCCTCAAAACCGGGCGCAGAGGCACCCTGAATCACAGCGTTGGATTTCGGGCTGGTCTGGGGGATGAGTTTGCAAGAAAGGTTTCATTCAAGCGAGCAGACAGAAGGGCCGCCGACTACTTTAGCAACAGGCGCCGGGCTGCAGAGTTGATAAGGCTAGGATTACAATAGCCAACAATATAAGCAGGGACGACAACCGCACAACATTGCTGATTTGAATCAGTTTCTGGCAGCCGTAGCCGCCCAGACTCAAACATGATGGGATCACAGGGACGTGAAAGCTAAAGCGAGATAGCAAGGGAGCAACAAGCCTCTGCACCGCGCCTGCACTTCATTGCTCAACTCAACATGTGCAAGAGCCCTGAAACTGCTTCGCGCGGTGTGAGGTGAAGCCCGTACATGAAGAACCCTAACGCACTCCCACAGGCCCCCACTCACTCACTCACTCACTCACACTCTCACTCTCACTCTCACTCTCTCTCTCTCTGTCTGTCTCTATCTCTCTCTCTATCTCGATCTCGATCTCTCTACCGACTTCTGAGAAGTCGCAGACGAGGGCAGGGGTTGAAACTGAAGGTGTTTGTGGTTGGAGAGCCAGAAACTGCTTGCCCAGTTTCTCAACCGAGAGATTGCCTACTCGACTGCAGCGATTGTCTAAAGCTCGAAATGCACTCTGTTCCTAGGTTCCCGAATAGCCCCTTGATAACGAGGTACTATTTGGGTTTGAACAAGGGGACCCTAAATTTAAAATAACAAGGGCAAATAAGGGCACTACTCAGGAACCTAGTCTCCGACCTGCACATCCGAGACGACTCTTACGGACGTGACAGACCACAACGTAGGCCAGCAAACTGCTCGAACTACACTTCCAGCGTCCCGAAGGCCCAAAGCCCCTAGGCAAAATCTCGAATTAAAACACGGATGCTGACATCTTCCAGCCTCGGAAACACCTGAAACCGCAAACTCACAACAGTCTAAAGTCCTAAAGGAAAACTGCAAGTGTCCAAAGCGCAGCTAAACCACCCGAACTGCGCAAGCCGGGTTCCAAAGCAAACGAAGCAACAGTGATCAGAAATCCTGTCTCAAAAGCAGAAGACCCAACCCAATAAAGCGAAACTCTAGCCCGGCTAAACCCTAAAGCCTAAACCCCAACACCCGAAACCCTGAAACATCATAAAGCTCTACGAGCATCTCTGTATGCAGACCGTCCCACCTGCAAGCCGATCCGGCAGAAGAACCAAAGCGGCGAAACTCAGAGCTTCATCCTGCAGCAGAGAAGGTCGGGCTTTACAACTTGGGGCTGAAAAGCTGCTTATGAGTTTTCGATGTACATACGCTTGAGCATGTCGGTTCATGGCATTCGGAATAGAGCTCAAATTGGGCTGCGTGCTCGGATTCTAAGGCAAGGCTGCCGCCTGCATCATCGTAAGCGGACCCTATGCAAGCCCTGTAAGCCTTCAATGCATGGTACGGGGACCCGAAACCCATGAATCGAAGGGGCCTGAAAAATTAGTAACAAAACTCCAATATACATCCTAACTAAATATAAAATACTTACACTAGGGTTTTTGGGGGTGCCTTTTTTGAAAAAAAAAAGGCCCCCCCAAAACCCTAGTGTAAGTATCCAAACGCCAAGATCAGAGGGTTCAGGGGTATTGGGGTTCAGGATTGGGGTTGAGGGTTGGCGGTTTGCGCTTGGGAGTCTTCGGTTTAGGGTTTGGGATTTTTTAAACTCGTCTTGCGGTTGGGGTTGTCGAATTTGGGGCTCAGACTGACTAGTGGAGTCCTGTGTGCGTGTGAGGGGCCCCAGCATGAACTTGTGCAAGCTAGGACCAGGGCAGGGCCTAGAGTTTGGGGTTTGGGCTTTCAAGCTTTAGGGTAGCCTTGCCTCACCAGCGGATAGCTGAGCCACCTGCCAGCTTTCTTTCTCTCTCTCTCTCTCTCTGTCTCTCTCTCTCTCTCTCTGTCTCTCTCTATCCCTCTCTCCCTCTCTCTCCACCTTGACAGTGACGAAGCAAAACAACAAAACACAGCGGAGTCTGTGCTGCTCGTCGTGGCCGCTTTGTCTTCGCTCTGTCTTTGACCGGCTTCAAACAAGCAACTTCAGTCACCTGGCACCCAATGAAGCGAGAGCCTTTGGTTTGCTTCTAATCATGCATGCAGGAGTCTTGTCTGAATTCTTTCAGGGTCCTTGGGATAAGAGCTGGATTTTCGCGAGCCGCGATGTAGAAACACATATCAACCCTTGCCAAAGCCTTCCAACAACCCTAAACTCTGAACCCTAAACCATCCGAAACCTCTATAAACCCTAAAAACCCTAAACCCTGAACCGCCAGAACCCTACTAAAACATAGATGCGCGCGCAGCTCCAAGCGAGATCTCGCAACAATTTCCATGGGGGGGGGGGGGGGGGGGNGATCTTGGGGTTCTTGTAACCCAGGAGGGCTTCCCACCTGCCCTTCGGGCTGCTCTGGTCCTGCATGGTTTAAGGTTTAGGGCTGAGGTTCTGTGAGTCGGAGTTTGTTCGGGTTTTGGGGTTTAGATGTTAGGCTTTAGGGGAGTAGGGCTTTAGGGCTTTAGGGGAGTAGGGTTTAGGGGTTAGGGTTTAGGGTTTAGGGGTTAGGGTTTGGGGGTTAGGGTTTAGGGTTTAGGACTCGGTGGTGGATGAATACACGAACTAGTAACTAGGCCTTGAGCAGATTCCTGTTACTTGCCCGGCTCCCTTCAGCACATAAAACTGTAAAACCTAAACCTCTACCATACCCCTGCATGATCGAAGAACTTCGGGCCTAGAATGCAGAAGTCTACGGCTGGTCTTTTGGGCCAAAGATCTGGCCAGACTTGTATATTGAGGGCCAACGATTGAAACTTTAAGTTGCGGTTTAGGGTTTAGGCCTCCCTGTAGCCTGTAGTCAGAAGGCCCTAAGCCTGAAACCTAAGCACCCAACCCCAATACCGGAATCTTGGCTCTATACCTGCCTACGACACGCTTCTCTCCCGAAGCCCTTACCACCCAGTACTGAGCTCAGACGGCGAAGCACATGAGCGAAACGAGGTAAGCTTGACAGGTAGAAATACGGCATGGCGGAAACTCCTGCAAGGAGGCGCGAAAGACGCTCGTCGCAGAGGGGCGCGACAACCTCAGTGAAACGTCGTGGAAGCTGGCACCAGAACACCGCAACTATCTTCTCTACTGCTGAAGAGAGAAACGAGAGGATCGGTGTATTTGTTGAACAACAGGTGAGCCTATTGTCGGGGACTTAACAATTCATGCTATCATCAGCGATGGTTTTTTAGAATACTATTACCAATTAATACTTCAATGGTACATAGAAAAGCATCGGATCCTGAGGAATAGCGTTGGTAAGTTAGTAACTACCTAGGCTTCTATATTATCCTAAGCCCATGCGGAGCATTTCGTCCGCAAGTGGGCCTACATGGAAGATGCCCACAACAAAGGTGAGCCGAGAAGAAAGAGGAGGGAGCCAAAAAGGAATACTTGAGGGCTGTTTGTGTCTATAGGGTTCAGTTGGGGGTTCAGGGCTTATAGGGCTGAGGATTCAGGATTGAGGGTTTAGGGTCTTAAACTGCAAGCTATGGGAACCACAGAGAGAAAGCGAAGTACATGCTGCGTGGGAGGGTGCGGAAAGCACACTGAGGAGGCTGCTGCCGGCATGGCTCTCCACAGCAGCACAAACGCACGTTTCACCACCTCCGTCCCAAATCGTCACAAGTTTCAGCAAGCATCTAGAGCCCTGGAGTCTCAAAGCCTTCCACCTCCTTAGGTTATATTGCATTTCATTGCTATAGAAGACTTGGATGAGTTCTGCTGGCTCGGGTAGTTGATCTACATACTGGTCCCTTTCAGCAGGCTTTTGAATAATAATCCCGTTTCCAAAATGGCTGGGTTCTCTAGACTAGGGCTACGGCCTCTTCTCGCAAAGTCATAAAGAAGTTTAAAGAGCTCCCTCAACGGGCATTTCGAAGACTTCGGTCCGATGGTCGCATGGTTCCGCATGTCGAGGCCAAGAATCTACCCTGAACAATATATGAACTTCGATCTTTTGAAGGATCCTTGCGAAATGATTTCCTCACATATTAATGTAAGTCCGGAAGCAAATTCGGTCTTTTGTGGGCTACGGTCTCCGGAAAATGAGCTTCGGCTATGTTTGGGGCCTCTTTGTAATCTCAAACTCTGCACACCAAGCTCATCCTGCAGCCGGAAATCTTGAGACTCTCAACCCCTGAAGCCTAAACCCCAAACCCTAAAGCCCAATGTAGGGGCCTTAATAATTAGAATAGTATTTTGGGGGTTCCTTATTATACTTATAGTAATACTTACCCCAAACCCTATTCTAAATATTAAGGCCCCGATATTAGACCCGTAAACGGCTCCAACTTTCGTCCGCAAGCAGGTCTCCCTGGCCTCAGAGACTGGAATGGGCTCCGGAGGAAAGCATGTCCTGGAAAGAGGGCTGCCGGGGATGGGGGGTTTAGGGTCAGAGGCTTGGGGCTTTCAGGGTTTGGAGTTTGAGGTCTTAGAAGGTAGTTGGCTGGACGTTATCCCGCTGTTCTTTGGCTTTGTGCTTGTTTGGGTGGGGTTAGCATTAGACTTACGACTGTAGCAGTAGCACAAGCCGGACGAGGAGTTGAAAGAACAAGTCGAACATGCGGTAGCAGGTAGCAGGACTGGCACTCCTGATCATTAATGCTGGAAATGCTGCAACCATGTCAACACGGAGCAGCAACAACTTACGGCAACAGAAACATCAAGATAGGCTGTCCACCCGACAAGACACGACGAAAGAGCATCAATGACAGCACTGCATGACCGATACCCGCCTCGCCCCTTCGGCAACAGCTACAGGCAAGTTGCCGGCCTCACGGAAAAAAGGCGTGTGTCTCAGAGTTGAGCCAGGTTATATCGAATAGTTGTGAATGCATGGATTGAGGGTGCAGGGTTCAATGCACTGCAACATTCCTAAACAGAGTTAATGTTGCGCTCAAAATTCACCGGCTGGATTTAGCACTTGGACTTGGACCCTATAAAGCAACCGGATACTATAGCAAGTAGGGAAAGGCAAGCTGAGAACACACTTCCATCAGTATCCACAGAACCTATGTATTGGTCACAGTGACAACAAAAGCCGTAGATTTGTGTTCTGCAAGAATTGCTGAACTGTATGCTCGATCCTAACATTTCGCAACCCTCAGCATCCCACACCCAAACCGCCCCCGAAGCCACTCAAGAACCCGAAACATCGGTTCAGGTATCTTCCGTCATAGTAGCCGACGCGACAGGGTGTCGATGTTCAGGGGCCATTAGAATGTTTACCCTAGTTCTGAAGTTTCAAAACGGGTGTTGTACCTTCCCAAAACTCTAGAAGCCCAACTACTTGTGTAAGTAGGTTTCTGTCCTCTGACCAGGCAGCGTATAGTACCCTGTGACACAAGCAAACTCATCTTCCAAGGAACGAACGCTTAAGCTTCAAAGCATGAACCGCTACTTAAACTAAAGATGTCAGCCGTGTTCTATAAAGCATGTGCCATAAAACCCTAAACCTTCAACCATAAACCCTAAACCCAAAAGCCCTAAGTTGAACTGCGAAACCCAAGACAAGGAGCCGTGGAGGGACTTCTAAATTCCCGCTGCACATATAGGATTCAAGTAGCTGGTTGTCAAAATTAGGGTCCCTGTTGGGGTTTAGGGTTTAGGGTTTAGTTGTCAAAATTAGGGTCCCTGTTGGGGTATCTTCACTGATAGGTGCCGTATTATATTAGGGACCCAAAAGGGGACCATAATTTTGACAACCACACAAGTAGGTGTTATAGGTTCTTGGTTGCATGGGTTTCGATGATTGGGCTAGGGTTTAGGTTCGAGGGTTTAGTTCTAGATGCGACCGATCCCTAGATTAGTCCGGGCCCTGGTACATGGCGATTCCTGAACACTGGGCCCGAAGGACCAAAGCCCTAAACCCTAAGCCGACCCTGAAGCATAAGCAACGTGCAAGGGGAGACACCTCGAGAAGAATGGCCAGGTTCTCAACAGCGACTTCGGCAAACGCCTTGAGGCCATAGCTTAACAGTCACAGGGATGTCCTCAGAAAAAGGTTATATGTAACTATCTAGAGTCTGTAGGCCATAGCAGCTTAAACTCCGGCATGGGGTGATGTGGCTGATGGCTGTCGACCTAAGAAACTAAGAGCCGGGGCTCAGGGTCAAGGGTGAGCCTCATGTATCTGAACTCATAAGGCTTTGCGCTCGAAGGTGAACGCTATTTTGCGGAATCGGTGTTGGGGTCATCGTCCGGTTTCAGCTTCTTCAGAAATCCTCCTCGGAAGACTAGGCACGGATGTCGTATCAGGCTGATTTGATGTCCCCGTGCATACCTGCATTGCAATCTGTTCAAACGGACCTAAGCCCTGAACCACCGAAGTCACCAAACCCTAAGCCCCTAAATCTCACACCCCCAGCCCCAAACCCCTAGACCTTAAACCTTAGTTGCTGAGTTCCAAAAGTGTACACTTTCAGTTTTATAATGGGTAATATTATCCACTCAGCTACTAAGTAAACCCTTCACCTCGAAGCCCTTAGCATGAGACCGACCCCCCACCGGTTTCGAATTCCACTTTCCCAAAGCGGTGCCTGCCAGCTCTCGCTGTTCTCGCAGTGTGGCCGTGGTTTGGTATAGAGCCAGGAGACGAGCAGGTCCACATGAAAGAGTACCTCCGAAGGATAGGTTTAGGGTTTAGGGTTTAGGGTTACGGTTCGGGTTTGGGCCTTGTATGACTAGGCTTAGGGTTTAGGGTTTAGGGTTCAAGGCAGAGGCCTTTATCGTTGGAATAGGGTATGTTTGGGGTCTTGGGGTATATATTCGTGTGTAAGTATATGCTTCGGAACTATAAAGGGTGTATGAACCAATAATTGCCGATTAAAGACTCAGATCTCCATTTTAGCTGAGGGCTTCAGTGGAAGCTGCATGTCTGAGTCATAGGGCCGTATGATTGCCACAGGGGCGTCTCAAAAGCTCTGGGTCCATGTTCCGCTTTGCAAGAAGGGCTGATTCGAGGCTGCAAGCTTCGACCAATCTGTACTGTGGCTGTTTCTTACCTATGTACTGGAAGCCTTGATGCTCCGGAAAGACCCTGCCTCCAATGGCCACCGTCCCTTAGAAAGCCCCCTGATTAGTACAACTTGAGGGGATTCTTCTACGGCAATGTTGAGATGCGCAAATCCCAAGACTGGGGCAACATGCACACTTCCCCGCGAAATCCTAAACCCTAGATACCCCCAACCCTCAAACCTTACACTCGAAACTGTAGAAACCTTGGCATGATGCCCTCGCCGGACCTGCTCAACCGATGACTTTTGTGCTTCCAGCTCCTAGCAGCACTGGCGGGCTGTTTGGGTTTGAGGGTTGATGTGTCAGGGACGTTGGGGTGCAGGTTGCTGAATTTTGGGTACATAGCTGCATGGGTAGACTTCAGAAGGACGTCATACACCTCCTGGGGCTGTGGCTTATGGCTACTCATACTCGCAGCTACCTTACTTACTTTGTCGGCGCTCTGAAGATTTGTATGTAGAGCTCAAAATGACCGACAGTGTCCTCGGTGCCACACAGTCCCACAACACGCATATTATATATATATATATAGAGAGAGAGAGAGAGGGAGAGAGAAAGAGAGAGAGAGAGAGAGACAAGAAGAGACGCACGCAAGTAATCACCACAGTCAACTATCAGTAACTATCAAGATATCATTAACGAATGCCGCGAAGAGGGAAGACTCAAAGCGCTTATGAACTCCATACCCTAAACCTTAGACCCTAAGCACCTGAACCCTACACCCCAAACCCCGAAACCCATCCTAGACCCCGGGCTGAATAGGGAGCCCCTTGTCTCCTTCCTTCTTTCCCCTCTAATGTAAACCCTAAACCCTAAACCTTAAACCGTTGTCGCTTTGGCGGATGGGCCACATCGAGGTTCAGAGCTGGATTTGCTGTGAATCTTGGGGCTTGTTTAGAAGAATGGCGGCTGCTGCTGCCTTCGTACTACCGCATCCACAGGTTCCTAGCGCCTGAATCCCAAAATCAAGCACAACATCCCAAAGTGTGCTAAAGCCTCCGGCTCCTCCTCACCCAATTCTTTTGCCTCGGATGCTGTTCCTGGCTTCTTGCCTGGGCACACATCCGTGATGCAAGCAACTTAACTAAACCCGAGACCGCAACCTAAAAGCAATATCCCAGACTGTGCTTCTGTTAAAATGGTTGTGATTCTGTCTATTATTATGTATATACTAGTTGTCAGATAACGTCGGCTTTAATGGTTAGTGCCATATTGGGCGCTTCTGGCAGTGTTGGGAAACAAAGGAAGTCTGAACGCCAAACCTCTGCCAACAAACCTGGACAGTTCCTTCAGGTAATTTTCTCAGCATGCGCCCTATTACCTTCACCCTCAATGTTCTGATCCTAAGGCCTTACACCTGGCCGAATAAAGAACACATGCAGCTAAACTCCACAAGCATAGCCCCTTTGAAAGGTAACATGTGGGTGGTTGTCAAAGTGATGGTCCCTTCTTGGGTCCTTTTTATAATACGGCACCTATTATTAGGGTACCCAAAAAGGGACCCTAATTTTGACAACCACCCATGTGCATAGCCCGTATCAGCCCCAATACAACACCAAAATCACTCCGATAAGTCCCATACAAAAGCAATCGTTGCAGAGTTTCGTGCCTTGTCCGCGCCCCTTGCAACCCCAACTAGACCCTAAACCCCTCAACTCTAAACCCCTAAACCCTAAACCCACAAAAACATTAAAGGACCCGCTGGGTGAAGCCCTTTCTCGAGCAGCCGGCCAGCAAGCTTAGCCTTGGATTTCAAGCGTTTTAGGGTTTCGGTGGGGGATTTCAGACTGTTTAGGGTTTCGAGTTTAGGGGTTTAAGGGTTTAGGGGTTTAAGGGTTTAGGGTTTCTGGTTTGGGGGTTTAAGGCTTTAGGGCTTAGGGGCTTTAGCGTCGAGGGTTCCTTGTTTAGGGTTTAGGGGCTTGAGGGTTTAGGACTTAGGGCTTTTGGGTTAAGGGCCCAAACAAGCCCACAAACACAAGGTAGGGAAATAGAAGTTTGCACTTTCAAGACAGTTAATTAGAAGCACATAATCATAACCAAGTACGAAGTTGGGCATTGAATAACTGAGGGGGGGAGGAAGTAAAGGCTTTCCACATGTACGATGTGCGACTGAAGTTCTGATCTGCGGGCTGCTGGGATGCTGCAAGGCTCTGTGCCTCGTGGCAGCCAGTCTCCGCAAAGCTCGAGTTACTCAGATACTGAGTTGCTGGGTTACAGAACACACTTTCCCCCAAAACCCTGAACCACAATAAGTTAACAATAAGTTAGTTTATAGGTACCTACTCTTAGTCTTGAAATTTAGTTAAGCTCGAGCGCGTGGATGGCAGTAGTGCAGTCAGGCGCCAGATTGAGGAGTGTGCGGTCACCAGGGGATTTCGGTGTAAGAACTCCAGGGTTCAGGGTTTCAGCTTCATGGTTTCGGTCGCGGTTTTCTGAGACTCGCCGACCCCCCCCCCCCATAGCCAACAGCTGCTCGCTTTCCCCTGCTGGGTTTCAGGCTCAAGCAAGAAAAACCCAAAGATTGTAAGACTGCTGTTGCCGTTCTCTTCCTGCCTAAGCAATGTCTTACTGTACGTGCTGGGTTGCAGCCACCACTGTAGGCAGTAGGCGCAAGCTCACATTCGGTTCTGAAAACCCTACATTACAAGCCATGGCAAAAGCCATTTTGCTGAGCAAAACCTCTAAAGCCTGAACACCATCCCCCCGAAAACGGTACCAGGTGGCATATCGTCTGGCGGCGGCACCGAAGTGTCGGAAAAAAGCCTCGCACCGGGAAGCTTTCGCCTAAAATGGGTGGTTACGAGTTCTATGGGGGTTAAAGTTTGGGGTTTTGGAATATTGGATTTTTGGCTGGGGATTATAAAATTCAGGGACTGCAAAGGCCTTGGCACAGTGGGCTTCCGGCTCTGCGGAGTAAGATTTTGGGGGCGAAGGTTACACGGACGATAGCGGCTTTGGGTTCAGGGTTGCACGGCTATGCTCTGATCCACACTACACGGAAAGACGTGATCACGTGTGCCTAGCTTGCTTCCTCGATGCCTATCTTCCATGACTTACAGCATCTGGGTGAAACAAGCAAGTCTCCCAATGCTTTGCTTGTGTTAGCTTCAACCGTGCCAGTTCCTACCTGTAGTCGCCTTCTCCCTGACCCTACTCTGACACGAGAACTGTAAGCCTCAAACGCGGCTGCACAAGTGCTGGGTTCAACCTCGTTCTCTTGTTGGTAAATCGGAGACCCTTTGTTTTGCAGCTGTTCGACCCCCAAATCGCCTCCACTAAAGTCCAGCACCAGCTAACGCATCACTCATGAGAATGCAAATCAGCCTATCCCAGCAGCCCAGCTACCTAGGTGATGGGTCTCGGGTAAAAAGGGAAGTAACCTGCAGCGCACGTGTAACTGGATTTCTAGGGTATGATGGCAAGAAGATGGTGAGACTGAGTAAAGCTTTTCAACAACCTTCCAGTAAGAGACACCACCAGCTCGCGTTTGCAGGGTGGACTCAAGGACACGAACCAGTGCCTTGGTAAACGTCTACTTCAAGCTCTGGTAAACATCTAATTCGAAACCCTATACTTAGGCCCTATAGTTCACAACTACATGGAAGCTAGTTGCACCGGGGGTTTCAAGGGCATTAAGGACACTTAGACCAAGGATCGTCATTGGTTTACATCAGGATGTCTGATTTCACTCGGTGCCTCGTTTCGACAGTGAGTCCCGGAACCCTCATCCAGACCTCCACGACGGCCGCAGCCCCATCCAAAGAGCGGGCGAAGCTCCGCATGCGCAGCACGGAGACCCGGACAGCTGTTAACCTGTGCTGTGTAGTTTGGGCTTGCTTGTTCAATAGGCCGAGTTTTAGACATCGTGATTAAGATGTCAAGCCTTTAGCTTGTTTGTCTTGCTTCGGCCGCAAACCCAAGAAGTCCAAACCACAAAGCCCTAAACCCTAAACCCCACCGGCCCAAGTCAAAAGGCATTGCTCACTGAGGGGAATAGCAAGCACTCTATTGAAAGGAAGGCCTTGCTGGCGAGGCTCTCGGGAATAATCTCGCGGGCTCAGCGATGAGAGCTATGTTGTTATGCTGTTACAAGAAATGCATGAGTATAGGAATGCCATCACTAATTCTTCAGGCACCTCAAGCATAAGGTTGAAAGTTCAGGTTTTAGGGCAGAGAAGTCAAGATTGGAGACACTTTCGCTTAGTTTCCTTGGGCACTGGGGCTCTACTCTCGGCCTTTGAAGCAGTCGCCAATGCCGCGAGGGACTCTCTGCTTTTGTATTGTAGCAAAATCTTGTACATCCTAGTATATTTTAGTACATTATAGTATATGGCAGTTCTATGTGGCATATTGGACTACACTTTGTACATGGCAGTATACGTTATGCGGTGTATTGTAGATACAGTGCATTGCACTATGCATAGTCTCCTGCAGTATTTTGGAGTATATTGTAGTCTATAATAGTTAGTCTATGTAGTCTATAATAGTTAGTCTGTTGTGGCATATTATAGTACCTAAAAGGTATATAATGCTTATGAGTCCAAACGCACAAACTTGCCCCATGCAAATAGGCTTCCAATGGCGAATCGCCCTATAAAGCTCCCGCGACCCGTATATCCTGGCACTCGATCACTGAAACTACACCCAAAACTATGACTACGATATGTAACCCCGTAGTTGAACGAGGGAGGCTCTGGTGTGCAGCAGACTGTTTACGCCGTAGACATTCTCGGAACGCACAAAAGAGGAACGAACCGTTGCACAACCCTTCGAACGACCACAATTTCGCAAAAGGAGGGGAAGTCATGGGTTGGGTGTGTGGCGGTCGGCAGCGGGGGCCTAAGCACAAGTGACAGGCGGAAACCGCGACGTACATGTGTGTTTGTGAAATCTGCGACAACACAGTATACAACTTCGATCAGGGAGAAGCACAGGCAGAGTGTTTGGCAGCACAAGCCGCCGAAGCACGTGTACAGAAAGCTAAGAGCATCTTAAGCAGCATTGTTCCAAACCAGCAGCATGCAGTATCTACCCATAAACCCCAAACCCGATAAACCTGCAGAGTGTTGCTTGCATAAACCCTATAAGCCCTAAACAGCCTTTTGTGGGAACCTGGAACCCCTTCAAAATGCATGCTCCTGCAGCCACAGGGGCTGGGCCGCTCGTGGGGGACCCGAGAATCGGCTCTTGGCTAAGCCCTGGCGACAGTTAGTTTAGGGCTTTCGGCTTTAGGATTGACGGATGGCTGGGGGCCTTGATATTTGTCATCTGGTTCTCCGTTGTACCTATATTCAAGAACCCTGTAAGGAATAATTACCTATTATTACGACCTATGTGGTTCTTCCTCTGTACTCTACACTTCCAGCTACATGTTGACGGTAACTTGACAGCCAGTAGGCTCTTGGTGTCTTGGTAGCCTTGGGATTGGAGTACTGTACGTAGGTGACAGTCACGAAGACAACATTGACATGATTCGAGTTTGGAGTTTGCTGTTTCGCGATTCAAGCCTTTGGACTGTCATTCTGGGCGTAGCACTTTAAGCTCAAGGCGTGGTTTATATAGTTCGCCGTTTGGGCCTTTGCTCTCCCGACAAAGCCTCGAAGACCGTCTCGAGGACGTCAGGTGTCTGCGACCTGAAGTTGTGCTGGACACCTTTGACCTGCGGCATGCAGGGCCAGTGCATTTCTGCATGAATGCCGATGGGCGGCCTGGTTCAAGTTTGGGGAATAGGGGTTGGGGTTCGGGTTGGGGCGTAAGGTCGCTATGATCCCTTGCCCGGAAGCCGTTTTGCTGAATAGCAGCTTGATGATTCGAGGTTCGCAAGCCTTAAATCTCAAACACAGTTCGGGGGCATATTCTAACTACATCTGCTACTCAGCCTCTGAACCTTCAGCTGGAACCCCGGCACCGAATCCCCTTCTGCAAGGTTCGTGGCTCGGAATGCATATGCAAGGGCTTAGGGTTTCAGGGTGAAGCACCACCGCTGATCTTCTGAGGAGCCAGACGTGTAGTTGAACTGAATAGAAGCCTACTCGTGAAGTCTCTTGACCCTTCGGGGAACTCAGTCAGTACGGAGAAGGGACGAGGACAGCCCTTGAGACGAAACTTCGTCAGAAGGTCATGAACCTAGTTTCAGGCTGTGGGGTTTTGGGGTTCTCGAGACCGTGCACAGTCATGAACATGCGCTTGAACAGGTGCAGGGAAAACTTTGGGTCCCAACGGCTGTGTCCGCGCTGCGAAAAAGGGCATGCACTGTTGAGGGCGTGTATCGGTGGGAGGTATCTTGCCTTCCGTTTCTCGGGTACGCTATACCGAAATTAGAATCTGACAAAACACAGCAACGCCCAGATCAGCCGTCTCCAGAATGAGCATAGTAACCCGTAGACAAACCCTTACTTGGAGGTTCATGGGTAGTTATAAATAGAGTCATAGGTCCCCCAATATGGGTTATAATTATAGTTACCCTGCTTATAACCCCATTTATAACTACCCATGGACCTCCAGGTACAGGAACCGAGATCCCCAAACCCCAAACCCTAAGCCGTGATAGCAACGTCGCCAACAAAAAAACCGTGGTAGCAACCCTTACAACGAGCAGCACCCTCCTGTAACCCCGAAAAGCCGTGAACCAGGGCTCTGGCTGACTCGAAGAGCAGCACGCTGAGCCCGTCGGCCATGTGAAGGAGCTCCTAATATAATGCCTTAAGAATTAGAATAGGGTTTTGGGGCCCATTATACTATAACTATAATAAGGAACCCCTAAAATAGTATAGGTAATTATTACGGCCCCTGTAGTAAGCCATCTTCAAGTTCATTCTGGGTCTCTTTCTTGGGTCGGCGATTTAGGGCTTGGGGTTGAGGGTCTGGGTCTCTTTCTTGAGTCGTCGGTTTAGTATAGGGCTTAGGGTTTGAGGTTGTTGGGCCTGTTTCTTGGGTCGTGAGTCATGGGTGCACGGCATACGGCTGATGGTTTTGTGAGGTTCCGATTGCATCCTTCCAAGTGAACAAGGGTGTCCGACAGGAACGAGGCTTAAACATAAATCCATTGATTGCGCGTTAAGGACTCACGGAATAAGGAACCATAGGAAAGGTAAGTCGTCGAGCAGTCAGGTCGGTACGACCCTTCCGCCCTGAAGTCGACATTAACAGCATTCAGCTCACGACGACAGGGATCCATGCACACCACGATCGGGAACCGTGGTCGATGGTAGCGCATCGTCTTTCTGCATAGCATGAACCCCTTGAGGTCCAATGTGAGCACAATATCACACACCCGATCCTGTGACTTCTATTTGCGGACACCGGAGGTGCAGCAATTAACTGGTGGTATATAGACAGGGTCCCTATAAGCATAAAGCTCGCAAGCACCGAGCGGGAGGATGACCGGGCGAGAACGACTGCCGGACCAACGTAGGCGTTGTCACTGCCTCGGTGTTCGCCAGGCCTGTCTCCTCTACCCGAACGGTAATGTAGGAACCTGATTAAGAAACCTTGGGCCTTTATTAGGGTTCTTTATATGAATCCTACTATTTTGGGGTTATTGGCCCGGGGTTTCTTAATCAGGTTCCTACATTACTCACTCTGGAGAACTCGGCCTCATGAGCTTGGAGGACCTCGGTGAAGACCGCCGGCGTGATCGCTAACCGGCCCTGAACGCGAAACCTTGCGCTTCAGACCCAAATCCCAGTACTCTGATTGGCTGCGCCTGTGACTGGGTAAGTTTAGGGTTTAGGGTTTAGGGTGATGATGATCGGGGTAATGAAGTCAGAGCTGATAAAGTAACTAGTCGGTAGACATCGTAAGTCAGGAAAACCTTCCCGTGAGGCCTCTAGCCGAACCGGCCGCTACACACTAAAATTAGGGGCCTTAATAATTAGAATAAGGTTTTGGGGCCCATTAAACTATAGCTATAACAAGGATCCCCCAGAACCCTGTTCTAATTATTAAGGCCCCTATGTCATACTACCCTTATAGTATCTCTTATAGTAACCGTGATATGGAGCCCTTTAAAGGAACACGATTCTAATTATTAATTAAGGCCCCTATATCATACTACTTAGGTAACCGTTATATAGAGCCCTTTAAAGGAACACTATTCTAATTATTAAGGCCCCTACATTAAAAAGCCTAAACCCTCGCTCCTCCGCTGGCAGACCCTCTGTCAGCTTGAAAATCTCGTCGTAAGCAGCCTCCCACGAAGTGGCGTGGAAAGAACTGGGGGTTTAGTTTTAGGGTTAGGGTTTAGGGTCCAGGGTTTAGGCTTTTTTTTTAAAAGTGTGATGGCCAACATCAGCCTGCTATTGCAAGCACACACTAGGTGAAACAAACTTCAAGATCAGTGTTTCCGAACCCTGTTCAACGTCTCTGTCACGTCTTTGCACGTTTGCCTGATCTGCATTCGGCTTGCCATATGTCTCCGCAAACCCACNCACACTAGGTGAAACAAACTTCAAGATCAGTGTTTCCGAACCCTGTTCAACGTCTCTGTCACGTCTTTGCACGTTTGCCTGATCTGCATTCGGCTTGCCATATGTCTCCGCAAACCCACCACACCCCTCGTTGAGATCTCGCTCCTCGAAGTCGCCAAGAAGTGCAGCCAGCTACAACGCGGTCTTGGAAGAAAAGCACACGCCCATCAGTACTCAAAACCACCTTGTCAGCAGGATATTTACGCATCAACCAATGGCACCACCAATGTAACTGTCTTTTCTGGGCNCCAGCTACAACGCGGTCTTGGAAGAAAAGCACACGCCCATCAGTACTCAAAACCACCTTGTCAGCAGGATATTTACGCATCAACCAATGGCACCACCAATGTAACTGTCTTTTCTGGGCATCGTCCTCCAACCACCAATGGCGTCTGTTCCGGGGAATGGTCTTGCCAAGCACCACCATAAACAGGATACGACAGAGTTTGCCATGTTCCAATTCGCGCCCCAAGGACTCTCGTCAGCCCGCGAACCACGTCCCGCATGTCATTCCCAGCAGACCACTGTGCTTCCAAAACATCCATCCTGATCTGGAGAGTCTTCAATGTATCCACTGGTTCTGACCTGACTGAACGTGGGTATTGCTTCATCCAATCCTCACATTCAAGACGAAATTGCTGCATGCTTGCTTCGAGGTCTTCGAGCTGTGCTGGCATACCCCCGGCCAGAGCCAAAGCATCTCCGCCCATGTCGTCCCTTTGTGCACGTGCTGCCTCCAGCCTAACATCCACCGTAGCCAAGACTGAGGCACGAACTGCTTCACTCATCTCCATAAGTTGTTGACTCAAAGCTTCTGTGTGCTCGCGGAGTGCCTCCTTGAACACTTTCACTGTGACGCCCCCGTTCTCGCCTCCCGAGGTCACACCACGCTTCAGACCTCGAAGTTCGTCTTCAATCAAAGCCAGGGCACCTTCCATCCTCGATCCTTGCACTGACATAGACAGCTCAAGTGACTGGACACGCGACTCCAGATCATCAACGAGCACATCTGAAACCTCTGATGCCTCCGGGCGATCCTCCATAGCGACACAGCTGATCCTAAATCTTGAGCCGTAGCTTGAGCCAAAATGGCTTGAGCCAATAGCCATTAGGGTTTAGGGTTTAGCTTTTAGGGTTAAGGCTTGAGTTTCTGTAACGCTTAGGGTTAGACCCTAAACCCTATGGCCCTATGAGCCTTAAACGTCAAACCCTTAACCTACCGAGCCGAACTTACAACACTAGGTCTTTTGGGCCACAGATACTGTAGCGCTTGAGGATTGGGGATGTTAGGATGTGGCTTCCAGGATCCTGGGCGTCGGGGAGTAGGCATCGAGGTCCCCTGCCGGTCACAACAGATAGGCCTGCAACTTTGGGGTTTGTTTTCCTGGGCTTTTAAGTAACCAGCGAGAAAAGAGTATATACATTTATTACATAAGGGTTCCTTTAAGAAAAAAGTATTAAAGTATGGTACTCCAAAGCCCTGTTTCACATGTTAGACCCAGCCCTCACATGGTTTAGGGTTTAGGGCCGTCCGAGAACGATGACTGACTGGTTCGCTGTTTCGATTGGTGTCAGTGGCATTCGGCTTAGCATGCCACTGTTGTTGAGACATCCGAAGCGATGCTGAGGTTTAGGAGCCCTAAACCCTAAACCATGAACCCAAAACCCAAAACCCTAAACCTCGAAACACGAGCGACGCCTCCAAGCCGCTGAGCTTCACTCGTCGGAGAATGAAGGCCAAGGTCTCTCCTGGAGGAAGGTGATGAGCAACTAATGTTATTTCAATCGCAGTAAGAACGGTAAGAAGAAGAATCATAGTAGTACAGTAATGATAATGACAATAGCACCAACAATAATCGGAAAGACAAATACGAAGAAGCCTGCTACAGTACCATGATCGAAAAATGCAGACTGTTTCGGAGCTTGGGGCTCGTGGCTTGCTCAGCTTCTCTTCCTATTGCGCTGCTGAACTCTACTCTTCGTCTCGGGCTTCGGGTCCGCTTGGACCATCACACGGCCTGCCACAAGATCCTCGTACAGCGAGTTCATCAGGACCCATATGAGCTATAGTGTCAGTAATGGTGTTCTGTCTGTACACAGACTTCCTTAATAAGGACCTTGATACGGGGCCCTGCTCCCCTAAATTTGACGATGCACTGGCTCGTAGGCCCTGCTTGAAGCCCACCTAAACCCCTAAGTACCTCTAAACGTCAATCTGACAATCTATACTACCCTTCCAAAGCTAATTACATGCCCATTGCAGAACCATATACAATGCTGAAGCAGGAGCGCTAGCAACCCAGACGAGGTGCCTGCAAAATGTCTAATGTGCGGTCTGCCGTGCTTCAGCAGCACCGCGTACCTCGGGGTACAAGTACAAGGGTGAGACTATACCCATAATTATAGTCTCCATTGTAGTTCCTTTTGTTGGTTCAACCAGTTTTATGGTTAGGATCCTATAATTTTGGTAAACCCCAAAAAAGAACTGCAATGGAAACCATAGGTAAAGTGTCTGCAAAGCATAGTACACGGGTTGCTACAAGGGTTCTCGGCATGGGGGGCCGCCAAGAAAATCTTATGAACCTCTATAAATCTGGCAAGAACTCTTGCAGCTGCTTGCGCAGAGGACTCTAGCACTTTTCAATTAGGTTGACGCGTCTAACGGTTTCAGGGGGGCCCTGGGTCTAACAGTGGAGGCCGTAGACTTGGTACAGAACAGAAAATAGGTGGAGGCCGCACAATCGGAACAGAGAAAAGGAAAGACTTAAACTCTTCATCACACTGCTTGCTCTCCAATGGGACAAACTGCAGGATACCAGGATGCAAGAAATCCGACAAGCTCATTCTTAAATACTAAGTTACGGTGCTCGTCTGATCTAGTCTGGTAGCCTCAGAGCAGGATAGAATAGTGCCAGCCGTGGAGCTTCAAATGCTAGCATCCCTACAAGCACACCCAAATCAAAGTATTCACTTACTATGCCTGGGTTGCCCTGCTTCCACCCACGGGCTGAGTTTCGGGTTACTATAAGCCCTAAACCCCGTCGTGTTTAGGGTTCAGGGAGGCCCGCACCTCCAAACCTTAGGCCCTATAAACCGCCGAGGGCACTGTGCCAGATACTTCGAGAGGTCCGAAACGACGTATCGCGCCAAATACTTCAGCAGGTAAGCCAGGCCTGATCTTGCTTCTGGGGTTTGAGAGGCTTGGGGTGTTGAGGGTTTGCATTTAAGGCTGAGGGTGTCGGATTTTAGAGAATTAGGGCTTATGGAGTGTAGGGTCCAGGGCGTTTGAGGCTCCAGTTGCTCCCATTCTGGCCGCTGGACCTTGTATAGGGTTTAGGGTTTAGGGTGATAGACCAAAGACCCTCCAAACCCAAGCGGAACTTGCCAGGACCTGGATCTAGGTTCATTAGGTATACGGTCGTACCTCAACATTCAGGCCCCCCTCAAACCATAAAAGGTTTGAGGGCTTAGGGCTTCTGTTCATACAGTGAGATCTTCAGGGACCGCGCTTCAAGCTTTCAGGAGGCTCAGGTACATGAGCGACTACAGAGTGGGTTGAAATTTCTGGGTTATGTGGGCAAGATGGAGCAGCCACGCAGGCTCTGCCAACGACCCACCTCGGATCATCAATGCTTCTCAAACCTTTCTACCACATCCGTCCGTGAGACCCAGAAATTGAAAAGGCTGCACATAAACTTCGGTGACAATGTGACCTCTAAGCTCGAAACCCCAATAAGGCTTGTCTGGAGCTGCAAGATAGTTTCGATCTTCTGAACCCTAAACTAAACTTTTAAAATGCCCCAAGACCCCTAAAGCCCCTAAACCCAAGGCCGCGTCTAAGCCATCGGCACTGAAACACGTGCTCCAGCAAATCTGCATCTTGCTCCTCCGTTGTGAGGGAATGTGGTTGTTGTTGAGTCCCATAAACCCTAAACCCTAAACCCTAAACCGGTTTAGGGTTTAGGGTATTGTTGAGGGTTTAGAGTTTAGGGTTTAGAGCTTGAGGGAGTCATCATACAGCTCCTATCCGTGCACGAGGAAGAAGCGCGTCTGTATCACCCTAGCAGCTATAGCATGTCAGAAGTCCAGTTCTTGAACCCGGGGGAGCCCGGATCACAAAACATCTAGACTAGCATTCCTCAGCTGAGTTAACATAGACATCGAAGTTATGGCTTAAGGGGTGTATCTGTGCTGGATGTCCTGAATTCATTTCGAAAAAACGGAAGTGCTAGGACGCAGGTAGTTGCTGTGTGAAAGCCCGGTTCCGAGAGGGACAAAGGCTGATCATGCCTCAATCCCTGGCTTGCTCGGCTCCGAGGTGAAGCTCTAAACGAAGTCATGTGCTGTCTTACATGGCAGCCTTGCGAGACCATGCCGTACAAGCGATCCCGACATTTTACGTAAGTAATTATCTATTCGTGTGCACAGTACGTGGGCCGTGCCGTGTGAAAGTCCTCGTTTTAATTGGCTTGCTATGTGAAAGTTATCAACTTCACACAACAAGCCGCAGATTCTCCTCCCTGCAATGCAAACTCCGAAAGTTCCGAATAGCGACAGCTGCAAATAACCCTCTATGGTCTTCTGATTCTGCCCGTTTCAAGCGGTCCCCGACGCGGCCGGCTGCCGCAATCAGCTGCACCAGCACCTGACATGCGCTGCTGCCACTACTACCTGCTGCAACTACCGCGGTATGACGACGACGATGACCAACTATGCCTTCTCAAACTCCGACTGCTGCTGCGACAACGCCGAGGACGCACGACGACAAATACAAGAAAGTCTGCTGCTCAAGTACTCTGCTACTGTTGACACTACCTGCCAACTGGAACTTTCTACAGCCCCTCCCTCACCTAAAGTCTTGAACCCATAGTCCACTTCAGGGTTAAGGAGTAGCATCAAGCCCCACGAGCACCTAGCCAGTGTCCTACAGCCGCAAAGTTTCGGAAGTAAGAAATGGGCGAACTTCGAAACCAAGCCCACACAAGCCTGGTCGCAGACACCCAGACCATGATATTTCAAACCTCCAACAACCAGCAGCTTAACACCCGTGTTAACACCGTAAACTCCACACGCCGAGGTCCGGTCTGCGAAAATGCGCTCGAAGTGAGGGAGTAGCTCCATGCAGGTGTCCTTGGCCAGGACCTTGGGTGTTTGGCTTCTTTCGGGCATTGCAAACTTTGAGAGTTGCGGGAACCCTGAAGCCTAAACCATAGGACTGGACATGGGCCGGGCATTTGGGGAGATTGAATTTGAACATCATGGGGTCTGAACACGGGATTTGAGACTTGCGCGGCTGCGACCTTCCGGGGATCTGGGGTCCATGTGGTTCAGAGGTTCGATGTGTTACCCGGCTTCCTAAACCCGAAGTAAACCCCAAACCCTCCGAGTGAGTTTAAGGGGCGGGTTTGGCAAGGCAGCCTCGGACTCATCGGCTCTAGATTTCACTCAGCCACCGAAAACCGCCGGATCCACGAACTTGCCAAAAGATCCAAGAATAAAAACAGAACATACTCTAGGCTCCAAATGGGGAGCCATTGTCGGCGCAACATGGCCAAGAGCCTGAACTTGGTATGCTGAATGCTTTGCCGACTCGAACACCAAGGAAGAACGACAGCCGTGTCCAATTTACCAGCACAAACCTCCTATATAAACCCTAAACCCTACTAAAACCCTAAACCCTAAACCCTACTAAGTGCAGCTCGTTGGGCTTCTTTTTCCCTGTGGGTGAACTGACTATGCCACTTCTGGCTACTATTCAGTACAACGGCCTTCATAGCAGGGTTTTGCATCAAAGTGCAAGTCCATAATACATTGACGATAACAGGATATTTGTCAGACCTCGATAACCCAAACCCATACTTAAACACCCTAAACCCTTGCAAGAACGCCCGTGTCGCTGAGCAGCATGATAGTGGCAGCTAGGCGGCACGGCGGAGGAGTCTATTGACCAATACTCGACAAAAATCCTCGTTTAGGGGACGCTTTATGTTGCCGTGCCTTGTCGATCAACTGAACCTAAGATCCAGATCCGACAGGCATCCAAAAAGCCAGAATTCTCTGAACACCCATGACCTTTCTTACCGTAGTCCACGCATGAAAACCAATGGGACTTTCCTTCCTTCTGATGCCTACTTCAAGATGAGGGATGAGATATCATACAACATCATCTACGAATCCATCTCAAATCATGTCTGCATGTCTCTCACTCGTCAGAGACTGGGATACCGGCTCCCAGCAGCATCAGTATCGGCTCCGATGCCATTGTTTTCGGCTTCGATACGTGGGCGAAGAGGATGTCCACGATGGTGCTTAGTGACGCGCAGGGTATTCCCATGAGCTACGAGTACCTATTTCAGTGAGAGGCTGCTGCAACACAGACCCAAAAAATGGAACCCGAAATCAACCCCCATTCCAAACACCCCACAGCCCCCACGTTGGCAATGCCATGTCCTGAGACACAAAGGCAAGAAAGTATAATGTGAAGGAAAGCATGCCCTGAGATTCTAACCGGGTAGCCAGCAACCGGAGCAACAGCAAAATCAAAATATCTTGTCTAAACCCCTCAACCTTAACCCCCGAATCCCCTAAACCCTTCCTAAAGCCTTAAACTTATAGCAAAACGAAACTGTCAGGCGACCCGAGGTTGCACACGATCATTGGCAAGCCTCAGCAAAGTTGCCGGAGGGGCCATGCGCGAGCTAAGATAGGTTTTATAGGCTTTACGGTTGGGGCTTTAGGGCTTAGCGTCATTGGGTTTGGGGGTTAGGATTGGGGGTTTACTGGGGCAAGGCCAGCATCACTGAACGAGGGTTGTTGATTTAATCAGTTGAAGCTTTTGGAGACTTTGCGAGCCTGTCACTCGGGCGTGGATAATTCGTAATCTTGAAGCAAAAACATCAAGCGCCCAGGCATGATGTAAAATCTTTGCCTAACCTAAACTCCTCTGACCACTGCACGGTAGTAATTCTGGAGCATCCTGTCATCCTGCACACATCTCGTGCAAGCGTATCATGACAGACGTTGCTCGGTCTTTGCAAACGGAGAGACTCGGGAGAAGCTGGTACACCTGGAGAGAGGGGAGAACACACACACACAGACATTAATCATACATCTACATATAGAGAAAGGATGGCTCTCCTCCCCACATATATATATACGCACACATATACACATACATGCATGCCTGCATGCATGCATACATGCACATATACATACAATGACAACATAACAAACACCGAAACACGAAGCAGTGGCCTTTCACACAAACGTATTCTGGGTTGGATTATTCAGATATGCTTCCAAAGGAGGCTAGGGCAAGACCTCCTAGAGGCCGAAATACAAGAGTGGGAAAACCGTGTCCCAAATATGCTAAGACATGATACCAAATTCTAGGACGCCAAACCCACACCCCCGAACTCACAAGGATGTTCATGTGCGGGAACAGCGTATGCTCAGCTCAATCCCATGCCTGCCGATTAGGGGAGGATTGAAGGCTCAGGCCTCACATCATGCTGGTTGAGAACGCTAGTTGTAAAGCGTGCGAGACGCGCGAGCATTTATTCTATGTATTCACAAAAGCTGCAGCGCTAGCAACACCACAGAGTTCAATCTCGAAACCCGAAGCTCCTCAGAACCCATAGCCCGTGTAATCCTGCAAAATCTTCAGCAAGCTTTAATTAGCTTAAGCTACCCCTGCCGGGTAGCTTTGCGTGTGTGGCCGGAGCTCGTGCAAGCAGCTTACGAAGTCCTTAGATGCGCGAGCTCGGACCCCCAGCCCGAAACATTCCCCCTCGAAGGCTTTCGAGTGCTGGGGTTGAGGATTTGGAATCAAAACTCGAGTAACTCGCTTCCTGAGCGTTGGCAACAGAAGTCCACAACAGCTCCACAAGAAACTAATCACACCCCTTTACAGACTACAGCGACTTCAGCCATGAGAGAATGATATGCTCCGATTCGACACGAAGACGAAGCCTGCTGGTGTCACCAAAGATGCTCAGAATCACATGCACAGACGATTGCAAGTAAAGTCACCCCTGAGACTCACACGAACCCGGCAAACATGCTTTAAGGAGTGCCGGCCTTTGGCAAGTAAGAAGGAAATCCGGCGCTTGGGAACAAGGAGGGAGGCTGTAACCAACATTGGGGCCTAAATCTGATGGGAATCTGGTTTGGGGGTATTTTAAGCTTTAGCAGAGCTGGGCAGGGGATTATGCTTAAACTGTTTAAACATTTGTTGTTTAAACGCCGGAATAAACAAACGGCGAAGCTGTGCCATCCCGGAAGAGTCGCCTTCCCTGATGTCGCGCTTTTCCACATGACCCAAGGGGCTCAAGGCGCCGGTCTTAGCTTAAAAATGCTTGCGTCTGCACCCGATGTGCCAGCCTGTCCTGAACAGCGGATGTCGCAGGAGGGCCTTTCATGATCGGCTGGCCGCTGGTGGAAGTACTGATACACGATCTTTCTCCACACATACTTCGTGGACAGCGTTGCCTCTCGCAACGCAGCTTGCGGCAGTAGCTGGCTGAACTGCGCAGCCTTTGTTTGCCATTGCTCTGATCTACTAAACCCTAAACCCTAAACCCTACAACTGCACTGTGCCATTGCTCTGATGTACTGCTCGAAGCTCAGAAGTCTTGCTGGCAAATCAGAATCCCAGAGGGTCCATATACACTACTATTATGGAATTAGGCTACCAAACCATAGTGGTGATGGTCTTTGAGGTCCTAATTCCCTAATAGTAGTGTATATGGACCCTCTGGGATTGGCAGTGTGATGAGTCTGACTCTGACGTTAAGCTTCCGGTCTGAAGGTCACTGCTGTCCGCCCTGCTTGACACATAAAAGCCCTCGCTGCCTTCCATCAGGTGTCAGCAGCTGCTTTCTTAGGAGCTTGCTGGAACAAAGAACTACTGCAGGCAGCTTGCAGACTCGTTACTTATACTTGAAGTATCCTCTGCTCGCCGTCGCCCACTGTGTTCCCCACTGTACCGTACAATAAACGAAAACACCTTAATCATTAACAAACCCAGAAAGTTCCAGACAACCCGGAGGAACCGTTCATGGAACCACAAAACCACATGAAAACAACCTGACTCTGTAAACCTTCTCATCTAGACCTAAACGCCCTAAACCCGAAACCCTCAACCCCTATGTAGGCCGTATCCTGCTAAGCATCTTCCGTCCGATTTCGCTGCGACCAACTCTTCGCCAGTTCCACGAAATGCGTTGAGGAAGGCTCATCATCGCCTCAAGGGGCTTTTTGCGTAGGCTTTGATTTGCTACTATTGCTATTAATGGTACACTCTTTTGTTCTTGACTGTTATTTGATCTTACTATTATGCTTAATGGAGGCCTTCTGAAAACTTGGTTACATTGGGGTTCGTCCAGGTTTGGGGTTTAGGGTGGGTTTCGAGTTAAAGTTCAAGTAGCCAGGTCGAGGGGTTTAGGCTTTGGGGTTTAGGGTTCACAGTTCTGGGTTGAGGGTGTTGGGTTTAGGGTCGTGAGTTTGGGGCTGAGGAATGCGTGGGTTGGGATATGTTTATCTCCTCCGCCGAACATGACCAGAGAGCGAAATCTATCCCGAAATGTCAGAATATTCTTTCAAACCAGACCAAGACACTCGGCAAAGTTCAACTAGTGGTCGTTGAAACACAACAGAAACTCGTTACAGGTTATGGAACGCTCCTGAATTCATACTAAGGAGCTCTTTTATCGTTCAAGGATTGCTCTTCTGCATTTTCAAGGGCATTGAGCTCTCTGCTATCTTCGGGGTATAAAGCAACAGGGCTCGTCCTAACTGAACTCTTTAGCCGGGTAAATTGAAGTACTTAATCTGGAGAAACTGTGGAGGAGGTCTGACCTGATTCTGCATTCGGACTTGAAGGCTTCGAGACGTTCAGGGTTTCGTGTTCAAGACTTAGGGCTGAAGGGTTTAGGGTTTAGGGGTTTAGGCTCAGGGCATTTGGACCCTCGCGTCTTGCGATGTGCGCGCACGCCTGTGTTCATGGCTACTGGTAACAAGATCGGGCGACCCCACAGACCTAAAACTCTAAACCCTATACTCCCATCGCAACCCCGATGCGGCTCCTTCTTCCGGAACGAACTCAAGATGTCTTGTGACATTCACCTGGGACGGGCATACGGTGCTGTGCTAGTATCGGGGCGGCGTTGAGTTGTCAGGAAGATTTTTTTTGGCTCTGGTGACGTGCTAAGGTGACTTTTCAGGCTGCGACCTCGATCCCTACCTGGTGGTATGTGCAAACTTGCTTGAGGTTCAAGAGTTATTACGTTCTAACGTCAGCGGTGCTACTGAACCCGACACGGGAAGCAACTTCACAGCTGATCATCGTAGACCGTTCTTTCCAAGGACCTCAACAAGTACCTGCGTCCCAGCGATGGGCTGCGATCACCTGTCGATCACTCGAAAACATAATAAGGATATATTATACTATAATCATAAATGGAACCGCCAGAATAGTATTGGTAATTATTTAGGCCCCTAAAGTACCCTAGCAGTGTTTACTGACCTGGCCTTGTCCCTGTAGGGAAAAACAAACTGGACAAGGCACGCTCAAAGCATCGGGTTCTATAGCTGGTACCCATAGGCCCCATGGTAGTTCCATTTTGGGATTACCTTACAGGATTCTACATATGAACCCCAAAAAGGAACTACTATGCGGGCCTACGGGCAGTTCACATCTTACATAGGGGTTTCTGCACGTATGGCCATCTGGAAGCTGTTATTAGCTCATGCACTTGAACATGTCCATGCACACGCAAGTAGGCATCGGACTTGCATGGGCACGGGTAGCGGCTGGAGTGTCACACCCCAGAGGGTCCTAGGTACTGTTATCTGGGATACCCTCCCAACTACACTATATAATATTTAAGTGCTTTGGACGGTGCGGGTTTGGTTTTGCTCCTACGTTCCTTCCGACTCCAACTTTCTCGAACTCCAAGCTCTCCGGCCTGAACCAGTGAGTTTAGGGGTTCAGGGTTTAGGGGGCTTGGGGTTTAGGGGTTTAGGGTTTATAAGGTAGGGTTTAGGGTTTAAGAGTTAAGAGTTTAGGGTCTATAGGGGCTTCGGGTTTAGGGGTTTAGGGTTTAGTTAGGCTTTCGGGCACACTACAAATACGGCCAGGCCGCATCAACGTCCTCGAGTCTCTCGGCCAAAGACTTGAAACGTACTTTCCCCATGGCGTAGAAGTTAGCGCCGGAGGATGTTCTTGAAGTTTGGCGTATATACCCCTTTTAGGGGTCCTTGCAGTAGCGGTAGGGATCTGACAACCTAAGCGTTCAGTTCGAGTGGGTCTGGAATGCGACACCTTGAGACGACTTGATTCGCTTGAATGTGCGCGGGTTCTCCAAAACGGGATCCTTCTTGATCTCCTGGCGGGGGATCTGAAAGCATTGCAATCCTAATTTGTAGAGAAACGCCTCTGCTGATGCTGCAGAAGACCTACAGCTTCGAGCCAGGAACGCAAAATAGGAAACGGATGTTGGGCTTGGTAGTTTCATTACGGGTAAGAAACTCTCATCATGTTTTTGAACATTGAGTATAAGCAGTGCCCATGGCCCAGCCACGGGATCGGGATGCCAAAATAGCGCCTCTGAGAAGAACGCACAGCCTCAGCGTACACAGTTTAGAGTCTAGAGTCTAGATTTAAACATCACGGCGGTCGGATTCAAGCTAACAGTATGAAGTTTCATCGTTCTGGGTTGCGGCATACGGGGTTAGGGTTGTGGAATTTGCGGGAGTTATATGATCAGAACTGAGAGTTGCATGAAGATTGTGCTGGCAGGTCAGAGTGCTCGTCACTACTATCTGGCAAATTCCTGATTGAGGCAGCTAATAAAGGATAACACAGGAACAGAGGGGCCCTGCATAACGTCCTGCAGGCCACAATCCTCACTGATTTCCAAGCCAAGCAAGAATCCCTCAAAACTTTCCCTGAAAACATCCTTGTAGCAGCCCGCCTCCCCCCCCCCCCCNCAACACCCCCCATACTTACCAACCCACGCCACAACCCCCCAAAACCTCCCCCGAAAACACCCCCTTGAGCGCCCCCCCCCCCCCCCCCCCCGTAGTACCCCTCCATAATTTCATAATACTCCTCGTAGATCCCGTGATAAGAGACACTTAGTATCTCGTCTAGCATCCCTTCTAGAGCCCCTTACAGTAGAAGCCAGAAAGTTGGAACATCATTATCCTCATTCCCTTAAGGTAAAGTATAAGGGATCCTAGCACTAATCGTCCTAAATCCATGTTCCAACTTTCTGGGGTTCACTATATAGTAATCCTGGGGCTGCATAAGCTTGGGTACCTTGTTCAGGGGTCCGCAGAAGACGGATCTTTAGGGTCTAGGTTTTTAGGGCCCCCGGACTCTCAGGATGATGGTAAACCCCTCATGGGGAGCCTTAGGGGGTTAGGGGGGAGGACTACACTTCCTCAGATAGGCCTTACAGTAGAAGCTAGAAAGTTGGAACATCATTAGCCTCATGCCCTAAAAGTAGTGTATAGGGAATCCCAGCATGAATCCTCCTAAGACTATGTTCCAACTTTCTGGGGTTCACTATATATTAGGTCCTTATTATGGGCATTAGGGTCCCTATGACCCTCCTCCACACACACACAACATTCCGACCCCAATCTATTTATCACACATGGGCAAAGCAAAACGATACCTTGGTCGCAACTCCAGCTTTTACAGGATTATCGCTCCTTCCTTAGCCCGCTGTTGCGAAGCAAGTGTTAGGACCGTGGGTTTCGAGTGAACGTATGTATAACAAGGCTGCTTGGGAATACTTGTGAGAGTGTGTGTTTGTGTGCACGCAAGTCCCCCCCCCCCCCCCAGTCTATGCCAGTCTATGCAATGAAGAAGCCACCAACAACAAAACGACAACTATAACACACATTCAACATAATCTTGTAAAGCTCTCCTACTTCTGAGTTGGGGTTACCGGCTCTTTCGGGTAAGCCTACACCTACCTTCACCACGCATCGTGCACGAACATCTTTGTTTATGGTACGACAAGGTGCCAAGGCGTCGCCGAACGAAAGGGTCTGATATCAGCCTAGGTTGCCTTCCTGGGTAAGCTCCACCTATAACGGCTTCTTTTCAAAGCAGCACCGTGGTAACGCCTGCAAAACTAGTCGGCCCACTTACCACTGATCGTTTCGTCCGTGTCGAGCCATGCGCACTTTCGGGTCTTAATTGCGCTTGAGAATCTGAACTTGGACGCTTCTTTGTGATTTGGGAGTTTCCGAAAATAGGGGACCCTAATATAGTACCCTAAATAGTAGGATCCTTATTATAAGGACCCCAAAATGAGGTACCCCTACTTTCGGAAACTCCCACTTAGGGCTGCGATTGCGGCAGAAACGATGAAGAGATAAATTCCGGTCGCCTGAAGCACAGCTAAAATCATCGGACGCTGCTGACAGCGATTGTTCCTCTGACTGCCTGGAAGGTACGTAGTCTAGGGCCGTTAATAAATGCGCGTAGAATAGGGTCGGAGGCGTATATATAGGATGTCGTATAGCTCTAGGAACTATTTCAGGATATCCTTGTGACTTATTCAGACTTATATGTTGCCTGGCATGCAACAGTCACTATGCTAGTCCAGCCTGTCGCAACTCTAGCCGGTTGTATGGGCTTCAGATCGCTTCGCTCGAGGATCAGGGTTCGTTGCAGTTTTCAGGTGCCTCCATCCCAAATATATCCTAAACCCTGAACTTTAAACCCCGAATCCTAAATCCCAAACCCTAACCCTGTAAACCCCTAAACGACTAGTGTCTTGGGCTCAAGGTTTCTGAAACAGGGAGGCATGACTTGCGGGTCCCGAGACCCTGGTTGGGGCGTTAAGGATTTAAGGCATAGGCCCCATAGTAGTTCCTTTTTGGGATTACCTTATAGGATTCTACATATGAACCCCAAAAAGGAACTACCACGGGGCCATTCAGGGTCTTTAATTACTAATTAGACCTCTGGGGTCAGACTCACCAGGGCTGTCATCCCCATCTAGCGTCTTGGGGTTCTGGGTTCCGGGTTTGGGTGTATTTCGTTGAATGAGGACAGACAAATCCATGTCATAGGATCGGTCAGGAAGAAGCCATGCGAGAGGAGGGGAACCTGGTTGAAAGTGAGAGTTTGGGTAGCCCGCTGTTGAAGTGCAACTACGGTGCCCTTTCTTTAACCCTAAATTCTCCTAGGTAGGCGATTGAAAGCTCGCACGACATCTTGTGAAAGCAAAGGACTGCGAAGCCGCAAAACTGCCAATTCCTTATCCATGCAGTCAAGATGCGTTTCCAGGCAACTAGCACAAGGCCGCAATAAGTTGAAGTGGGGTTTCCGACGTACTCAGGGCCCATCCGCATTGGGGCTCACGGGCAGGTGTCAAAAGCTCCTTAAGGGGAGTCTTGTATGAGATCCAGAGTTCTTATTTAAAGTATCGCGTGGAGTCGCCATTATCATAAGCGTTTTAGTGAAACGTATTACTATGGTCAGTCTTCCAGACTCCAGAACGCAACCCAGAAAGGGATGCCCATCAGGAACAATCCCCGCACTTGACCGCAGGTCCCCACCGTATATAATTTCAATCTACCAGAACGCGACACTTGCCTGCCTGTGCAAGGCCAACTAACGATCTTTCCCGAAAGCTCGATCGACATCATGCGTATGCCACCATAGGGTTCACTCCTTTCTTCCGAGATTTGAAATGGAGCCTGGCACTTTCGGTTGCCCTCCTCGACCTGACCCACTGATTGTTGCGAATTCAAGGTTGAGGGACCTGGATTTGTGTAAGACTTGGGTTGGTTGTGTTCAAGGCTGATTGTCTGTAACTGGTTGGTCGGCCTCACATGAACAGTTGTTCAAGAGGTCCTTTTGCAGGAGAGAGCACCGGGAACACACATCCGTCTTCGGAGATCCCAAACAGAATGTGCACCCACAATACCTTGTGGCCTTCATGGTTCAAGGTTACGGCTGTTTGGGCGACAGGTCTATTGCCTCAGCTACCAAGTTGACCTGAAACCCTAAACCCTAAACCCTAAACCCCTGAATCTTAGTGGCAAACCCATTCCGGTGACACACCCCAGCAATCAGCTGCCTCGATCTGGGCTTCGGTTAAAAACGACCAGCTGCTGGAGAGTCTCAGGCCTTGTGTCATTGAGTGAACATCGGGATCAACATCCCAGGGATTCATAAATACTGCAGCGGCAGCAACTCGAGCAGCAGAAGCAGCAGCAGCAGCAGCCCTAACCCTAAATCGTAAACCCTAATTATACCCAAAAGCCCCTAAAATATGGCTGCTACATCCGCCAGAATCGAAGAGCACTAGCGAGAACACCGACGGTGCGTTGTGGTGAGGCATTGAGTGCAGTGCGCTTTGTTCTAAACCTGGCTACTCGAAGCCACAGCAACCGCATTCTGTGGAAGTATCTATAGACATGTACGCATACATACACGCACACTACTCTGCTTCAACTGCAACGTGCATTTACACATTTAAAGCTCTACCTGCGAGCTATGCTGTTCCGGCATGTCCAACCATTTGTCAATCCAATGAATATGCCGTAGTATACACCAACCTGAAGTAATCTTCAATGTTAAGCCCTGAGTGTGTACAGCTTGCAGCATGTTCTAAATCCAATCTTCTGAACATGTTCATGCCACCATATCCAGACCTGTGGGCCATGCGTAACCTACCACCCCCACTTCGACCAAACAAGGAAACAAAACTTAGGGTTTGGGAGTTTCTGAAAATAAGGGACCCATTAATATAGTACCCTAAATAGTAGGATCCTCATTATAAGGGCCCCAAAATAAGGTATCCCTATTTTCGGAAACTCCCTCATCCCTGCTCCGGAACTCTCACAGCAGCGAACGGCAGATCGTCCTCTGTCAGATCCTGTCTACTCCAGGGCACGAGCATGCTTGAAAACCCGACTCCGTGCAAATGAATTCTGATTTCCGGAAGTGGTACTCAGCACTTACACACTGACTCGTGTGGTTGAAGTGGAGTTGCGGTCGTTAGCTGTAGCATAAAATGAAATCCAATGCTGCCACGGGTCTGCTAGACAATGAAAGTGAAGGACTGCCGCTTCGGCATCTTCACCGTACCCAAATGTAAGACTGCTTGCGGGTGGAGCACTTACATGCATGTCAGTGTGGGAGTGCCAACAGGAGCGCAGTTGCCTATATGGCTGGTCATTTTCCTTGTGCATACACCTTATCACTGGTACCCATAACCAGTAACCCAAGCCATGCATATAGAAATATATATATATATAAATACAGTCGTATACAATCTGCATGTAAGTGTAGGCCGCTGCATTGGCTCCCAGGGAACTTGAACACCACAACCATGGAAGCAGGAAATCGATACGCGAGTCGACAGGTCGTCGAACAACAAACTTCCCGCGGAGCAGTGGGCACAGGAGTTAGGAGTTAAGATTTTCAAAAGCGTGTGCAGGAACTATCAAGGGATAATACTACTTGTATTCAGATCTCTATGCGCTAGTCACACCTCATCAAGGTTGAGATGTTCAAGTTTGCTCTAAGGGGGTCGGGTTCGTGGGCCGACAACCGACGTCACCGATGTTGGTGCGCACTTCAATCAAGGCCAGGCGGTGCTGCGTCCTGGCGAAACTCTAGACAAACAGAAACACGACCTTGAACCCTGGATCCTAAATTCTTAAACCCCAAACGCCGAAGTCCCAAACCATACTGCCTCAAGCCCTAAGCGGATTGGGCCAGGCACCCTTCACTCCGCTCATCTCCTCCACGGTGCTACTGGCAAAATATGTGGCTCCGAATTAGGCGACCGAGAACGAGGTGTCCCAGTGTCCACGTAGCGCAGGCATGCCCTCCATGACCTTCTGCACCAATATTGCCAATACTCTTACCCGAACTTAAGACTGACATCATGGCAATAGACATCCAGTCTTTGAAGCCCGAAATCGTGAATCAAGCTTAAGACCTTTCACCTGAAGCCCCACCTAGACCTCGAACCGTCCCACACACCCAAACCCGAAATACCCAAGCCTTAGCCCGAGGCCCATGCCTCTTAAGCCCCATCCGGTGGACATCTCGAGTCTTCAGGCAGGTCCTAGGATCGACTGCTTCCCCCCAGTCGTCGCTCCCGGTTCGCGATTGCAGCTTTTTGCTGTTACTGGTATAGCGTCGAGGATTCAAGGTGCCTAGCTAATACCTCTGACGATTTAAAGCTTCTAGGGTGGGAACGACAGTCGTTGCAGGATCGAGCTGGCAGTGTCACGATTAATCTGCTTCTTATGCCTGTGACAGGCACCATAGACAGTCTGGTGTTGCTGGCACAGGTGATCTTCGTACATGTGGCAGAGCGGGTACGGTACGATTGATTGCCATATAATCACTACCACTAGCAGCATCAGCGGCAGCACTAGCACTAGCGGCGGCAGCGGTAGCAGCAGCAGCAGCGGCAGCAGTAGCAGTAGCAGTAGCAGTAGCGGTAGCAGTAGCAGTAGCAGGAGCAGGAGCAGGAGCAGGAGGACGAGCACGAGGAGGAGGAGGAGGCGGAGGAGGAGTAGTAGTAGTAGTAGTAGTAGATAGTAGAGGAGCAGCAGTAGTAGTAGTAGTATTTAGTAGTAGTAGTAGTAGCAGTAGTAGTAGTAGTAGTCGTAGTAGTCGTAGTAGTCGTAGTAGTCGTAGTAGTCGTAGTAGTCGTAGTAGTAGTAGTAGCAGGAGGAGTAGTAGTAGTAGTAGTTGTAGTAGTAGTAGTCTTCATAACGATAATAGCACTGGTGGTACTAGTAGTGGTGGCAGTAGTAGTATAGTAGTAGTAGTAGTAGTAGTAGTAGTAGTAGTAATGTAGCAGTAGTTGTAGTAGTAGTAGTAGTAGTAGTGGTAGTGGTAGTAGAAGTAGTAGTAGTAGTAGTAGCAGTAGGAGTAGGAGTAGGAGTAGGGTAGGAGTAGGAGTAGGAGCAGGAGTAGTAGTAGGAGGAGGAGCAGCAGCAGCAGCAGTAGTGGCAGTTGTTGTAGTTGTAATTGTAATTGCAGTTGCAGTTGCAGTTGCAGTAGCAGTAGCCGTAGTAGTAGTAGTAGTAGTAGTAGTAGTAGTAGTAGTAGTAGTAGCAGTAGCAGTAGTAGCAGCAGCAGTAGTAGGAGTTGCAGTGAGAAGTGAGTCGTATATAGCAAGCAGCTAAGTAGTAGGTAGTAGTACGTAGCAAGTAGAAAGTAGGAAGTAACAAGTAGTAAGCAGGAAGTCGTATGTACCTGCCTAGTAGTGGCAAACTAAATAGTATAGTTGTCACATAACAAGTATTTATCAGAAAACGGAAGGATGTAGTAAACCGCAATACAACAAGAGAGCAACCCAATCTTGTCTAAATCTCAGTTCTCAGATATTGCTGCTGCTACCCTTGGCCAACGCCGTGTAAGCCGCAAACCCCAAAACACGTTAAGCCCCTAAGAAAGGCTTAGGAAACGTTAGGTTTTATATAGGTCTTCAGGATTTTGAACGCCTCCGGTTGTCCTGTAGGCTCGGTACTGTTGCTGAAACGCTTCAGCCCTGAGCCCCGAAGTCCCTAATTACACCGTTCACCCCGAACCCCCAGTGGTTGTTCCACGATCCGGGAGCATTCGGCGACTCGGGGCACATCATCCGGATGAGCGGAAGCAGAATTCGCACTACACTGCTCTTTGCAGTCGTGCAGTGGCTGCAAAACTTACTGTCACGTGCTGCGAGCACCAGGAGACTTGGGCTTCGTGCCTGGGGTTGTCGCAGGGTCCTATACTGAGCGGGTTTTGGGGGCTCAGGTTTTGGGACGTGGTCTTTGCTTTAGCTTTAGTGTTTAGGGGACAATCCGAAGTTTGCACGGTACGACTTTGATGGCGAAGCCAAGACACCAGAAACAGCAATAACAGGAGACAGAATGAAATCAATACGACCGACAGCAGAACACACCAACACCGAGACCGACACCAACACCAACAGGGACAGCGACACCAACAGCACCAGCAACCCCAACACCAGCACCAACACCACCACACCATCAACAACAAGAACGAGAACGAGAAAAGGAACAAAAGCAAGAGCAAGAGCAAAGGCAAGAGCAAGAGCAAGAGCAAGGGCAACAGCAACAGCAGCAGCAACAGCAACAGCAACACCAAGACCAACACCATCAACACCATCAGCACCAGCACCAGCACCAGCAAAAGCACCAGCACCACCACCACCAACAACCACCACCACCACAACCACAACCACAACCACAACCCCAACCCCAACCCCAAACCCAACCCCAACCCCAACCCCAACAACAACAACAACACCAAAACCAGCACCAACACCAACGCCAACACCAACACCAACGCCAACACCGCCAACAACACCAGCAGCAGCAGCAGCACCAGCACCAGCACCAACAACAACAACAACAACCACAACCACAACCACAATCACAACCACCACAACTAGCTCGCAAACAGACAAACACAGAACGACGAGCAGCAACAAATCAAACACCACACACCAAACATCAGACAACAAAGACTAAACAACCCACACAACACACATACACAAACAGGACAAGCTCCCACCACCACCACCAACAACAACAACCACAACAACAACAACAACAGCAACATCAACAACAGCCAACAACGACACACAACAACCAGAAACAACTAACACCAACGACAACAACGACAAAAACTGACAGCAACAGCAACAGCAACAGCCACGGCAACAGCCACAGCAACAAGGTAGCCGTTGCGTCTGCCGCCGCGCGGGGTGTGTCGTTTATTTTTGGGAGGTTTTTTGGTCAAAAGCTAGAATACCCGAGTTTTGTGGTTTTCGTCAAGAAGACGATGTTTAGGACTGTATTTTTTTTAGTTCTTTGTCTTGTTTTTTGGTGAGGTTTTTGCGGAAGTGTCGCAAATACCACTTTTCGTCTTTGATTTTGTTGATTTTTAGGCTCAGTTGCGAAGTTTTTGTCTGGAAAGCTTAAAAAACTCGAGGTTTTTGCATGGTGGACGTTTTCGAAGTGAAGCAACAAGAAACGGCAAGCACGGGTTGACAGAGCAACTGGTAGCTTTTCAATAGTAACTTTGCAACAAGGCCAGCAGGGAGCAACACTGCAACACTGTCATGTTCATGGTCATCTGCGGCAAGAACTATCGTCATTTGGTCATAAAACGATTGCGGTATCAGCAACATCAGAAGCATCGTCATCTGTACAGCCCCCCCTCTCCACCAATGTACCGCACCAGAACAGACCAGAACAAGGTGAACACAAGAAACAGAAAACAAAATCGCATTCGCATGGACGTCATCAGTATGCTTATGCTGAAAAAGGAACCCTAGGGAACTGTAACTACTATAGTGGTGATTATGACAAAAAAGGAACCTAAGGGAGGAGTATTGCTTGACGTATGCCATATGTCGTATGACATGATGAAAAGGAGCCCAGAAGAAGAGTAGTGTTGCCCCATACTTCTGCAGCCCTGGCTTCATCTGCAAGAGGGCAGGGCTTCGTCGGCTGGCTATCGTCCTGGCCTCCATGCCCTAAACCCCTAAACCCTAAACCCCTAAACCCCTAACCCTGATCCCTAAACGCTAAACCAGAATCAAGATCCCACTTTGGCCTCCCGGAGCCCCTAAAATAAGCAGGCCTCGACCATGCATTCACTCCGCGATTGCCTTTGCTTCCAAGCTAAAGTGCTTAATAACAGAGTTGGCCTCTTCCGGAACCTTGGGGGTGGGACATCAGGGCACCTGCAGAGCTACACATGCTACAGTCCATGTGCTCCTAAGTTCACTCTACCGGGGCCCTGAATCGGAGTATGGTATTATAGTCCGGTCCCCCCAAGTTCCGACGCTTCTCACCGAAACTCGTCAGGTCATGTGCACGTCCAGCGTTGGACGGATCTCCTCAAGAGCAGTCCTGACGGACACGCGTAGTTGCTCCGAAACCTGCACACGGAGGATAATGGTTAGGGTTTTGGGGCATATTCTACTATAGTCAGAATAAGGAACCCCCAAACTAGTATTGGTAATTAACTAGGCCCCTATATTAAACCCTAAACCCTAAGACCAGGTAACTCTGAAGCCTAGAAGCCTACCCTGAAGCCTAAACGCTAAACCCTAAAACACTGAAGCTTAGAACCCTGAAGCTTAGAACCCTAAACCCTGAACCCTAAACCCTGAAGCTTAGAACCCTAAACCCTGAACCTTCTTGCCAAGTCAAAAGGCTCACGGAAACTCCTAGGCGAAGGGCTAAAAGGGAAAAGTCGGGACGTGAAAGACTTCGGTGATTGACGGGTTCAGGGCTCGGGGGTTTGGGGGTTTAAGGTTTAGGGGTTTTAGGGGTTTTAAGGGTTTTAGAGTATAGGGATTAATTAGGGCTGAAATTTTAACAGGGCCTGAAATGACCAGACTCCTCGGGCTAGGACGGCTAGGAGCTACAAGTACATATTTCAGACATCTATCATCGGGCGGTTGGGGCTCCGAGCTTCAGGGCTTTGGGGACACCCTGGAGCCCTCAAACTTCGTCTCTAATCCCAGGGTATAGGATTTAGGAGCTTATCATCTCTTCGGCCTGGAATCTGTGGCGCATATGCTTCTAACCCTCAAACCCTACTAGCCCGAACCCCAAAGCTTCCCCATGAGTCGGGTCGGAACAATGAGTATTTGAGTAGAGCATTTGGGTAGGAGCAGATAGTAACAGCATCCCTGCAACCGCGACATGGTCCCTATACAACTGTATCACCCCCATGACCTTGCAAGCTAAGTTCACTGGATTCGATGTGGCGATCTTGATATTCGAGACTCCCTTTGATGGCCTTTGTATAAGAAGATCCTGCGTATACTACTCTTGGTCTATACTTTCCGGGAGGTAAAGCATCTAGGACTAAGACTTTTCGGCTGGTGAGTTGCGGGCTTCTGAAGCTTTCGTGCTTAACGGCTCAAAGCTTAGTAAGTTCCCAACTAGCCCCTTAATAATCAGGGTACCCTTTCTCCTATTACTCGCTTTGAATACGGGAACCGAAAAAGAAAAGGGACAAAAGGGTTCTACAGGGGAACCTAGCTTCAAACCGGAAAGGCGCCCTAAAGTCCCACAACCCCCAACCCACCGACACAAGATCCTCGCGAGACGCCTGCCGGCTGCCAATAATGAGCTCAACCAGGCGCGCGAGGCTGAACCTCCCCCGGTTGAAGGATCAGGGGGCTTTAGGGTTTCTCTTTTTTTTGAAGTGCAGCGGCCTTTTCTGTTAGCAGCGTCAGCCCGCCTCATGTCTTATAGGGTTTAGGGTCTAAGACTTTTTAGTTTCTGTTAATAGTACCCCAAAAAAACACCAGCCAGTTTTGGAGTTCAAAAAAAACTAAGGATCCTAGGAGCCTATAAGAAATTCCACATGAATAGGATCGTGACCAGCCTGAGCACTAAAGGCTAAACAAACATCCGAAACACACAACGTTTAGAGTCCTGGCTGCACTATCACCCAAGCGAAGCACTTCGCTGGCAGGAAGCCATTTGATAGCCTTCGCTGTTTAGTCTTGCTGCAGGCTTGGGGCCTGTAGGTGCTCCGCCCTGTACCCAGAAGTTACCGAACATCAAACAGAGACTATTCCGGCCGAAGAGACCTCACAATTTCGAAACTCATGCAAGCAATCCGAACAGGTATCCAGCGCCGGAAACTTCATAAGCCATCCAGAGCACACTCCCCTGCCCCTTCTCCCAAAAGGAGCCTTTTGAGAACCGCTCTCAAAAAGCCTCGGCTGCAACACATCATTCAGATCTGTATCTTCGATACCCAGGGCTGCATATGCAGAACACTAAACCCTGCACCACCGAGACTTCACATCCAATGTCAGCGTGTCAAGATTTTGGGATTAGCCTGGTGGGGCAGACTGCCAATGCACCAGACTTCCCACAAGGCAACTCAAGATGTCTCTCTACCTACAGCAAGCAAGCCATCGGGTCCTCTGCTATGCCTTGCCACATTGGGCAACTAGTCTAGGCAACGACAAGTGCAAACAAGCCATTGCCCTTCAAACTTTGAACCATATGGAGGCTCACTCGATAGCCGAGTCGCTAATAAGAGGGCCTCAGTAAATTGAAGAGGCTCTGGGGGCATAGTCTACGATCATGAAAGAAGGGATTACTTAAAGGGTTACACTTCCAGGATTCGGTGGATGTTCCACATTCAGGCCCTTCTGGCTTCCTACGGCTGATGGACAAAATCCTGCATGACCCTAAGGACCCTAAACTATGGGAATTATAGTATATTCCTTATAATGGGTAATGCAGGATTTTGTCCATCAACCGTATGGTCCTGGTGTCCGGAATGAATGGAAGAATCGATGGGGCCTCACTATACTGTAGAACAGCCTCACATGCACCGTGCAGCCAGGTAGCTGGAGGCATTGCGGGGAGCCGCCGTGCCATCCATGCTGCTGAGTCTCCTTGCGATCTTCGGCCACAGTTCAGTTGAAGCATGTTGAAGTTGTCTTGGTGCCCACCTAGCTTTCTCGGGTGCAGGAATGTTGGCTTCCTGGGCGACATGGTTTTTGAAGGGTTGAGGGGGCAGGATGCAGGCCTAGCGGGATTGGCTTTGAGGGTTCGGCACTCAGTTTGAGCTCTGTCTGAGCTCCAAGCTGCTTAAAGACAGGATGACCTTACACCACTACCCGCTTTCGCACTCCGGCGGCACGGTCCGAGTCAGGCTTCTCTCAGATCGTAAAGTTGTGTTCGGATTTGACAGATACAAGACTATAAACCTTAAACCTGAAAGTCTCCAGCCCGAACCCCGCAAGCCCTGGACCCCAATAGTAGGTTTGGTTGCGAGATTTCGGGGGCTGCTGTCGCCGGTCCCCTGGACCAATAACAGAAGCCTGAATATTTTCTAATACTACGGTTGATGGACAAAATCCTGCATGACCCTAAGGACCCTAAACTATGGGAATTATGGTATATTCCTTATAACTTATAATGGGTAATGCAGGATTTTGTCCATCAGCCGTATCCCTTCAGGTTTCTTATTGAGCCCACTTCTAATGGTCAAGGCCCTTATATTGCAGCCAAGGATCTCTTCCAGCAGCTTGATCAAGGGTGCCATCTGGTCTACCAGACCCTGCGCTCAGGAAGCTTCCGCAAACCATGGTCGGGATTCTTTGCTGTAGGCTAATTTTGTACCATAGGTACCTGAGAAAATCAGCTCCAATTTCAAACCTCCTAGTGGCTGGTAGCTACTGTCCTTGTTGGACACTGTCTCAGGTATTGTTGAAAATCCTCGAACTAGACCCGCTCGGAACATGCACGACAGGTTGAGCAACCTCACTCAAATGGAAGGTTTGCTCCCATGTCACGGTGGAGAAGCTGGTCGGACAAAACCCTAATGATCCTAATGTAGGGGCCTTAATAAATAGAATAGGGTTTTGGGGCCCGGTATACTGTAAATATAATAATGAGCCCCCAAAATAGTATAGGTAATTAGTCAAGCCCCTATAGTAAGTTCCTTAACCTCCTTGGCCCCCATGCCCTCGACGATGCTGAACTAGGTAACTAGTTCAAGGCTTGGGGATTTGAGTTGCGGGAACTGATGGGATTTAGGGTTTAGGGTCTATGGGCTTTAGGGTTTACGGTCGCTTTTCGATGCGGCCTAAACTAAGGGTAAAAACATCCTAACACCCATGAATACATCCCAATCCCTGGAGCCCGCACCCTAACCCCCAAACCCGAAAGCGCAGAACCCTAAAGCCCTAAAACCTCGAAAACCCCGTATAGAACCCGTCCAACAACCTGATGATAGAACCCGTTCAGTCGGTCTCATTCCTTTGGCTTAGGATCGAGACGATGACTCGCGGTTCTCGCAATCTGCACCCTCGATTTGATTTGCATGCCGGTAGTCAAGGGTTTAGCATCGGTTGAGGGTTCAGGGTTTACCGGGACTAGGCTTGAAAGGGACTGGATATGGAAGCACATTTCAGCACAAAAACACGCCCAATCGAACGAGCAAGCTTCCGCACCCCAAATCCTCAAACCCCGGGCCCTAAATCTCGTAGCACCCTGATACACCCTTATAGACAAAACCGTAAACATCCTTGCAACACTAAACCCCAAACCACTGAACTCTGAACCCTGGCGCAGGGGTAACTAGAATTAGGGTTTGAGGGTATGCTAAAGTCTGCTTAAAGGACTACAAGGGGCTACTAGTACTATAGTTGTTCAGACTTAGTGCTCGCTTATGGAAAAAACATGAACCTTCCGTTCTGCATGAAAGTCTTTTGGCTGGCAGTATCTTTTTTGGTGTGGCTCTGCGCGGGCATGTGGGGACACACAACAGTTCTAGGAAGGGTAAAACTCCGTAGGACTCTTAAAAACACAGCATTGCATATTCAGACCCCTTCAACACCCTACCCATAGGCCATAGGCCCCATAGTAGTTCCTTTTTCGGATGACCTTATAGGATTCTACATATGAACCCCAAAAAGGAACTACTGTGGGGCCTGTGGGTAAACCCTACATGTTGTGTGTTTTGCCTTATCCTGTGCCCTGGCAAGAATGTGAGGCAGCAGCAGCGAGAGCACCTGAAGGAACCGGCGGAAGGATCTACTATCGGGGCCTTGATAATTAGAGTAGGGCTTTAATACGGGCTCCTTTAAGGGTTCTATTAGGGATCTATATACCGGCCTTGATAATTAGAATAAGGTTCTGGGAGGGATACATTATACTATACCTACTTATAATAAGGAACCCTCCCCCAAATAGTATAGATAGTTAAGTGTAGGGCTCTAAGGCTTAGCTACGACTTCGAGGCTTGGCATTGCTCCCAAACCCTACATACTGCGACCAAAGCCATGAAATATAGGGGCCTTAATTATTGCCCGTACTTGTTTGGGGGTTCCTTAGTATATTTATAGTATAATGCAAACCCAACTATAAAGCCTCAAATCCGACTGGAAGAATGTAAACTCTAAAACAAGCCATGTTCGTGCTACAAGCCACGCAAAAGCCCGTGTAACACCTGCTACTTTCAAACGCACCACAAACGAATCATGAAATACCTGTAACCGTAAACCCGGCAAAACCGCCATCAACATATTCAAGAAACACACGTGCGACCGTCTGGCGCACAAACGAAGTGCGTCAAGTCATTGAAATCTGATCTGCCGAAGTCTTCTCTATCTTGTGCTATCCTGCTAAGTTCTAACCTAAAAAACCCTTAAACCCTAAAACGCTTTTGAAAAAGGAAGCCTACAGCCGACCTGGGTCTCAGTCAGCGTCTCCATCAGCTTCCGGCGCTGCTTGTCCAACTTCTCTTTGGGCCTCCCAATTAGCCCCCCTTTCAGCGGTTTAGGGGTTGCTGCTGCTGCTCCTGTAAAGGTTCGCAATAAGGGCTCAAATTAGGACTATTGCAATCGTATAAGGATTCCGATTATATTCGGTCCGATCTGCCTAATATAGTCCGTAGCACAAGAAAAGTAAATTTTTTAACCTCAAGACCCTATCGTAATGTTCAAGGCCCCTGTCGTAAATTTTGGTGGGTTTGAAGATCTGAGCCTAAAGACCAAACCCTGTCGAGCCCCTAAACCCCAATATAGAAACCATTTACAGCCACCATCAAATCCTGATGCGGCCATGGATCCTAGAACTGTCTCACCCCGAATAATGGTGAATTTAATCGCTCTAAGTCCTAACCTGGCCTACGTTAAACGCTCCGATTCCAAAGCCCCTTTATGCACTTCAGTAGCGCCGGGGTCGCGGATGACGAGTTGATTTCAGAGTTCGGCCAAAGGGGGATGTCATTACATGGATATGTACATATGTATATGTATATGTATATGTATATGTATAGGTATAGGTATAGGTATATGTATATATGCGCCCATATTACATATATATATATATATATATATACATATGCGCATATGCACACACACATACGTGCACACGTATACATAGACATATTCTGTGTACATACACACGTACACATCCACGTACACATACGCATGCATCTGCACATGCATATACATATACATTTACAAAAATATATAAAAACATATACGTACACATGTACACACACATACATATGTATGTATATATATATACATATATAAATACACCTAGAGATGCACCTACACGTACACATACAGCTACATGCATATACACATACATACATACATACATACATACGTGCATGCATGCATGCATGCATGCATGCATGCATGCATGCATGCATTCATGCATACCCTGTGTGTGTATATATACAAGACACAGACAAACAAACAAACAAACAAACAAACAACAGCACAAACAAAAAGACAATCACACAGACAAACACACACGCACACAAACGCATAAGAAAAGACAAACAACACACAAACAACCACACACACACACACACAAACAAATAAACAAACAGACAAACAAACAAACAATCACACGAACACATAAACAGATAAACACACAGACAAACAATACATACATACCTACATACGTACAATATGGCATACACACAAACACACATACACACATACATACATACAGACATACAGACATACAGACAGACAGACAGACAGGCAGACAGCAGGCGGGCAGGCAGGCAGACAGACCGACAGCCGGACAGACAGACAGATAGACAAACAGATAGACGGACAGACATACGTGCATACACATACTTACACGTGTATATATATATATATATGCGTGTGAATATCGATAATTATCATTAAATATACACATACGTGTGCATATACAGCTATCTACCTGTATATATATATATATATATATATAATATTCTATATATATGTAATCTCAAGGACACAAACATACATTTATATATATATATATATATATACACATACATACATATAAAAACATAAATGTGATTGTCTGGAGACTTTGATACGTACTACGCCTCCCATGCTCCATGTGGCAGAACTGGCAGCGGGAGTCCAGCTCGCAGGTGCCTTAGCTGGCAGCCCAGGCTTCAGTGGGGGTTTAGGGTTTAGGGTGGATTCAGCGGCCATTTAAAGTGCTCTTGTCAGCATCGCGCAATCAGTTTTATAAGGGCTTCAAAGGCGTGTAAGCTTTTCTTGGTTTGGAGCACCTCTTTTCCAATCCACCGAAGGGTTTACCAGTGTTTAGGATTTAGGGTTTGTGAGGGCCTAGCACTTGGATCCTAAACCCTTAACCTTGCAAACAAGATCCAAGCCCTTCATTTTGCTTCAAACCATGGGGCATGACCTCTATGATAAACACAAGCTCACATTGAACACTCTGTTACTGTGTATAATCGCGATCATGCCAAGAGTCTTCGGAAGTCGGACGGGAATTGGAATGTACAGTAAGTGGCATTGTCGACAGGCACAAAAATGATTGGCCTAGGGTTCTGGGATGAAGCTTGACAGCATACGTGGTTCTCTTGAAATCATGGAGTTCCAGGCTTTTCTGCAGGTTGTTGGGTGGCACTCATATTACGTCTTATGATTGCTAGTCCGAATTCTTGCTTTAGACACGGCTTGCCCGGAAAGGGCCTGTAAGAACGGGCATTGATCTACGTACATGAAAAGCCATGTCAAGAGTGGGTCTCCCTCCAGATCCAGTTTAGAGCGGATAGCGATTATCATCAGCAGCATCGTGATGATCAAGGCCATCACAGCCATATTGCCAATGTGCGCTAACAAATGCAGACAGTGGTAACCGAGCCATCCAACAGGTGTGAGCTCCTGGTTCAGAATGCAGGATGGTCTCTGAACTCAGAGCTTCAGTCGATGATGACAAAGGTGATGATGATGCTGCTGGTGGTGGTGGTGATTGTACTGCCTGTTCTTGACCAAGATAACGCAGAATGGTAACAACAGCTGTGACAACTGTTGACTGGTGAATGCTGAGCAGTGCAACTGATGAACTCGGAGGACGATGACGACTGGACATCTAGTTCTGATGATGGGAAAGCAGACGACGATGATGAAGCTGGCGATGCTGTTTAGGCGGAACCCTGGAACCTTAAATCCCTACAGCCCTAAACCATAGCCCCTAAACCCCTACAGCCTACAACCCTAAACCGCCTAAGCCCTGTTGTTTCAGCCCTGGGTAGGGCTCGTCAGTGACTCGTCAGGGAACCCTACAATCCTAAACCGCTTTTAGGGTGTAGGGGTTTAGTGTTAGAGTTTAGTGCCCGCAACCACAATCCTTCGACCAAGGAGCCATGCAGAAAGCGAATGCAGGGGCGTCCGCACACCTGGAATTTGCGCGCGTGCGCGCGCGCGCGCGCGTGATTGTATGCGTGTGTGTGTGTGTGTGTGTGTGTGCGTCGGGGGGAATTGGGGGGTTAGGGCTGAGGGTTTAAAGGGTTTAGAACTGAAGGTTCAGGCGCTGTAAGATAGGGTTATATGCAGCTGCGGTTCCTTCTTTATGTGATTTAGACGGGCTTGTAGGAAGCTAACTTAAGTCACCACAACGCGGTTGGTTCGTAGTAACCTTAAGATGCTCGCGGTATCATGAGAATTTGCATAAACCATCCTAAACCCTAAACGATTGATGCTAGATTCAGGTTTGTTCTACATCTGCCCTCCCCCGTATACAGCCCAGCACTGATTACAAACAGGTGCCATTTTCAAACCCGCCTCACTGCTCAGCTGTCAGCCAGTGCTACCAAGGACACCCTGTCTTCGACAAGTCTCCTCGAAGCCTTGCTGCAGAAAGCGCGGCATGCAGTGGCCTCTCGCAAAGTCCGCCACAGTCCAGTTGCGGCAGTTCCGGAGTTTCAGCTTTGCGCCGGCAGCGATCAAGGCTGCGGCGGCATCGTATTGCGCCGAACGCACCGCCTGCATTAGCGGAGTGCTGCCGTGGAGATGATAGCAGACGGAGGATAGCACGGTGACCTGGGGACTCGAATCTCGATCTCGACGGCATAGATCTTGTACTGTATAGTAATATCAAATTAAGAATTACACATTTTGTAGGTGTTTACATATGTATCTCTATATATATATATATATGTATGTATGTAGGTATGTACGTATGTTTGTTTGTACTGTTGTATATATATATACACATATACGCACGCATATCGTATATATATATATGTGTGTGTAAGTATATGTATATATGTATATATAAATAGACACATACACATATGTATATATGTATATATGTATATATGTATATATGTATATATGTATATATGTATATATGTACATATGTACATATGTACATATGTACATATGTA
>BGNK01000868.1:0-50056 GCA_003297005.1 Symbiodinium sp. clade A Y106
TCCTGTCGCTCAGGCATTCGAGACCGCTCGCCGCAGCGGAACTTTTCGCCCAAGCAGGTTCAGCAAAAGGACCGCATTGCTGTCCCAGGCGGGACTGGGTGTTTTAACAACCCTAAACCATAAAAGCCTAAAAAAGCCCCAAAGGCCGAAACAGTAAACCCTACCATGGATCTCTAAGCTGTATCCGAATAGTAGCCTCTAACTACCATGCTCTGAAGTTTATGATACGGTTGATGGACAAAATCCTGCATTACCCATTATAAGGAATATACCATAATTCCCATAGTTTAGGGTCCTTAGGGTCATGCAGGATTTTGTCCATCAACCGTATTTAAACTCCGTCCATTCTTTGAGCTGCTGGACTCTTTGGGTTGGGATCTGCATCGATTCCCTCTTCGACCCGAAAAGGGGAAGCACCGTGGTCTCCATTCAGTCTCAGAAGTCCCGCGAGACGAAGGACAGACTAATCTATGTGAACCATACCCAGGCCTTGAACTGTATGGTTACCATATTTGCTTCGTAGAGGGTCCCGTAAGACAATGCAACTTGCAAAATCCACACACCTAGTTCGTAGGTTGTTGATACTTTTGGGTTGTCCGAATGACCAGCGTAACAGAAAGAGTGTTCTTGCTGCGCAGTGTTCAGGATCTAAGGGTTTAAGATGTAGGATTGAGGGCTAAGTTTCGCACTTCAGGTTTCACTAGGATTTAGGTCTGGGGGCGTGGGACTTGCTGAGTCGCTACGCATTCATGGGGCTATGAAGCGCTGAGCCCTTTTTACAAGCAGCCTAGTTTAGCCCCGTGCTTTTCATGTCAATTTGCAACCGGGACAATCGGGTTTAGGGTTTAGGTTCTAGATTCTAGGGTTTAGGGTCGACAAGCTCATCCCAGAGCTTTTAGAGATCATGTGCCAAATGATTATGGGCCCCGGATTGTTCCATTGCTGTCGGGCCAAGCGGACTGCACGTCGGGATGGAGATGAGTCGGAGGGCGCTTGGCCAAACTGACAACACCAACGATGTAGACCACGGGGGTGGCCGATTCGAGCCCGGCTGTTGGCGACCGTCGACTACAAGATCCTTGCAGTGGCTCATGATTTCGCAGAAGAAGGACGACATATTCAGGCTGCACTGGCGGACGCCAACTGGAGGGATCGGACTCGGCTCAAGCTTTTGCTGCCCAGGATCGAGGAATCGCTGGAGCGACAAGAGTTCTTCTGTCAGTATCATTGACCGGATAGAAAGACCCACAAATCAGCGCCTATGCCGCAGACGATACTATGGCAGACGCTTGTTTGTGGCGATGGCGGCCAGGCTCCAATTTGGGTTGGCTTCCACAGTCCTTCCGCCAAGCAAGATGCCTACAGCTGCAACCTGTTAAGACTTCAGAAGCCTCAACCATGGCGTAAAACCCCACACCGCGCATAGAAACCCCTCGACGTTATAGACTGTTCTTATGCAGCACTTGAAGACTAGGTTCCCCAGTAGTACCCTTTTACCCTTTTTCTTTTTGGGTTCCCTTATTAAAACCGAATAGTAGGAAAAAGGGGTACCCTTATTATTAAGGGGCTACTGGGGAACCTAGAAGAAGAGCCCTGAAGCAACCCTTCAAGAAACCTAAACCCCCCCACGCCCGAAAGCCCAATGCCCCCATAGAGTCCTCGAAGTACCCGAAACCCTGAACCTTAAAGAACCCTGAAGCCCCAACGTTCCCCTAAAGACCCAAGCCCAAAACCTTCAATGTATCCTAAACCCTCCACTACACCCTAAACCCCAAAACCCAAAAGCCCTACTATAAACCCAAAACCGTGAACCTTCAACCCCTAGACCCCTTAACCCCTATATAGGTCCTAAACGTACTATGCCAGGCAGATGCCCGGGCGGAGAAGCGGCTGAGCAACGCGGGCCTCGAGGCTTCGGGTAGGGGGTTTACCTGAAGCCGAAAAGACCTGCCTTTTTAGAGCTCCTTATTATGGTTTCTATGTATAGTTCCTCAACAAGGCAGGTCTTTTGGGCCACAGGTAGGGTTTATATTGCATAAAAGCTAACCATAGTGGGCTTCAATTAACGGATCTCCTAGGGTGTTTATATATATATATGTATCAGGGTTTTGAAGGGGATGTGTAAAGGGGGCTTTCCGGTTTGAGAGGAAGTTCCCTAGGCACTGCAAGGTTCAGATTATTGTTCGGGGTACAACCAGAGTCAGTCTGTGCCGTAGAGGCTTTGAAGATACCTGTCATTTGTTTAGCCACAGAAACATAGATTTCGTGATTAAGGGATATTCGAAGGTCTGGGTATGGCCGGCCTGGATCATCCCTCATGCACTGCCAGGGGCGACAGCTGCCGGCCACCGTTGGTGTCGAGCTGCCGGGGGGCCCAACAGATTTTGGATTTGCCTTAACCTACCAAAACCTACTTTTTTGTAGGGTCCCTATAAATTCCATATTAGGGTTTATAATAAGAACCTACAAAAAGGTCGGGTTTGCCTTAGTAAGTAGGCAATAAGCAGAGTTAAAGGTACCCTAAAAGGGATCCTAATTGGGGTTATGGTACTCATAAGTCCCTAAAATAACTAGATACTAAGTCCCCCGACCCTCCAAGTAATTACTTAGGGGCACTTATATACATAGTTTAAAATTGTTGGTTCCTTTAATTCCTAAGAAACAGCTAAAATTATAATCTTTGCTAGGGGTCTAAGTTCAGTATAGATTAAACGTACTAAACCAGACCCTAGGGCTCAAGTCAGGTCGAAGAAACTACACGAAAAGCACTTCAGGCAATAAGACTCCCACGCAGTCAATGCTACTTGATGACGTCATCATCGGGTTTAGGGGTTTAGGGGTTCAGGGGTTTCGGGTTTAGGGTGTAGGGGGTATCCTGTGTAACTGCACTACATGTTCTACTTCTGCCAATCCCTGTTGACCCAGTCGCATCGCTGCGTGCATGTTCTGTTTGAGAGCGAGTGTCGAACACGCACGCCGTGGGGTGAAGATTGTACAGTAATAACGCAGTCTGAATATGGATACATCTTTACTGTGTTTACGGAAACTGAGTGGGCTCCAGCAAGAAGCCCTCAGCTCGAATTTCTTACGTTCGAAGCCCTATTATAACCTCTACCCCAACCCTAAACCCCCAAAATCAGGTTCTGCGGGACAAGCGACACCGTTGCACCGTGGCTCGAGGCTGTGTCGCACTCGATAGGGCCCAATATCCGTTCATTCAGGGATGCATCTGAACTGGCTAATTATTCTGATTAAAGGTGAATTCTTCAGCTAGGTGTGCTGGGCTCTCTGGCTATTCCCCAGGGAGTTCCTGTTGTAGAATTGCTTGTCGGTTACCGGTTACACATGTTATCCTTACTCCGGTTCTCGGAGGACTGCAGTTGCAGGGCTTTAGGATTTAGGGGTTATACTTGGTCTCGATTTGGGATAACTTTTGATTCCCCTACCCTTATTGTTTAATACATAATCTTGCGGAATGTTGAAATCGACACCTAGTAGAGGGCTTAGGAGAGGATGGCCTTCGGATTGAAGTCAAGACTTTCTGGGATTTAGGGTTAAAGGTTTAGGGTTTAGGGTTTAAGGGTTAAGGGTTTAGGGTTTAGGGTTTAGGGTTTAGGGTTAGGGTTAGGGTTAACCGTTCCTAAACCCTAAACCCTAAACCTTAAAGATGATAACTGTCCTTGAGCATTCGGGCTGTGACTTCAAACTGCAGATCGGGGGACTTCAGGGACGTAGGATTCATTCTGTAGGGTTTTTGGTTTAGGTTTCAGGGTTTAGGGTCTTACTATAGGGGCCGTAATAATTACCTCTACTATTTTGGGGGTTCCTTATTATAATTAGAGTATAATGGGCACCAAAACCCTATTCTAATTATTAAGGCCCCCTTTACTACACCACTGCGCGGGCTTCACAAATTCAGAGCAGGCATTATTACCTAGGCTTCCTAATTGATCTGTTCTACAGTGTACAATTCAGGTCTCTATGTTGGGATGTAAGACGTCTGAGTGGGAGCAGTGCAAAGGATTTGGGGGTTGTGGGAGGGGTTTGGGGGCTACACGGGGTCAACCGCTACACCCCAATGCAGGGTTCTGAATCTGTACTTATTACGAGAATCCCCTGATTGCCCTATGTACGTATACGATAACATATCCCGAAGCCTTATTCTTTTGAACTTATTCCTCTGGTCCTTATATATAAAGCATCGTAGAATCCTATAAAGACCCTGTGAGCATCCCGACAACAGTTCGAGTCTAACTACGTACAGCAACTGTTTCTAGAATCCTGGAATCTCCCTTGCAGAACCTTCTAAACCCTAAACCCTGAACCCTGAACTCTGAACCCTGACATCTATATATATCCTAAACCCTAAACCCTAAACTGTGAACCCTGCAACCTATATATATATATATATCTATCCTAAGCCCTAAACCCTAAACTCTACACCCTAAATCCTAGACCCTAAACCCTAAACTCTACACCCTGAATCCTAGACCCTATACCCCAAACCATAAACCCTAAACAGACCCTAAACCCGTAAAGATCCTGTGAAATCCATCCGCGAGGCACCCGGGTGGCAGCGATACGCGGGGTCTGCCGTCGGCAGGGATCCTCAGCTCCCAGGATTCCTTGTGTTAGGGACCCCAAAAGGACATAAGCATAAGCATTTTATAGGGATATCCCTACCTTAATGGGCTTCATTATATGGGATATCCCTATCCTAAATTTTGCTTATGTGCTTTTTTGGTGCTCTATTGTGCGCCGGTGGGGGGGNGGGGGGGGGGGTTGGGGTGTAGGCTTTAGGGTTAGGGTTTAGGGGTTTAGGGTTTAGGGTTTAGGGGTTTAGGGTTTAGGGTTTAGGTTGTAGGCTTTAGGGTTAGGGTTTAGGGGTTTAGAGTTTAGGTTTTAGGGTTTAGAGTTTAGGTTTTAGGGTTTAGGGTTTAGGGTTTGGGGTGTAGGCTTCAGGGTCTAGGGAGTCTAGGGTTTACGGGCGGGGGTTTAGGGTTTTAGGATCTAGTTCAGGGTTTATATAGGGCTTTCAGGGTTTGGGGTCTGGGGTTTAGGGTCTGGGGTTCAGGGTCTAGGGTTTACGGTCTAGGGTTCAGGGTCTAGGGTTTGGGGGTTTGCGTTCACAGTAGGGTTTAAGGTTTAGGGTGGCTTCTCCTGAGCCCTAGACCTTATGCGAAGGGCGAGGGGTATCCTGAACACGGAAGCCAGGGCCAAGCCTTACAATAGGCTTCGGCTGAAAGTATTATTACTTGGGTACTTGTACCCTGTGCGTAGGGAAGAATGCAATCTCAACGCGCCGGACGCACAAGCACGGGCATCCGAGTTGGAAGAAGACAAAGAAGACACTCATAGTTTAGGGTTCATGTGCAGGGTTAAGGAATATGTATGTCGGGGTGGTGGATCTTCCGCGGAAGTCATCGGAAACAGGGTAGCCAAAGCAGTGAGGGGTTTGGGAGCGTCTAGGTACTTGGAGGGTCAAGGGACGTATATTATATAGTATCTATTGGTTATTTTAGGGACTTATAAGTACCATAACCCCAATTGGGATCCCTTTTGGGGTACCTATAACTCTACTTATTGCCTACTAAGTCCCCGACCCTCCAAGTAGCCTTTGACCGTGTGTTTTTGCTGCAAGGCCTTCACTACCTACCGGGCGGCCACGAGTTCATGCAGGACCGGGCTGCTACAGTTTACTTTTGGTTTAGGGTTTATGGGCCTAGAGAGATTTTGGGGCCTATAGGCCCTATAGGTTTATAGGGCGAGGGTAAGGGTCTCCAGCACTTAGCTTATGGACGTCTTAACTTCATGGACACCAGGGGCATGAAAGGATCTACATGGATCTACAACTGTTCCTAGGGGCCCTTAGGGGGGGAGGGGGGAGGGGGGTAGGGAACCATACTTCCTTAAATAGGCCTTATTAGGCCCACCCCCCTACCCTCCCTAAGGGTCCTTATGAACTGTGGAGCACAGCCCCAAACCCGCAAGTCCTCAACTCAAACCTTTATCCCCCCTTCCACACATGAACCCTGAAGCCAGGGCCACGCTCGAAATTCGCTGAGGGTTTAGGCTCGGGTGACGCCCTAACAACCTAAACCAAAGATCCCTAAAACTTGTAACTTGACACCCGGCGCGATGGGCACATCCACCCGCAAGAGCTACTAAGCAGCTACTACACTGCACGTGAGCCAAGAACTGCACAGTGTTTAAGTGCTGTCACTCTGGGCCTGCTGCGTGTCTTCCATGTGCACATGCATACACATACATACGTACGTACGTACACATATACATTCGCATGTACATACACACATACAGACACGCATACTGCATACATGCATAAATGCCTGCATACGTACATGTGTATGTGTATATATGTATATATATATGCATAACCGATGTAGACATACTTGTTTCGGTCACTTGAGCTGAGTTCTTTAGCAAGGGCCCAACAACACTGCACAATTCATAAAGAAGCCCTATAAACCCTAAACCCTAAACCGTCTACCAGTATAACTCCTTCCCGTTCCTTACACGGGTTGTGATTGCACTACGACACCCCAAAACTTGTCTTTCTATCAAGGGGCCGCTTTCTTCGAGCCCTTTTAAAAATCCCAAACCCAAGATCCGATTGTTCAGGGTTTACCCCAAGGGTCCAAAGGACCCAATAATAATTAGGTACTGGGTTTTATGATAGTAGTTATGTAGGTTAGTATTTCGGTAAGTATATGATTACTATATGTACTTGGACCCTTAGGCTTAGGGTCTAGATTAATCCCTTCCTTCGGCTTGGGTTTCGCGCTGAGGGAAGCCGGGTTTAGGGCTTTGGGTCTAAACCCCCTCGGCCCGAGGGTCCTATAAGCAATTACAATAAGCCCCATAAAGTTGGAAACCGGACTAAGACCAAATAGTGCTGGGATTCCATATACATTACTCTTAAGGATTGAGGCTATTGGGTTTCCAACTTTTGGGCTTTCACTGTGGGCTTTATGGCTTTAGATTTAAAGTTTAAGCCTTCAACTCTAAATCCCAGGCCCACAAAACCAATTCCTCAAGATTCAGGGCCATACGCCGCTCGGGGAGTCATGACTGGGGACTTTGTCCCCTAAAGCAAATCCTTAAGGTTCATAAGGGCCTGGAATTGCTTTCTCGCTTCTGGGTTTCTATGCTGCCATCAAAAACTTGCCCGCACAGTCAACCCCCCCAGTTAGGATCCATTTCAGCAGGCTTAACTTCAAACTGTGCTTTGTACCTTCTTACTAGGTCCCGTGACTCTCCAAGTAAAGCCAAGACGCGAACCGATGTGGTGAAGACGGCAGGAGCAACGCACGAACATCTTCGCCGCATGGCGTCGGCATCCTCAGTCTCGTCGTTCTTCAGAGGTTGGTATGTCCTTGCATAGAGAGACTGGGAGAACCTGCCTAAGGTCTTGTAGTTATGGGTTAGGGCTGAGGGATTCAGGATGTAAGGGTTGCGGGGTTCGGAGTGTTAGGGTTTCTGGCCTTCTAGCGTCCTTCATGATCTTGGTTCCTAAACTCTAAACCCTGAATCGGATTTGGGGATTTAAGGTTCATGGTGAGGAGACCGTTCCAGGTGTAACACGGATATTCCGATCCTCCCTAAATCGACTGGAAAAGGGGGCTGTCGCAGGAGTCAAGCTAGTATTTGTATCGTCGAGAAAATAATGGACAGCGCCATCACTTGTTGGCTCAATTCGATGGCGGGATTTGGCGGGGATAGTTTCATGACTGATGCAAGAAGATGTTGCACGGGATGGATCGCATGAAATCTCCCAGAATAAACCCTACACCTTCGAGATCATACGAGCATTCACGCTGATTCAGGATGGCATTCCGTTGCGGAGCTACGGTGATTGCATCTTCTTATGCTTCTACCCTTTGCGAGTATGTAATTGCACAATCTACGCAAATTTGGCAGCAGTAAAGAAAATAGCTCCTTGCCTCCGGGCTGCGTGTCTCGTCGCGATGAGCTTCACCTGGGTGCCTCAGAAGCGCCTGACAGGAAAGACCACCCCCGTTCGTGGATCAGGATGGGGATGTTCTTCTTTGAGTGTCTTGGTATGTTGAAGCGAAAATCGGTAAATACAATCGACACATACACACATTAAGAAAACAATATGCGCATATGTATACATATATATATATACAGACATTATTTGCACACATATATAAAATATACACCCACCCACACATGTATGCGTATGTACATGTACATGTATATGTGTATGTAGATGTATATGTATATGCGTATGTGACTTATGTGTATACATGCCCGATGTAACTACGGAATCGTAGCAAATGACGCAATGCATACATAAACCAGAGACTGAAACAGTTGAGCATGTTGGTAAAGTAATAAGCAACAAGTTTTGTTTATGCATGGATGCAGGAAGTTTGATATAGTTTTGTAGAGCACCTTATGTTACTTCAAGGTATACTCCGGGATTACGGGTATTGAAGGGTATTGGCCTCTATGTTGTTTGCATGGTAACCCAGGTGCGGTACCCTGCTTCGAAGCTCTAGCAGCGCCTTTGACGGTCGTGGACTTAACCCGACTGGCCCTTACTAACCGGCATTTCCATGAGAAGCCCTGGCCACGCTTGGCGATTCTCGCAGATGACAGCTGCAACGTTGCTCTGCCCCAGGATGAGCTCGCACCTTTGCTTGAAAAGCTCGGGACCAGACTCCGGGGGCCAGCATGCATCCAGGCTGCGGCGAAAGCCATCGGATCCGCAGACGCCTCTCGTCTTCTTGCTTGGTCGGAGGAAGATGCAGGTCGTGCAACATGGGTTGTTACCTCGGTGCTGTCAAGTAGGTGGCAAGATATAGAAGACAAGCCGTACTTTGTGCGCCTATTGTCATCTGCATTAGCCTCGTGGCAGCATGTACCTGTATGCACTGCGTGCTGCATACTTGCGATGATCAGACAGAACTCAGGGAGACCAGTGAACGGTGAGATTGACTGGTCCATGCGGGAACAAGTTGACGATGCGCTTCGCAATGCAGGAGTTGCCCACCTCTTGGAGAAGCTGCTTAAGTTTGGCCCCGCTCCTGCACAACTGGCGGTACTCGATGCACTCCAACGCGCTTGCGATTTTGGCTGTGATCCGCTCAGTGTCGCACCAACCGGTGTTATTCCCACCTTGCTCTTGATGGCACAATCTGGGTGCCAAGAAATCATGCTGGAATGCCTGAATGTCTTGGGCTTGCTTGGTGAGTATCCAGAACACTTTCCGGATGACGGCATTCCGGTGCTTGTCGAGCTTTTGGGATGTAGATGTGATGCTATCTCAGAAGCAGCTTCGTCTGCACTTTGGGGCTTTATCTCCAGCGCAGAGCATCTTGCGAAAATTTCTTGCGAACACGGATGTCTCAAGCCTTTGATTGCCCAGCTGCAGAACAAAAAGATCTTGGCGCAGTTTCCGCTGTTTTGCCTTGAAGTTGCCCTGAGGGTTGCGATGCAGGTGGCTGCCGCAGTGGAACTCGGGCTCCTTCCAATATTGTTCCGCTGCCTCAGGGATGAGCATGACTCTTGTCACATAGAGGTCATCTTGGAGCTGTTGCAGGCTTGCTGCACACACGTACCGCAGGCTTTACTGCAGGAGACGGCCACTTTAAGAAAAGCTACAATCCGCAAGGTCGTAGCCACAGCAAACAGCTCTCGTGGCTCAAATCGCAGTGAAGCCATGCAACTGCTTCATCTTCTCGACCACGCAAATCCGCAGATGAGTATGTTGATTAGACAGGCGGGCTACCGGGAGCACCAAGCCTCAACAAACGTTGATGCAGCCTGATCATTTCTAAACATGCGGGGCGCATGTGCTATCGAAGTGCGCGCAGGGGAGGACGCAAGAGATGCGAAAAAATGCAACTCGGATTGTGGCTCAGAAATGTAGGAGCCTAGCTACTATCCAATTTATGATCTTAAGGTGTGCCGTACTCGAAAAGTATTCTTGCATGTAGTTGTTAACACTTACCCGAAACGTATTCTTGCATGCAGTTAGTAGAACTACATAAGCTCCTCGACTCTATCGTGAACTCTCCCTGCAGCTTTAACCGCCAAAGCCCCAAGCCGTCAATAGACCGTAAGCGCCACAATCTGCGACCAAAAGTCGCAAACCCGATAAAGTAAATCCCGCCGAAAGGCTTGAACACTAAACTGAGGTTACGGTTTAGGGTTTAGGGTTTAGGGACTATGTGTACACTTACACCCAGCAAGCCCACTAATTAGCCATGTAAACCCTAGGCCCGAAAGCCCGTCCCGCAAACACCCCGAGCCCGAGACCTGAACCCTAGTTCCAAGATTTCAATTGGACTGTTGTGGCGTGGACAAGATAATAGTTTATGAAGGAGGATCCAGAGTGCTGATAGAAGCCACAACAGTCCCCTCTCAAACCAAAAGCCCGAACGGGAACCAAAAGAGAGCAGCAACAGGTCGAGATGCACTAGGCCGCCTTGTGCAACGTCGATCGGCGGAGGTGTGCGAATTTCAGGGTTTACGGTTGAAGGGTTTAGGGTTTAGGGGTTATAAGGGGTTCAGGGTTGGCCTTATCGCATTTCACACCCCTACCTTAACCATGCTTGTCTTACGTTCGACTCATGCATGCCAACTTTGAGCGGGCGAGGAGGGCTTTGTAGGCTAGAGCGGCTAGAGGTTGCTTGAGGTCGACCTTTCGCCAAGGGGCCCCTCACCTGTCAGACGTTTGAGATGGGAGGTTTCATCTACCGTTGCGCTCCATTGGGTTCAAAACCCATTTGTTAGGGAGCCAAACAGGACCATTTTATAGGGAAGCCCATGATAAGGAGGTCTATATGGGATATCCCTATCCTAAGTTCGCTTATGTGCTTCTTCGGGGCCCTAAATGGCACCTTCAATTGGAGCTGCTCCTTGTAGCACCACTGTCCCCCAGGATGTATGTGGAGTGTCGCAGGCGCCGCATGACACCATGCGTAGATACAATCTAGGTTCTAGTTCATCAGGCATACAGATAGACCAGTCTTATGTGTCGAGTCCTTATATGGGGTTCCTCTATCGGAATTCTAAAGCACCCCCTCTTGTTCAGGAGCCGAACGCTAAACCTTTAGCCCCAACTTCCAAAGCTCGAAACCCCTAAAGCCTCACTCCGAGACAATGTCCAACAGCGTTGTACTGACTGTAAATCAGCTTACAGAGAGTAGGGATCCGCGTCTGATGGTTCTTCAAGAACGTCAGAGGTCTGGCTTCGGTTTTGGCAGGTTTTGGGCGTAGGGTTTAGGGCTTAGGGTCTAAGGGGCCTTTGAATGAAAGTACAAGTATCCAACAAAAAACATCGTTCCGACATAGCACTGATGTAACGATGTACTCCCAACTCTCGTGCTAATCATCAAGGACCCAAGATTCGATACCCGGGCAAGCTCAGGAGAGTAGTTGTTAACGATCCCGGTCTGTTTCACCCCAAGACTATCAACTATCACATGTTCAGCCCACTGACTCTCCAGCACGAATGCTAGCTTCATAGGTCGCTATACCTCCCAGCACCTGTAGCCTGAGGATTTAGGGTTAGCCTTGGTGATTTCGAGTACTTAGGCCTCTAAGATTTAGGAGCTCGGTTTTGGGGATTGCATCGTGTTTGAATCCTGAGACTTAGATAACCTAGCAAACCTCGAACTCTACTTGGACCCGAGAGTGTAGTGCTTTTTTGTTGGATGACCTGTTTTCTCGTAAGGATCCTATACATGACAAGAAACTAAGGTACCCAAAGCAAGTGCTACATGTAAGGGTCTAGATAAATCCTAATCCAGAATATCAAGGCCACAAGACACGTTATCAATAAAGCACATTATCGAAGTTCATAGACAACAAAACACAACTCCGAGGCTAAATCCCAAACCCAAGCCCAAGACAACTGTTGCCTAAACCCCAACCCAAGCCCCAACCCGTACACCTACCCAGAGACTCCAAAACCCCTTAATTAAGGAATATAGCTTAAATTATAATGGGATCCCCTATATGATTTAAGGCACATTCCTTAATTAAGGGGTTTTGGAGTCTCTGGGTACACCCCTGACTACCTTACACTCCGCAGCCTGAACCTAAAACCCTACACTCTAAGCCCGGGGACCCGGCCCTTCGGGCATCTCTGGGGAAATCGGGTGCTTAAAGAAAAGAAGCCTAGGATTCCTATGGATAGTTCAGAGGCCGTAATAATTAGAATAGGGTTCCCTTTAAAGGGATCTATAATGGTTACTATAAGGGATCTATAAGGGTACCAGCAGCCCTTTTTGAGGCGGCGCTTCTGGCCGCGCAGTCCTTTGCCCCCGCTGGCAAGGCAATGCTTCCAGGCGCCTTCCTTTCGTGGGCTTTGTTACCCCGAATCCTAAACTTTATATAATCCCTAGTCTTAAACCATCCTAAGCCCTCAACCTTGTTAAATCAGGAATGGGGTTTAGGGATTCTAAGCGATTAGGGTTTGGGGTCTAGAGAATCTCTTCAAAGAAGGAAGTTGAAGGAATGGGACTTAGAGTTTAGAGTTATCATTTCTAGAGCAATACACCTTAAATCATAATATGGAGCGATATGCAGTTTAACAGTTTTACTACATGTGTTTACCTGAAATACCCAGAGACGCCAAGATCCTTCAATTAAGGAATATACTTTAAAGTTAAACTACATTAGGATCCCCAAATATGATTTAAGGAATATTCCATAATTGAGGGATATCGGAGTCTCTGGGTAAGGCACCAGTCCCCCCCCCAAAACGCAACCCTGAACTTAGTCCGTGAAGCCGGACAGCGAATCCAGGGTTACGAAAAAGGCAGAAAACGCTGGTAGGCGTCTGAAGATTGAGGTTTAGGGTTTCGGGTTTAGGGTGTAGGGTTTCTGAAGATTGGTGCAAGCTTGTTGCCGCTTGTGACAAAAGGCTTGGAATAAAAGTCCTTGCGCAGCAAGCATTTTTGCCCATCGCTATCATCATCGATATCAACATGTTGAGGGCTGGGCTTCTGCTAAGCAAGGGCTTGGGCTTCGGGTTTCCGGTGGAGATATATATACCTCAAAAGATATTAGGCCCCTCCTTTGATTTGCGTCGAGGCAGGTTTCTCAACAAAGTCAAAGGGTTGTCGGGCTCTTTGGGCAGTAGAGGCCAGAAGAAGGAAGGAACAACAGTGTCGTGAATGTAATATTTAATTTAATCTTAGACACTTCTTGGGATTCTATTACCCACTATAAAACCAAAAGTGTACACTTTCTGTGGCTTATGAACTCAGCAACTAAGTAATCTAGGCGGTAGGATTTCGACAGTTTTATAACCCTAGAGCCAAACCATTTGACTGTGGCGGGCTGAACGGCATACCCGCGAATCCTCGCCCCACTCGCTTCTGCCACTGGCTTTCTGATGTATAAACGGCTACTGGTCCGGTGTCTTCAAAAACCTTCAATCTTAGGGAAGCCAGGGTATAGGGTTTAGGGTTTAAAAATGGGCCTATACAGCTAAAAACCTCAACCCTTGAACCTTAAACCGGACACGTTCACTCGCAAGTGTTCGCCTAAATACTACCTTTTAACTACCAAACCCTACCCTTTTGTAGGTTCTGATTATAAACCCTCATATATGGAATTTTTTTCGGGACCCTAGAAAAAAGGTAGGTTTTGGTAGATTAAGGTGAGGAACCTAAGGATCCTAAAGCTCAGAGCAGAGAAGCCAAGAGCACTTGGAGGGTCTTTAGGGGACTTAGTAACTAGGGCTCCTTAAAGGGCTCCTTAAAGGGATCCTTAACGGGATCTATAAGGGTTCTATAATGGAGGGTCTTTAGGGCACTTAGTAACTAGTTATTTTGGAGACTTATAAGTCCCAATTAGGGTCCCTTTTAGGGTACTTATAAGTCTACTTATTACCTACTTACTAAGTCCCCTAAAGACCCTCCAAGCAAGCGCTGACAACACCCAAGCACAGCACGTAGGCTTTGGGATTCAGGCGGGTTCAGGGTTTACGGTTTAGGGCTGAGATGGGGCTTGTTGTTTAGGGTTTAGGGTTTATCTTATGAAACGCTAAAACCCGAAAACCCTAAACCCTAAACCCTCAAATTTTAAAACCCAAAACCCTAAAACCCTAAACTAAGGGATGCAGGGCTCTGAGTGCATTTCCCCTCCAGGGCTCGGCGCGTCCGCACTTCTCACAGGTCCGCAGCTGAGAGTTCCGATGTTCTGCCAGGTTTTGGGGGTTAGGGTTTAAGGCCTAGGGTTCCAGAGGGGATTTGGGGTTTAAGGCCTAGGGTTCCAGGGGATTTGGGGTTTAAGGCCGAGGGTTCTAGGGGATTTGGGGTTTAAGGTTCAGGGTCTGCGGTTGCAACTGGGAGCTCCGATGTTGTGCCATGGGGGCTGACGGGATGCGTTGTAGAGGTTTAGGGTTTTGTTTGGGCTTTGGGGGTTAGGGTTCAGGGTTTAGGGTTTAGGGTTTAGGGCTTTAGGGTTTAGGGTTTCGGGGTTTAGGGTTTAGGGTTTTGGGGGTTAGGGTTTAGGGCCTAGGGTTCTAGGAGATTCTTGCAACGGTTCTGCATATAGTTTAACAGGGGCTTTGTAAGGATCATAAGGGCGCTTTATAGGTGCTGGTATCAGAGCTTTCCGGGGCCTTTGTTCTGGGGGGGCCCGAAAGTTTTAAAAGACCTGGTTAGTGCGTGATAGCATTTCTTAATCCAACTAGCTCTAGTATGGAAATTCCCGCAGCCGTTGTCTATGTACTTGGCTTCCATATTTCATGATCCGGAGCCCAGATGGGCCCTAAACCGTAATCCCTGAACCTTGAGGTTCGAGGGTCTGACAGCTTGGGGAATTCCTCGAGGTTCAGCAGACATTCGGCTAAGAGTGACGGGCCAGAAGATCTCAGATCCGCGGGTTTGGGGCTTTAGGGTTTAGGGGTTTAGGGTTTTTACGGGTTAGGGTTTAGGGTTTAGGGATCCCTAAACCCTAAACTCCCGAACCCTGAATTCCCGAAACCCTAAACTCCCACACCCTGAAGTCCCTAAACCCTAGACTCCCAAGCTCTAAAACCCTGGGCCGACACTAAATCCTAAGGCCCTAAGACGCGCGTTTCAAAGCCCTGAAAGCCCTGTACCTCGAAGCCCGAAACCCTAAATCCGAAACCCTGTTAACTTTCTTGTCCGGCCTGGGGCACATTGGAGTCAAAAAGAGGTTCAGAACACTTCTTATGCCCCTAAACCCAGACCCGCAACAAAGTTAATCCGAAACCCCAAACCCTTCTACAATCAAAGGTCCCGAGACGAAGCTCGCAGGTTTGCATCCATAGGGCCTTTCTTCAGGGTTTTCTGGGGTTTAGGGTGTGGGGCGCTCAAAAACCCAGTACAAACACAAAACGCGAGGCGGCAGCAGCAGCAGCCGAAGCGGCAGCAAGACTAAAGTGGAGGACGCACCTTTGCCACTCTACGCTGTGTGCTGGCCTCAGTCATCAGCTGTTCAGAGCTTAGGGTTTAAAGACACCGGACCAGGATGAATGGAGCCCTGTTTACACGGCCCACTACTCAACCCGACACCCTAAACAGTTTCTGCTCATGATGTACCTGGACCCTGAAGTGTAACAGCACGTTTGGGAATATGCATTTACGGCTAGCATCCTGTAGTAAGTACCCGAACAAAAAGTACCACAATTCAGGGTTCCGGTAAACCCTAACGCCAAAACGTACTGGAACTCTTCTAGAAGTCCTCTGCAAGCTCCCAGAGGGTCCAAGTACCCCAAATAGTAGGGTTTTAGATCCCAAAATCCATACCCTGAGTGGTTTTTGGAGCTTGAAACCCTACTATTTGGGTACTTGGACCCTTAGGGTCTCAAATCATGGTCACCAACCCGAGGGCTTCGACATGGGAGTTTCCGAAAATGGGGGACCCAAATACAGTACCCTAAATAGTAGGATCCTTATTATGAGGACCCCAAAATAAGGTACACCTAATTCTCGGAAACTCCCACATAGCCGACAAGCCATGTACAGTAATGATGGTCACTGGGCCGAGAAGCCTTCAACTCAGAGTCCTTAGAGCGTAAGGGAAGTAAGGTTCTCGTTACGTTAACAAGCGGGTAGTTGTCAAAATTATGGTCCCTTTTCGGGTACCCTAAATAGTAGGTGCCGTATTATATTAGGGACCCAAAAAGGGACCATAATTTTGACATTTACCCAAGCCTATTCCCTAAACCTGATGTTATTTTCCACTCCGTATCCGAGGCGGTGGCACCACGCAACACCGGCGGAGAACCCAGCGCAAGGTGCCACCAGATGTAGTCTGCGAAGCTACAGTAACGGGTCTACGTTTACCTATCTCTGTTTCTTCATCACCGGATTCTACGCCGAAAACTGGTCAAACCCAACAAATGGAAGCACCACCATCGACTTTTTGTCATCGAGTTTGCTGGAGGGTGTACGACTATATCCCGCACGAGGGCGAACCCTGCGCAGTACAGAAAGACCTACCTTAAACTACCTTGTAGGTTCTTATTATAAACCCTAATATGGAATTTATAGGGACCCCACACAAAAGTAGGTTTTGGTAGGTGAAGGTAGAGGACCGAAGGCCCCAAGGAGAGGATGAGAATTTTCAACCTCGAGCCGTGAGCCCTAAACCCCAACCTAAGCCCTAAGCCTATCAATCATGAGCCCGAGTCCGAACCCCAAACCCGTATCATAGGGATTCGGGTTTGGGGCCTAAGCCTAAACCCTAAACCCTAGACCCTGACCCCCCTAAGCCGTGCCCTTAACCTCTGGACCTTTGCCAGGGGAGGCAGCGCCGGTGCTCCTGAAGCTCGGTTCGGAGGCGATCGCAGAAGGCCCCCATGCCGAGACTCTTTTGGTTCAGGGTTTAGGAACTCTTGTGGTGGCATAGCGTTCGCACAGGATTTAGGACTCTGGGTTTCGGATTTCGGCGTTGGGATCAAGGGAAGAGGTCTGGATAGCCTTCAGGGCTACGTGATTAGATGATTTGGGGCTTGATTATCGACTATGAGACGGTATGCCCGACACCGTTTCCTGGGATGAACATCAAAAGACTACGACTGAGTGATTGAGTGCTGGAAATCAACAGAACTCGCAAACAGCACCAGGGTGATGTGCACAAAGTCCTTCACATGCTGCTATATGCTGCTTGTGCGGGTGTCTTACAATTAAGGATAACTTGCTTAGGGGTCCTCTTTAATGAGGCGTCCTTGTTTCAATCTGCATATTTGAATCGCGGTTTTCTGAAGCTGCAATCTGGTGATTTAGGACTTTCTGGTGAATTAAAGGGTGGTAGGGGTAAAGGTCGTTGGCTCAATGGCGCTGAGTTTCGATGTTAGGGCGTAGAACTTTAGGGCTTTGAGTTTAGGGACTTGGCAGTTTATTCACCTAAAGGACTTATGAGATCAATCCTTGGGCTCCTTGGTAAAACCATCGTACAATGTACCCACCACGAAAACCAGACTATAGACAGTGTTCAATCAAGGCCCCAAAGTTTCTGTCGACTCTAGAGTGTGCAGAACTACGGCCTTCAGACGATGAGAGCCTAACATCTCGAATGCTAACAATAATCATAGGGACCCTTACAAAAGGTAGGGGGAGGGGGGTAGGGGGCGTTAATGCCCACTATAAGGACCTAATTAGGCCTATTTAAGGAAGTATAGTCCCCTACCCCCCCCTCCCCCTTACCCCCTAAGGGTCCCTATGAAATAATGATAACAATACTAATTCCAGCACCAACTCTCTTAGATCTCCAATACCCAACCCTTAAAACCTTGTGGGCTCCGGCAGTTCAGTAGGGTTTAGGGTTTAGGGTTTAGGGTTTAGGTTTAAACTTGTACTTCTGTGGGTTGTTGAGGAAATTCACGCGCTCGGGCCCTGTGAATGCCAGGATTCTTGAGGGTCTCTTAGGGCGCGGAAGCGTGACGGGTGGCTTTTGTTCTACAGTTCAACGGGTGCCCAAATACTGGACTAGACTGTAGGGCCTCACCCTAAACACTGTACCTCAAACGCCAAATCCTAAAGCCCTAAAGCCCTAAGCCGTGAACCTTCAGCTGCCCTTAAATGCAAGCGAAGCAGGCGATTTTCAGAGAGCGCTGGAAGCCGCGAAGAAGGGCACACAGATCGCAGCTCGACTCATCTCGTAGGATTTTTGGGTTAAGAGTTTATGGTTTGGGGTTTGTGGTTTAGGGTTTAAGAGTTTAGGGTTTAGGGTTTATGGTTTACAGGGCTTTTTTTTAAGAGTTTATGGTTTAGGGTTTAGGACACAGTGCTGCATTTTGTGAAGTTTGCTGCGCGATGGGAGTCTCTGTAGATTCCTTATGCCTGAGGCTGCACCATGCAGCCTTTCTTTTCTCAGCAGCATAGATTACAAGTAAGGTCGGCAGCAAGGTTGATACTGATATACCAATGCAGGCATTTTGTCCATTAGCAGCCGAGATTGCAAGCAGGTTCAGCAGCCAGGTTGCTACTGTCATAGACAGTAGTAGCTCATGAAAAGGCTCTTCTGGCCCTAATTAGATGTCCGCTGACTTCTGACTTCCGCCCGATCTTCGACCGATGATACTCGACCAGGATGGACATACAGTGCAGCGTGCCTGCGGAGAAACCAGCAGCCGGATGAAGAAACCCAAGCCCCTAAGCCCTAAACCCTAAACGACCTAAACCCTAAGGAATCAAAGCAGCTCACAACAGCAGCCAACCACAACAGCAAGTGCAAGGTGGCGGTGGCGCTGCCCACGCCCGGTGCCTTCTGCAGTCAGGAGGTGCCAATAATTTTGGGCTGCTTGCCCTGGTAGCACGGGGACTGCAAAGTACGTAGGATTTTCTTCAAGGGTTTAAGGGTTTCTTTGACGGTTCCTTTAAGGATTCCTCTGAGGGTCCTTCAGGGTTCCATAAGGGTCTTGCAGTCTCCATTGTGCTTCCTGTCTTATATCAGTTTCGGTGTAGGATCCTGACCATAGGACCAGATAATTAGCAGCAAACAAACGAACCACAACACCCCAAATACTGTTGCAGCAGCTTCGGTCGCCTTGCCGTGAAGATACTCGAAACCCTAAGCCTTGGATTCCCGAATCCGTTTACCCTTAGCCTGACTAACCCTCAGCCCATCAGGAAGAGGTTCAGCTCAGCTGGCACTTCGTGCAGCTTGTACAGCGCCGGCCTAAGCGGTTTGGAAGGTTCTCAGTTTGGACTCAAGACTCTACACTCTACATTCTCAAGTTGTTTCCCATTCAGGAGCCCTAAACCCTAAACCCTAAACCGTGAATCCTCAGCTAACCCTTCAAACCCAACCGGAACCTTTCAGGCTTTCCGACGTATATCCTTTCTTTAGGGTTTAGGGTTTAGGGTTTATATCATGTGGGGTGCTAAGAGTGCACGAAACAACCGAAGCCCATTCTGGAGGGATATGCAGTTTACTAGCCGATTGAGGCGCCGACAAAGGTTGCCTTGAAAGAGATCATCGTACTGTTGATGCGCGAAATCCTGCATCACCCATACTAGGGCGCTGAAATGCTTGCCTTTTCCATCAGCCGTAGATATGCCAGCCCTCTGCTTACTTCAGGAGTTTAGGTAGGATGTAATCCGGAGTTGGTCAAGCCTGTGTGACGCATTGAAACTCACAGTAAGTGCTGGGGTTCAGGGCTTCGGCTTTTGGCTGAGTTGTTTCGGGCTTCGGGAGAGTTCGGGTCTGGGACATAGTGCTTGGGTTTTAGGGTGTGAGGGAGAGTAGTCTCGAACTTTGGACTTGCAGCCCCGAGCTCAAACATGAATTTGGTGGTTCAGACATTAAAGTTTGGGTGTATTCCTTCAGCCTTTTGTCAGTGTTGCGGCTTCAAGGTCTGACGGTGTCGGGGTTAATAGCTCGTGAAATCTCGGGTTTAGGCCTTTCAAGGCACCGGATACTCAGGTTGTTGGGACTAGTTACTAGTTAGGGACTCTAAGCTCGGAGCCCAACCCCTATAAAATACATCCACTTAGTTCGAACTTGTTCTGAAGTCTCGTCGATTCGTCTGAAATTCCAGCAATGAGAGCCGATAAAGCTTTCTCTTTTGACTTTAGGGCCTAAGTCCTGAAGCATCGAAAGCCCCAAATCAGCTAAATGCAGCCGTCGCTGGTCACCATTTCTGGTTGCTCGGTTCACCCTAATGCCTACCTGTGGCCCCAAACCCTACAAAATAGTAGTTTATGACCCCTTAATTAGAGGGTCTAACCCTTAAAACGGTAGGTTTTTGGATCCACAGGTACTCCCCGGACACTTAGGAACCGGAGCTCTTGGATCCCAAAGCCTTTAGCTATACTTGAAGCCTATATAGCCTAGCCCACCTTTTCAGGGTTCCTGTTTGTGTTTTCCTTATACAAGTTCTTAAGAAGATAGGTCGTTTAGGCTCGAGGTAAACTCGAATCCGTACATCAGACACTGAATGATAAGTCCAAGCCCTGAAATCTCAAGCCTTGACTGCCTGTCCTACGTGAAAGTGGTGTTTCACGTTGAACCATCGCCATGGAGATGCATGTGGAGGCATCAATGCCCATACGCGCACTTTCATTTTATGTTTGACTCCATGACCAAGAGTGTCACACTACGATGCCGGGATGGACTTCCTTTCAAGCGGTACAGAACACTGGAAGCTCCGCAAGCACGTGGCCGAGCATGCAAGCGTGCTTTTGACCAAGGTCATTTTTTATCTGTCAGCCGGGAAGATCAGAGGGACATTCATGAAGTCAAGCACAGCCCCTTAACTGTGGAGTTTCATGCTTACTTACCGGTGTGGCCTGCGTGTCTTGTCTTATCATATTGGGCCGAAGGTAAGTGATACAGGTGCATAGAGTGCGGCACGACCTAAGACTTCGACACCCGCCTTAAAGCCCCAGCTACAAACCCCAAACCCTAAACCCTAAACCCATGTTTTTTTGCTTAAAAAAAAATCCCTAAACCTTACCCTAAACTTTAAACCAAAAAAATTTTTTTTGCTTTAAAAAACAAACCCTAAACCTTACCCTAAACTTTAAACCGTCCTCGAGGGTTTAGGGCTTTTGAGGGTTTAGGGAATGCAGGCTTCAGTCTCTTTAGAGCCCAAGGATCCCCCCGTTCCGAATTGAAAACCCCCAAACCCTTAACCCTAAAAGTCAGGGTTTAGGGTTTAGGATTAAGGAAATTCACTTTGAATTTGGAATCTTCGTATACTTTTAGGGTTTAGGGTTAAGGAAACTACGTTTGGAATTTTCGTAGACTTCCTCATCCAATGACAGGAGGCTGCTAGAAGCCGGCGCAGCTGCCCCAGCATGTGTGCAATAAAGGGACCTTACTAGTGAAGGCTTTACGGTGATTCAGGGTTTAGGGTTCAGGGTCTAGGGTTTAGGGCATTTATGGCTATTCATGGGGGTAAATCTGGTGGCCTTAGGAATTTGTCCTGGGTTGTGGCGGGTATTATTCTATAATCATCATTTGGGTGGTTGTCAAAATTATGGTCCCTTGTTAAACATTAGGTGCCGTAGTAAAATGAGGACCCAAAAAGGGACCCTAATTTCGAAAACCACCCATTTGATTGCTACGGTTGATGGACAAAATCCTGCATGACCCATAATAAGGAATATACCATAATTCCCATAGTTTAGGGTCCTTGAGGTAGTGCAGGATTTTGTCCATCAACCGTAAGAACAAATGTCCTTAAGACCCTGCTAGGCTTCGCACCAAAGCCCTTGTCCTCCAAGCCCCTTCAAGGTTTAGGCTTTAGGGTTTAGGGTTTAGGGTTTAGGGTTTGGGGTTTAGGGTTTGGGGTTTAGGGTTTAGGGTTTAGGGTTTAGAATTTCAATCCACAAACACTTTGCAAGCAAAGTCCACGACACCCGGTGCTTAGAGCCCACAAAATGCGTGAACCTGCCAGGTTGCCAGTTGTCGGGTGCATGGTTCATGGTGTAGAGATAGTTTGAAGCCGAGGGGTCAGGGATCAAATCAGTTCTGCGTTTAGTACCTATTTTGCACCTGGCCCTTCTTGGACTTAGTTCAACGTCGGATCCAGTTTACGATTTTAGGCGGAGTGTTTACGGAGCCTTGTATGCACGTACAGTATGTACATGCGCCGAGACAAACGTACAACAAAGGTTCGAAGGCCTAAACTCCACGTCTTTATTGGCCACTCAAGCATGTCCTGCAGTAGAGATCAGTGTGTGGTTTCGAGGGCTGCCGCTACTGTTGAGGTAGTCTGGATAAGGCGCATACCGGAAACATCCGTGACGATCCAGACAGCACCACTATTCAAAACCCTAAACCCTAAACCCCTAAACCCCTAAACCCTAAACCCTAATTAAACCCTAAACCCCTAAGCCCCTAATGTTTGACTTTCTTGAGAAAAGAAGCCCCGACTTCGAGATTCATCAAGACGCTGTGTTTCTGAAACTCTAGTGTGCACATTTTAGGGTTTAGGGTTTAGGGTGTAGGTCCTGATCACATCCAGGCAATGGTTAACACGATGCTTAATGCGGCTCGTCGACGAGATAATGTCGAAGGCGGCCAGTTCGATCAATGTGCTCACCGAGCGAGATCAGGTGATGAGACCCTATCACTGCTCCTTGAAAGTACGGAAGAAAGGAGAGTGACACGAGGACTGTTTTCGGCCCTCGGCTGGGTTCTTTGCAGGCAGCATAATCGTATGCAAGCGATCGGAGCCGCCGACGCCGTCTGTGGACACTTCTTCGATATTGCCCATGGGCAGGACGGGAGGCGGCTGCTCAGAAGCAGCCGTAGCGTGCTGTCCTTCTGGTCTGCCTGGGAGTGAGTTTCATTGTTCCTAGGACTCTTCATCACCTTAATCCCACTATTCTGAGTAGCTGCCTGCTCCGGCGTAAGACATGTTCTTCCGACAGAATAAAATGGTTTTACTTTGATTTCAAGTGCCGATACAGTTGTGCAATTCTCGGCATGAAACAGTTTGCGCTTCTTGTCATTCTTCGTTGCATGCTGACATGGGTTTACAGGTCCGATGTGTAGCTGTGCGCTAGGCTCGCCATGCCTCATTTAGGGTAACGACGTGGGCAGAAGGAGGTCGAGGTAGTAACAGTGCCCACTACAAGGCGCTACGACCATAGAACACTGGCTGGTACCGACAAGTGCCATGGAAGACATCCCAGCGACGAAGCCCCACACGAACTCCTGCATCCAAAAGCCTACACCCTAAACTTAGTAGCTGAGTGGATACACTTTACACTTTTTGGGATAATATTAGCCACTATAATATTAAAAGTGTACACTTTTTGGGGGCTTATGAACTCAGCAACCAAGTACACCCTAAAGCCCCAAACCCAAAACCTTGAATTCAGACCCCAAAACCGCAATATCTCCCGTTTGAATCTGCTCCATAAACCTCCGAAGCGTAGCCTTTCACCCTAAGCCTAAACCGCAAATGTTTCCGAACCGTAGAAAACTCTAGTTTTACTAATGGTTCCTCCTTATGACTTCATCAGCAAGTTCCTCAGAAAGATAGGTTCTTCGGGTTTCATGTAGATCCCAGAGAGGCCTCAACAACTAAATCCAGAGCTGCAGCTGGCAACTCCGGCGCTTCGGGTTTAGGGGATTAATTTAGCGGCCTTAATAATTACAGCACATTTTGGAGGTTTCCTTAAGTCCTTAAGTTATATAGTTATAATATAATCGGTCCCAAGATCTCATTAAAAAAAAATCAGGCCCCTTTTTTTAGGGTTTAGGGTTTTGGGTTGGGGGGACTCTTGGTTCTTTAGCTTAGGGTATTGCCCAAGCCTTTACCAGGGTTGTCTGGGGCGTCATGCAAAACGTAGATCGCTTCAGGGGGTTCCCATAAATGACCTTTACTATTAGTAATTAGGGTTTAGGGTTTAGGGTTTAGTAACTAAACCCTAACCCCTAAACCCTAATTAGCAGATCCACCTTTGAGATCCTGCAGGGAGTCTGGGCAGACTAAGCAAAACACCCTTAGCCCCAAAGTGAGGTGGGTGCTCGCCTGCTGGTGGTGTGCCCTGCAGCTGCAACAGGGGCGATGGCTGCTGGCGCAAGCAAGGCCCACCGGCTCCAAATTAGCTATGGGTTTTAGATGGTTTTGGGGTGTTGCAGTAGAAGCCAGGAAGTTGGAATATCATTATCCTCGTGCCCTTAAGAGTAATTTATAGGAAGTCCCATCAATAATCATCCTAAAACAATGTTCCAACTTTCGGGGTTCACTATAAGGTGTTGGAAGGGCATACGGATTTCAATCAGGGGTCTCGGTTAGGGCCTAGGATCTCACTCGAAACTCCGGTTGTTTCGAGGGCTGCTATGCTGATCCCCCTGAGAACCCAAATCCCGTCCTTCACATGTCATACTGCAACTTGACCTCACGAACCCCAAGACTGAATCCCAAAACCCTACTTGGAGGTTCGTGGGTAGTTATAAGTGGGGTTACAAGTCCCCTAATATGGGTTATAAGTATAGTAAACCCATAACTCCTAAACCCACTCTCGAAACCTTCATCTTCATACTCGGCCGGAGCTGGCCGGAAAGCCCAGCACCGCTTACCTTCAGCTTCCGGCCCAAATCCCAGAAAAAACTACCCTGTAACACCCAATGACACGCTAGAAAATCCCATCACAACCTTGCAATACGTTGAAGAACCCTATAAAAGCCCCACAAGGCTCTGCAGACCCCCCTATAAAACCTTCAGACCTGAGCACAGGCAGCCGCAATGGAAGACTCGTCGCTGAAGATCCAACGCCCTTCGACACTGAGTTACAAAGATTTTCGAGGGCCGTGTCCTATAACCGACCCATCTCTCATAAACCTCGTGTTCTGCTGTCTGAGATCGTTGACAGCCAGACTCAGCCCTGGCTAGCATTGACTACTGAATCCCGCTGTCCCTCGAACCGAATGCAGCCCTGCACCTCACCATTATTGGCAGGTGAAACCATAGCCCCTGAACCTCATCATATGCGCTGGACTCGAAGCGTTGAGGATAGGAAACCATGCGGGAAAGCTCATACTTACTTCAGCTTACGGGATCCAACTGGGGCTTGGGGCTTGGGAGGCACCGTGAGGGAGAAATTTGAGCCAAGACATCCACAGGAGGACGGCGATGCCACTGAGGACCCGCCCCCTCGGTGCCAATGCATCCCCTGCCGAATGGATCTTTGCCTTCATAAACCCTAACTTCTGAACTTCTAAACCCTCAGTGTCGCTCCCACCACAGAGTCCTGTCGGACAAATCCGAATCAAAGACCCTGAGCTGCAGCATCAATGAAGTTATTGTGGAATTCAGCCATGGCTCCCGCCCAGCATGCGAACTTTCGGGTTTCGCGTGTGGGAGGAGAGTGAGCTTCGAGGTCACACTGATCGTCAACATCTGGATATCGCAGTGGTCCGCTTAATAGGCGAGCGTACATGTTCTTCAACAGCTGGTACACATATATCATGCGCATGCTCAAGTTCATAGAAGCGTACATGCATACGCACATACATGCATAAGCAGTTGTGTTGACAGAAGCATGTGCCACATACGGCCGCAAGGTGGGCCCGCTTGAGTTTTCAGCCACTTCCACATAATCACCTATGAACCTCCAAGTACACCTCCCTCCAAGCAAGCGAGGCATCTTCGTCCCCGTGGACTGCCTCCAGAGGATCGACGACCTGGCACCGGACTTGGATCTGGTCCTTGCAGTTACCTGGAACCTCCGATCTAGAGGGTCTAGTTGGGGACCTAGAAGGGGACTCTAATTTAGATACCTGCCCATAATTATCATGACGGCTCCCATCGTGCTCAAAGAAACTTAACGGGCAGGTCCAGTTGGTGTGCAACCTATTCGTTTCAGGTTTGGGGTGCTTTGCTACTGGTTTAACATTAAACCCTACAACCTACTTAATGGGTCGAGGGGGCTTGGCCAAGTACATAGTTACTTTACAGAGGTGTAAGTTGTAAGTATCATGAGCCAACTGTGGACCCGTTTCAGGGTGCTTGTAACTCTACCTATTAAAGAGTCAAGTGCTTCCTATACTAAGGCCCCCGACCCACTTGTTGCACTTGCGGTGCACGAGCAATTGTGATTACAGTTTAGGCTTCGCCGCTGCTGTGCGGTTCATTATCATCCCAAAGTCTGGTTGCGCTGCAGTCACCGCTAGAACACCGGCAAGCCCTCGGGCAACCGCCCGTGACGAATAATCCTGCTATGGACGGACTTCCAAACCGAACTCGACGTCGCTTCTGTCTGCATTTAAATTGCAGCTAGGCATCGGCAATCGTTCTCTGCTGCTCCAGTTTTCGTTGCCAGAGCTACATTGCTGCTCTTCGCCTTCTGGCAACGCTTGCTCACAAATTCTGTCCAGGGCCCTCGGCATCTATAAGGATACCGGGCAAGCAGCTGCATGCAACAAAACAATCATCGCGCCACGCTCCAGAACGCCAGTTCGACGTGAAATCAACTGATCAGGGTGAAGATGTGGACAACTTGGTTGCACACGAAGGCTCCATGTACCCATATAGTAGGTACTTAGGCCTTAAAGTACCCATATAGGAAGTCTTAGGGGAACACCTCCTGGCCGTGTTGTACATCCAGCAAGCGTGGTGGTCCAGCAAGCGGGGTGGCTCCTTCCAAGTAGACCTTCGTCCCCACCCTTCTGGCCTCAAGCTACTCAGAATCCCTTACTTGAAGGATCAGGGAACTTAGGAAGTAAGGTTATAAAGCTTCACATACCTTGATTCGGGCTATGACTAACTATAATCATAGTTGAACCTTACTTAGCCCGAAACCCTAAGCCTTAAACCGGCATAGTTATAAGCATCCTTACAAAAGTCCCATCGCCCATGATCCCTAGAACCGCGGACCCGCTGCGGATCCCTTGTAGAGCCCTTTTGAGGAACCCTTTAAGGAAAGTCCCTAGATCCTACAAACCCTGATATACATAGAGCCCCTGAATCCGAACCCAAACCGCTAAACCCTTAAACCCCAAACCCCTAATCAACCCTAAGCCCCTAAACCCTTAAACCCTTAAACCCTAAACCCCTAAACTCCCAAACCTCTCAACCCCTAAACTCCTAAACCCCTAAACCCCTAAGCCCCTGAAGCCCCAAAGCCCCTAAACCCTTGAACCCTAAACTTCCGAACCCTAAACCCCTAAGCATCTAGCCCCCAAACTCCTGAACCCAGCCCCCCAAAGGAACCCTGCTTTCAAAGTTCCTGGAGCCTTCAAGTGCTTGGAGGGTTGGGGACTTAGTAGGTGGGTGCTAACTCAGTAACAAGTAGATATTGGTACTTAACCCTAAACCCCCAAACCCTAAACCCCTAGACCCTAAACAGCTAGACCCTAAACCCCTAAACCCCTAAACCCTAAACCACTAAACCCTACACCCTAAACTAAGTCCCCCGACCCTCCAAATCAAATTTCCATGACTCTCCGAGGTGCCCCGGCTCTGTGCTGTCTCGTCGGCACACAAAGATGAGCTGGGGCCTTGAAGAAACCCTAAACGGTTTGAGGTTTACGGGTTTAGGGTTTAGGGTCCTAAATGGTTTAGTGTTTGTGGTCCTAAACGGTTTAGGGTTTAGGGTCCTACTAAGCAGTTTAGGGTTTAGGGGCCTGAACGCTTGAATGTTGAGGGTTTTGCGTCTAGGGAGGTAAGCCCGAAACCCGGCCCCGAACCTGCGGCTGTTCGGGTTTTGTGCTTTAGGGTTTAGGGTTTAGGGTTTAAGGTTTAAGGTTTAGCGTTTAGGGTTTAAGTTTAAGGTGTTTCGTTTTTGGGCTTCGGGTCTTCGGAATTTTAGTCTCGCGCGTCGGAGGGTTTTTAGGTTGGGTTTGGAAGGCTTTTGGTTTGGGGTTCAAGGGTCCAGTGTGTCGCTCAGGGGTTCTATGGCGTCTTGTGTATTGTTGAGGTGTTCAGGTTTAATTTAGGCGTCTTTCCTGCCTACACACTAAACCAGAAACCCTAAACCTTAACTGGGTCCTTGTCGGATAAAATTTTACATTTTTGTTATAAGAAAACCCAAGAAGGATTTAAAATGATCATTTGTAATATAGCCCCACAGGGAACCAGTTAAGTTCTAAACTACACAAGCAAACCCCAAACCCCACACCCCCGAGCCTCTATGTCGATGTCTAGGACGGACCTGTGGATGCGGGATGCCTCGCTTCGCGGCCTTCCTTTTGCCAGATCCCCAAAAGGTTTGGGATTTGGGACTTCCAGGTTTTGGGATTTAGGTTTAGGGTTCAGGGTTTAAGGTTTAGGGTTTTATGTTTAGGGGTTCAGGGGTTTAGGGTTGGGTTTTGGGGCTTCAGGGTTAAAAGGATCTGGGGCTCTGGGTGGGCGTTTCTAAAGGCGCTTGAGCTTGAAATACTACATGATATTAATATGGGAGTTTCCGAAAATAGGGGACCCTAATAAAGCACCATAAATAGTAGGATCCTTGCTACAAGGACCCCAAATAAGGCACCCCTAATTTTCGGAAACTCCCATATACCCAGACCCTCCAAAATCCCTTAATTAAGGAATGTACCTTAAATCAATCCCTAATATGATTTAAGGTACATTCCTTAATTAAGGGATTTTGGAGGGTCTGGGTACTCCCAAACCCCCCCTCAAAACCGCTGTTCTGGTGTTGAAGCCCCTTTGTCAGAAGATTCGTAGTCAAGGATCACAGCCAGGGTGGTACCTGCTCTGAACCCTGGCCCTTCACCAGAAGCCCCAAAACCCGAGCCTGTTGTGGCCGGGAGCACCCGACCCGAATGCTGCACCTGAGGTCCTAAACCCCAATCCGTTTGGAGTCTCTGCGAGTGGGGATGCCATCGATTGGGAGGTAGATTCCTCACGGGTTCGTTGGTGCAGGGCTGAAGGTCCTGAGGTTCTCGGAATTCTCGCTCGGGTTTGGACCTTTTTAAGTTGAACCTGCAGGGCTTCAAGTTTCCGGTTTAGCATTTAGGGTGTCGGGTTTTTCTATCGTTGTAGGAGGTCAGTGTAAACTTCTTCGAGCAGCGCGGATGCATGCTAAGCCACTGAATTAGCATTGTGGGTTGGGACCCCAGGTGATGTACGCCGGAACCTTTGCGCCTTGCAGCTCAACATCCCAACGAAGCCAGCCATGCTAGCCAGCGGAGTTTAGTAGAGTTGTGGTTTTCAGGGTCTGGGATGTTTCGGGTGGTTGAAGGACAGTTAGAATCAGGATCCCGGGCCATGCTTGTCAGGGCAGCGGCTAGCACTATCCTCTGACTCAGATAAGAAAACCCTCGCAAACTCCAAGACGGCATGCACTGATAAGAGCCACAGCCACAGGTACTCCCAACCCTAAAGCCCAAAACCCCCAAAACCCCAAACCTAAAATCCAAGACTGGCAACCCTAAGCCCCAAAGCTTGAAGAAGAAATCTGGAGCATGACCTTATAGTAGAAGCCAGAAAGTTGGAACATCATTCTCCTCATGCCCTTAAGGTAAAGTATAAGGGATCCTAGCACGAATCCTCCTAAACCCATGTTCCAACTTTCTGGGATTCGCTGNCTTATAGTAGAAGCCAGAAAGTTGGAACATCATTCTCCTCATGCCCTTAAGGTAAAGTATAAGGGATCCTAGCACGAATCCTCCTAAACCCATGTTCCAACTTTCTGGGATTCGCTGTAAATGCCCGAAAAACCAACTTGTCCTAGTCGGTCTCCACCCACTCAGGTCCCGCGGCTGGAGCGGATGCCTGCCGGAAGCGCCAAGGCAGTACTTCGAGAGTCGGTACAGTGTAGCATCTGAGCGTAGCCTTGCGATGATTGCGACTCATCTGAATCTGGACATCGCGTCAAGCTTGCAGTGGTGACTGACTTGGGCCGAAACCCCTAAACTCCTAAACCATAAACCAAACCCGAAGTCCTTTGATTTATCCTAAACCCAGAACCTCTAAAGCCCTAGATGATATTTAGCGATTCCCAGAGAGTTGTAACATAGGCTAGGGATGATTAGTGCTGGGATCCCCCATACTTTGCATTAAGGGCATGAGGATAGTGATGTTCGAACTTTACTGGCTTGACTTTTAAGCTAAACTTACCCTCACAGCACCCTGCCTTGTCGAGGCCTTGCGCCTGCACGCGAAGGGCTTCGACGGGGACCGCTCGGGGGTTTCGAGTGTCGGGTTGTCAGCGAATCCGCGGCGCCGGAGGGTTTTAGGGGCCAGGTGTCTAAGGTGTAGGGTTCAAGGATTAAGGTTCAGGTTTTGCGTGTATACGTTTTAACAACACGATGCCTCAGGTGGATTTAGGCTGTGGAGTTTGGCTCGATGATGCAGTTTGAGGTTGTCCGCCCAGTAAAGTATTGTTCGAAGTGCCGGCAAACACCCAGGGACACAGTGTCTGTGAGGATTCCACTTTTGGAACAGCTAGCTTTTGTCCGATGTGGCCTGAGTCATTAGATCTTTGTCAATTTGTAAGTATCATTACCCCAGCTAGGATCCCTTTTGAGGATACTTACAACTCTGCCTATTGTCTTCTTACGAAGTCCTCCAAAATCTTAATGACACTAAAGCCTTGTTGTAGTAACCCATGTAGTGCCGCTAACGGATCCCTCTAAAGGAACCCTAAACCCTAAACCCTTGAAGGAACCCTTACAGAAAGCCTAAACACTCTTTAAAGGAGCCCTTACAGGCCGAAAGCGAACCCGATCATGGCCCTAAGACTCCATGTGCGCATATAGTAGTTACTCTCTGGCCTTAAAAGGGGTCCCTATAATGGGGTACTTTGAGGCCTAAGTTCCTACTATTTGGGGTACTGCAGGAGCCTGCGAAGTTGCTGCTGACGGGAGCCACCGGCGGCCTAGGAAAGCGACACGCCCGCAAGCGGTGGCTTACTATAGGGGCCTAAACAATTGTCAATACTATGCTGGGGGGTTCCTTACTATATTTATTATCGAATATCCCTCAAAACCCTATGCTCCTATATAAAGGGTTCAGCGTCTAAACGGCTTTGGGTTATTTTGGAGTTTAGGGCTTCGGGTCATTTCGGGGTTTAGGGGTGCAGGGTTTCAGGGTTTAGGGTTTAGGAGGACGAAGAGTTCTTTACATTGTTGCAACATAAGACATCAGCCCTTTGTTTTCGGGAGCCATAATCTTGTGGGCATGTTAGGTTTGAATGTGTTATGTTATGAACTTGCACTCTTAGGAGGTGCGTTCTTCCGTTTCATCATCCCCACTTTCAAACTACTATAAAGCTACAAACCCCTATGTATTGGATTTCACACATGTGACCCGTATTTGAGAACCATGACCCGTACTTGTATGATGGAAGTGGTGAGCCCGGATTAATGTGAGAAGCACAGGCTTCAGGTAGGGATTCGGGGGTGAGAGGTTTTTTTACGGTTGAAGGATTTCAGTTACAGTGCAGGGTATACCTTCTTGGGTTCGGGCGTGTTTCGTGGTGGCAAAGTTTACGGGAAAGTATAGAACCACCCTAAACCATAAACCTCGAATCCCTGAGCCATATACTCTAAACCGTAGGGCTTAGGGCATGCCCACCTCCGATATGGTTTCAGGACCAAAGCACTCGAAAAGCCCCGAACTTACAGCAGAAGGTCCCCCCAAACCCCACCCGAAGCTCGCCCGGTTTAGGGTTGAGGGCAAAATCCCGAAATCTTCACACCAGAATCCCAAACCCCAATCTGAGTTTCAGCAAGGTAGGGACCGCAATAGAAGCCTTCAGTAGTAAGGTCGTAAGTACAAACAAACACACAAAGTGACCTTGGGCTCGACGTCTTGAGATCCGTGGCGCAAGGGCTTTCCACACTTAATACAGCTGAGGATTCATAATTTGGATACTAAACCATCAACAGCCCCAGGGTCCAGGGTTCTAAGTTACAAGCCCCAAGGCTCGTGGTTTAGGCTTCGGGTTAAGGGTTTAAAAAGTCTAAACCTTTGGTTTTCAATGTTGGGTTTGACCCTAAACCCTAAGCCCCTAAACCCTAAACCCCTAAACCCCTAAACCCTAAACCCTTAAACCCTAAATCCTAAACCCAAATCCTAAAAAAACCCTAAACCACGACTTCCAGCGGTGTCATTTCCCCTGAGGGCCGTGGTGTCGTGGCTTATCAAGGAGCAGGTCGGTCCGAGTCAGCTTTAGGGGGGGATTCTGGGCTCTGGAGTACCATACTTTCCTACTTTTTTCTTAAAGGAACCATTATGAAATAAAAGTTTATACTTTCTTCTCCCTGGCTACTTAAAAGCCCAGGATTAGGGGTTTAGGGTTTATAGGGTTTAGGTTCAGGGTTAGGGTTTCGGGGTTGGAGTCTCTATATAGAAACTTCGAAATCTTTGTAGTAAGTAGGGTGCTTTGCAACACCAAATACAGCAAAGCACTCATAAGATGGGCTGCCGACCTGTGTGGCCTTTGATGCTAAATTCACTACCTTCCAATCCCTGGCCAAACACATTAACATGCGTTACTGTCCTGTGCTTTTTCTGTCAATGAGGGGGAGGCCTGCCATGGAACAGCTTCTTGACAGGCGCACTGTGCGTGCCGTCAGCCTTCGATAAGAGGTGATCGCTCTCCTTAAAGATCGTCGTCCCCGAGGTTTGTTTACATGTCCGGATGTTCTTCAGGAAATGAGACAGAGATGTGTACTGTGCCACCAGTGGGTTGCTCGAGCTGACAGTATGAGGCATCATTATAATTATAGCCCTAAGGGTCCAAGTACCTAATAATCATATACTCTCCTAAATATGGAGCTACATAACTATTATCCTAAACCCGAGTACCTAATTATTGGGTCCTTTGGACCCTTAGGGTAGTAGCTGAGTGGATACACTTTACACTTTTGGGGATTTTGGGGGCTTATGCAGTCAGCAACTAAGTTACAGCCATCCTGAGGTGGTCAAGGAGTATATGGAGCACTGTCGGCAGTTCATGCATGAACACGCGGAGCGAATCTTTTGACATGCCCGTATTGCCTTTCGACGGTCGGTCGTATGAGCCAGGCTCGAGCTCATTCCAAGGGGTGCCTGGTGCTCTTTCAGCTGGCCATTCTCTTCGAACTACTCGAACAACACTTCTCATGGCGACGCTCAACCCAACGGCACAAATGGACGAATGGTTCGGGAGTGTCAACAACGAGCTATCCGGGACTCCGATGCATCCTTCAGGCATAGTTCATGGGGCTTTGGGTTCCGGGATTAGTAATTTGGGCTTGTGGGGCTTGAAGGTACCGAGTCAAGGTGTTGTGGTTCCACTGTGGTTGCAGGCATGGAGCTGGTTCACCGTTTCCCTGATTCCGGCTACCCAAGTTTGGAAATCCCTAAACTGCAATTTTCGCAGTTCTGCGGCTCCTCAACACCTTGAAACCCAAAGCTTGAGCCCAATGCCCTAAATCGCCACCGAACCGGAATTGGTGACCGGCCATGGCGTTTAGAAACTAACTCTTCAGTCTTCGGCTCTTCAGTACTATTTAACAAGGGATTATTCATCAGAAGGGCTTAGGGCGTTAACTTTTAATTAACCCGGATTCGCTAAACGCTGTACCGGCCCAAAACCCAGGGTCAACTCCCAGGGTCAGCGTGTCGCGATTCAAGTTGAAGGATTTCGGTTTCAGAATTCTGGCTTTAGGGTGGGGATTTAGGGCTAAGACCTACCTCATACTACCATACCCTAGTTTTTTGTAGGTTCTTACTATAAAGCCTGATATGGAATTTATAGGGACCCCACAAAAAAGTAGGTTTTGGTAGGTTAAGGTAGATCCCTCAACCCCAAACCGTCAAACCGTCTCCAAGAGGGATTCCTAACCCCAAGCCCTGAAGCTTCATTGAAGCCTTGCACCATTCCTTAAAGGAGCCCTTAAAGGAACACACAATCTGGACCCTCCAAACCTCTAAAACAGGGGTTCCAGCCTGAGCAACTGCTGCTCCTACGTCGGGCGGGCTCCAGCCGAAAGCTCGGGAGAAGAACCATGCAGTTTAGGGTTTAGGGTTTAGGGTTGTATAGTGGATTGAGGGTTTAGTGGTTTATAGGGTTTGGGGATTTTGGGTTGCGGATTTTAATTTGGGGGTTCGGTTACATAAAGGGAGCAGCAGAATGTATAGCTTCGGGCTAAGGGTTCAGGATTAGGTGCTAGTGTTTAGACCTTTTTGAGGTCGCTTTGGGTTTAGAGCCCAAAACCCCTAAACCCTGAACCCCTAAACCCCTAAACCCCTAAACCCCTAAACCCTAAACCCTAAACTCTAAACCCTAAACCCCTAAACCCCTAAACCCCTAAACCCCTAAATCCTAAATCCTAAACCTTTAAACCCTAATCCCTAAACCTCTAAACCCCTAAACCCTCAACCCAAATCCTCTAAAGCCTAAACCCCTAACCTTTTCTGGAAACCGCGTGAGCTCAAGCATCGAAGGTGTCTGGCCTTTAGGGGCTATAGCCGCGAGGTGCAGGCACTACTCTGGGGTTTAGGGGTTTAGGGGTCTAGGTTTTAGGATTTAGGGGTTTAGGGTTTAGGGTTTAGGGCGTTAGGGTTTAGCGTTTAGGGTTTTAGGGTTTAGGGTTTAGGGGTTTTGGGGGTTTAGGGGTTTAGGGGTTTTAGGGGTTAAGGGTTTAGGGGTTTAAGGTATGCAGGTGACCGGACACAAAACTTTCACAGACGCTTCAGGCCTACCAGACGTAAGCCCTAGTGCTGCCATGCAGCCCCATTGAAATCCAATCCTAAACGGTTCATTCTGCACTCTGAAATCTGGAAGCCCCGAACCCCAAAACCCTACACCTCAAAGCCGCAGAAAGAAGACGGGACGACTTGCGCGGCTTAGGCAAACTTGAGGGCGAGCTTGCCCGCTGCACCGTGGTAGAGGCATGCCATGTGCCTCGCAGGGCTTTGGGTTTCGGATAACACTAAATCCTATATGATCTCCCGGAGGTCTACAGTGGAAGCCAGAAAGTTGGAACATCATTAGCCTCCTGCCCTTAAAGTAAAGTATAGGGCATCCCAGCATGAATCATCCTAAGTCTATGTTCCAACTTTCTGGGGTTCACTGTAGTTCTATACGGATGAAACTCTGGCAGTCCAGCGCTTTCCAAGATGTGGAGAGCAGAAAGCTTTGCCAGCACTGTGTAATCGGTGTTTTACAGAGGTTCTACAATGTTTTCAGGATTTGTTTATGGGGTTGTGGGCGTTATGGAGGAAAAACTCTCCAGCTGCCGGTTTTCGCACCCCTGTCCGGTTTCCCTCAGGCACAGTAGTGAGACCTTTTTGCACCCTGAACCTCAAACATACTTCTTCGCCAGTTTCAGGGTTCTCGAAGACGAGGGCTTGCCAAGAGGCCCGAACCCAGAGGGTCCCACATACACTACCATTATGGAATCAGGTCCCCAAAACCAAAATAGGGATGGTTTTTTGGGGGGCCTAATTCCATAGGTAGTGTATATGGACCCTCTGGGGAAGTACTATATGACCCTCGATGTAAAGACGCCTGCAACACGGATCCGATTTCATAGCCTTGCATAGCAACCCTTAAATCCCAAACCCTAGTTGACGGAAGCCTGCATACATCTGCAAAGCATGGTGATGACGATTACTATTGCCGCTCGTCTTCCTTTGAATATGACTGTCAAGCCCAAGACGATGTTTTTGGCAATGATTACGACCCTGATGGTGGCTATTAGGATTCTGAATGTCATACATGGATATTTTATCAGTAGCATCATTATTGTTGCTACTACTGCTACTTCGTTGTCGCAATAGTAACAACTTTTATCTTCTTCTTTTGGCCACAACTCCAGCTGCCGAATACAGGCCGCCAAGGTGGACTGCCAGGAGATGCTGAAAGAATCACTGAAAGAGGCGACCCCTATCACTGTTCCTCTGGGTTTAGGGCTTAGCGGGGCGCTCCTTGGAATCATTACACGTTTTCGTTCAGTATACGCCCAAGGGGTTATCAATAACACTGTTTGATTTTGGCCAAGGGGCATCTGCGGCCTTGTGGTGATTAAGGCTTTCAGTGATTAGGGGCCTCTGAACGCCAGCATCTCTGACCCAGAGACACGAATCCCTAACTCCTGAAACTCTAGCAGTTCTTCGGTTTTGGCTGGCTCTAGATCCCAAACCTAAACCTTTGAGGCAGTGAGGCCTCCTCGAACCCCAAGTCAGGGCCCTGACCCCCCATTGGGCTTTCAAGGGCGAGCTTAGAGGGGGCTTAAAGGGAGGCTTCAAAAATGCTTTAAAGAGAGCTGTAGGGGGGCTTAAAGGCGGGGCTTCAAGGGGGCTTTCAGGGAGAAGACGCTTGACCGGAAGCTCGCAACTCCAAACTCGACGACTCAACAAATAGGGACAAGAACACCCTTAACTTCTAATTGACTTTAAGGTGGTGGGAGTCAGCCTAAGACCGTTACTCGAAGGGTCCAATGCACCCAATGACCACGTTCTTCGGCTTAGGATGTTTGTAATCCCAGGTTTTTTTTGGGGAGAGTAGATGCGTGCTAGATACTTGGACCCTTTCGGATGATAAGGCTCTGCAAACCCCGTTTCCAAGTTGAAGCTCTTATGTATCCGATGTGAAAGCCCATTAGACCGAACTGTGAGCCTTCAGAACTTCATAAAGGCTTACAAGACTCTTAAAGGCGTGCATTAGCAATTCTGCATACCCGCAGCTATAAAACACACTACAGAGGTCGTACTACACTATACTATATACAACCAATATGTCAACTCATCAAACCCTTCCAGAACCCCATAGAACCCTTACAACGCCCATTTTCCAACAGAAGCTTCATAAAACCTTCATCGAACTTCTTCTAAGACCCCAAAAGGGCCTCACATTCTAGGCAAAAGCCCTAAACCCTTAATCTCTAAACCCTTATATACACCCCTAAACCCTCAAACTCAAACCTAGACCCTTATATATAAACCCTTAACCCTTAAACCATTTAACCCTAAACCCTTCTATAAACCTGTAAACCCTTATATAAACCCGAAACCCTTGAAGCCTAAACCCTTAAAGTCCTTAGAGAGTGCAGAGGTGCAGGGCATATCTGGCATCCTTCATCTGGCCGGGGTACTCGACGATGGGGTCGTCGGAGGCCTCGAACGCGGATTTTGCGTTTAGGGTTTAGCGTAGGAGGGGGGCTTGTGGGCTGCTTTCTTTGCGGAGGCTGTTTTTGGTCTCAAGCCCTGTACCCTAAAACCCGAAACCCTAAGCCCTAACCTCCCGTAAGCCTGAACAGCCTGGCTAAAGCATCGCGTGGATGTTGTGACCCCAATCGAACCCCCATGTCCAAAAAGGGCAAACCCAGCTCTAGCGCAAAGGCACGTAAAGGTGCCAGGCTCGTTTCGGGTTAGGTCTTATGGCTAACTTATTGGCAATGGGCTTTGGGTATTTACCACGTGCCCTGCACCCATAGCGCTAGTCCCTAAACCTAACCCCTAAATCCTATAAGCCCTAAACTTAGCGCTCAAAAGCTGCCGCCCAATGCAGGAATGACGGAGGAGAGGATGCGGAAGGTGGGGAGACACCGGATCTAGAACTGTTAAGGCCCCTAAACCCTAAACCGTAATCCCTAACAGAACCCTTAGGGTCCAAATGTTCTTCATCATAGGTCAGGTTTAATGGTTCAGGCCTTGGGATTCGGTCTAGAGTTCTGCGTTTTCGGGCTCTGGGTTTTCCTTCTCAAAGGTTTGTGAGGCTTTTGAGGCACCAAAGCGCATAAACAAGGACACCTTGGATACTTAGGGGCAGGGGTTAGGTTTTTTCTTCATGGAGGCGGGGTTAAGAAGTGATTTTGTCTTCGGGCCCTCGCCGAAGGATCTGAAGTCGATTCTTTATGGGGATACGTCGGCATATCGTGAACATAGTGTTGTCTCCTAGTCTTTGCGCTATGCAGGCATTACAGGGTCGGGTGCTTTAGCAAGTGGCCTTTTTTGTGGGACTGTACCGACGCTACCTATGTTCTCCAAGGCTTAAAAACAACACGCTGAACCCAGAACGCAACCCTTTAAAATAACAACAATTCACTAATCCTTTGGAAGACGAATACTAATGCCAAGACTGATTCCCTACTTACTAAGTCCCTCGACCTTCCGAGAAAGGATCTTTCGGGCCTTTTGTCATCATCGGGTCTTTAGGGTCCTTTTCGTAGCTCTTTTGGTGCCTTGTGGCTCGACCCCGAAGGTGTTCAGGGTTTAGGCAAGGACTAAGTTCCTATATAGAAGGCATTTAGACAACAGAAAGAATGCACATGATGTGAAATTCGAAGGACCTGCCGAGGCAGATGGAGCATGACATGCGTGTTCGCTCAGAAAGCTATCTTTTTGTGCAGAGGCCCCCGAAGGGTGGAGGGTAGGAAATTCGTGCAAGTTAGCACGCTAGGGGAACACGGAATAACACTTTTCGTCATTTGATTGCTGAAAGTATAAAGCATGGAATAACACTTTTCGTCATCTGATTGCTGGAAGTAAGCTCATAACATGGTAGCCATTAACACTGGCTAAAACCTTAAGCCCCTAACCTTCAGTCCTAAACCCGATGCAGTCTCGAATGCTTGATTCCTAGTGGCTGGTTTTCTGAACCCCTCGTTCCTCGACTGTCAGGTAGCCCAACCCAAGTGTGGAATGCTGACGGCGCTGCTGAATGCTGCGAAGGTTGGCCTGAAGCTGTGGGCATGTCTTCAAGAACTCAAGGGGTTTACTACGGATTTGTACGGAAGGGTTTAAGGTTTTGCCAGAATCAGGCTTGGAGCTTTAAGTAGCTATATCTTACCCATAGGCTCCATAGTAATCCTTTTTGGGATTACCTTGTAGGATTCTAAAAATGAACCCAAAGAGGAACTACTATGGAGCCTCTAGGTAGCTATATCTTATGTCGTAGCCCCCGGCCGGGCGCCGTACCAGGTAAGGCAAGGCCGGCTGTCGACAGGCCTGCTTTTTGATTAACAGGCGCTTTAGCGGACAGTGAGAAATTAGTGATGAAAACCGGACCCTAACTACTAAACCCTAAACCCTAAATTCTAAAACCAGATTTAGTCATGGTGTCAGAAACAGTTTGATTTAGTGGGTCGGGCTTAGGGTTTCAGCTTTTGAGGTTGACTCTTAAGGTGTTTCCCCAGGATTAACTATTTACCTGAATGCTTGCTATAGTATGCACTAGGTGTTTCTTGTAAAAAGAAGTCTTCGCATTCTCAGTATAGAATTAAACCAACAGGTTTCTTGATAGGTTTTGTTTCATGTTGCGCTTAATGTGAAGAACATCAGAAATTTGAGTGTGTGTAAAGGTTTTTGTACGATGTGTACAGGTTCGAGGTTCTCAAGGCCTAACCCTTTTGCCCGTTTTCGTGTTGGGTTCCCCAATGAAAACCAAATAGTCCTTATTGTCAAGGGGCCACTCAGGAGTTTAGGGTTTAGGGTTTATTGTTCAGGGTTTAGGGTTTAGGGTTTCAAGAGTCAAGAGCTCAGAGCTCCAGGACGTCAGGCGATAAACTCTGCGTATAATGTGGGCTTAGTTGTATCCCAAATGCTATACTCTGAATGGTTTTTGGTCGCTCGATCACTCGAATGCATCATTATCCTCATACCCTGAAGGAAAAAAGGCATCCCTGCACCAATGATCCCAAGACCGTGATCCAAATCCTATACTTAGCCACCACACACACCTAAACTCTAAACCCTAAGTCTAAAACCTAAACCCTAAACTGGCCATAAATCCTAAGCCCAGAACCATAACGCCCATAAGTAGCTACCACACATGGAAGCCCTGAGCCCTAAACCTTGAACTCTAAACCCTGAAACGATGGCTTCAGGAACTGCAGTGGCCTTTGCAGTGGACCTTGGGCTTTTCCTCCACATCCTCGTTGTTCGGCTATGCCGGGCAGGTGGAGCCACGGTTTAGAGGTTTGGGTGTCCAGGTTAAAACTTACGGTTCACGGCTTTGGGTTTGAACTTTAGGGCTTAGGGTCCAAAATTAAGGTTGAGGTTTTAGGGCTTATACTTGTAGGGTTTAGGGCTTATACTGTTATGGTTCGGGGTTTGGAGTTTGGGATTAAGATTTACCTGCAGTCTCCATTGTAGGTACGTGTTTGCATCGCGGAAGTTAAAGATTAGAATCCTATGCTGCTGAAACCTCCAAGAAAGGGGACTGCAATGACTAACTGTAGATAGAGCTCGTCGAGAGGGCTTTAGGGCTGTAGAATGAGTTTCGAGGCTAATTCGAGTTTAGAGTCCTCCTTTGGGTTTAGGCTTTAGGGTTTAGGGTAGCTAGAATCTTCTTAGTAGTAGTAGAGTACCTGGGGTACTATAATCCCTATACTTTAGTTCCCCTGAGTTACTGGACAAGTAGGTCTTAGAAGCAGGCTTGCAGGTTCTACGAGTCTTCGGGGGCTTTTAATCAGAGCTGTTCAAGCAGAGCCGACAGCAAAAAAAGACTCCTGTTTCAACCCGAAACCATAAGCCCTAAACCCTAAACCCCTAAGCCCTAAACCCTAAACCCTAAGCCCTAAACCCTAAACCCCTAAGTCTTAAACCCTAAACTCCAAACCCCTAAACCCCTAAGCCCCTAAACCCTAAACCCTAAACCCCTAAACCCCGAAAAACCTTATAACCCCTGAGCCCTAAATCCTGGGCCCCCTTCGCCTCCCTGGGACTCCCCGGACTCTCTCCTAACCGGCCCGGGGGCCCAACTAGTTCTCCTAAGGGTCCATGTGCCCCTTTAGGGTTTAGGGTTTACGGTTTAGGGTTTAGGGTTCCTTTAGGGGTTCCTTTAAGTTATGGTGCCATAACTAATAACGGTTTAGGTCCTAAAAAGGGTTCCTTTAGGGGTTCCTGTAAGTTATGGTGCCATAACGGTTTAGGTCCTAAGGATCCATGTGCCCAAAAGGGTTCCTTTAGAGGTTCTATAGTCGTACCAGAAGGGTTTAGGGTTGAAGGGTCCATGCACCCAAATAGTATATACTTAGGGGCCCAATGTACCTATATAGGGAGTACTTCACAGACAAAGGTATATACTAAGTGGGTGCATTGACCCTTAGGGGTACATACTTTGGCCCGAAACGTTTTCCTGGGTGGGGTAGCCTTTGCTACCGAGGGCACTTATACTCGGAACTCAAGGACTTTCCTTTACGTCCCATGATGCTTCCAGTACAGGGTATAAAAGCCTATGGCTCTGGAGAGTGCTCGCCAGGTAAATTACTGCGCGGCCAATGCGCTGCTAGACCAGCTTGCTGCATTCAGCAGCGAGACGGCGCGTCCTGAGGCTGTCGAGACTTGCTATCGGATGGATTCGTCTTCACTTCGAGTTCAGGGTTAAGGCTTGCTAATACTGCTGCTTACCTTGTTGTTATGGTTATTCAGTTATTCATCATCATACCAAACATTGCACAGTATTAGCAGCAGGGCTGTCATTGATTATGATCAAAGTACCCTTGTACTGCAGCTGCTGCTGCCGCTCCTCCTCCTCCTCTCCTTCTCCTACTGCGACTACTGCTTGCACTAATTTCAGTTTGTGAGGTGTGACTAAGTAGTGATAAAAATCACCATCATGTATATATTGAGATACCCATAAAAACCGCAAGCCACAGGGCCCTACAGTGGCACTGCAGATTTCCAAAGTCCAAGGACTGCAAACTAATGGCTTTTTTTCAGCAATCCTAAAACCCCAGATCAAGAAGTCCCATAACAGAGGGGCCTAAATAATTACCAAAACGGGGGTTCCTTATTATAGGTATAGTATAGTATAATGGGCCCCAAAACCCTATTCTAATTGTTAGATTAACCCCTAAACCCTACCTTGACCCTGAATAACCTACCTTTTAGGGCTCCTTATTATGATTTCCTTGCATAAGTCCTTAAAAAGGTAGGGTATCCAGGATTAAGGTAACCTTGAGGCTCCAAAGGACGTCAAAGAAAGTTAGTTAGTTGCGCTTGCGATGGTAGCAACGTAGGTTAGTGCTCTTTGCTTTTTTGAGAGGGCTGCAGATGACTAGTTATCAGGTACTTGGGACCAGTAAATCCTTTCAGCCCAAAACCCCGAAGTCAACAAGGCCGAACAAGCTACATCCTATCCAGAAATCCGTGCTAAAATTTGGGTTGTCGCAGTGGCACATTCCTTGGGGCTTTTGACAACCCAGCAACCGGAATGCTGCGCCGCCTTTTCATTTTCAGGTGCCGGGGCTTCCCATTTCAAGCTGTCAGGTGCTAACTCCTAGATGGGAGGGTTTAGGGTTTAAGGTGTAGGGTCTGGGGCTATGTCGCTCAGGCCCACAACGCCAAATGAGGTCAGGTGTGGAGGGTTGACATATCCTGATCTCCTGCAACTGTCTTAATTATTATTTTTGCAGGCTGCGATCCCACCCATTATAATTCAGGGCGACTACATCCCAAACCTTCTCGTGCCGGATTTGGGCGGGATTGAAGTGCCTCCTTGTCTAAGCAACACCCTAAACCCTAATCGCTAAACCTTGAACCCAAAACCCCTAAGCCCTATAAGCCCTATATACCTTAACCCCTCCGGGCAGTGATCCCCAAAAGCTGGCGGGCCCAGAATCCCGTCTAGTACATCGGTACATGTATGCGGTTCAGTTTTTGGTACAGTTTAGGACTGACCCAGAACCCCTCAACAGAATCATCCCTACAACACTCAATTCCCAAATCCCAAGCCCCGAAACCCATGAACCTGCGGCATGAGCAGGGGGATCGACCGCCATGCCGCTTCATCACCGTGAATTGGGGTCCCTGGGGCGTGCCAGCTGCATTCAGGATGCTTGAATCTACGTGTGTCTATTCATGATTACTGCTGTCTTTGTTTGTTACATGTTTTGTTACTGTTACTACATCTGTCCTTAGTATCATGATTATCAATAAAGTAGCTTTTGCTGGTTCACCAGCGGATCCTCTGGGGTCCCTCGGGGCTTGGTTAGGGAACGGGCCGCTGGGGACCCTGAACCCTTAGAAGGCTGGGCATATGCCACGCTGGTGAACTCACAACCCTGTATAGGGTTTAGTGGTTTAGGGTTTAGATTGTACATCATGTAGAGTGTGAACGTGCCTTTCTTGAACGTCTGAAGTCCTCATGAACCTCCAAGTATACCCTAGACTGGTGAGGTCATGGCAAATGCAAAGTAGTATTGCTGGTGTTCATTGCCGTATTCAAAGCAAGCTGAAAGCGGTTTCCTTTCAGGGTTCCTCGAAGGGTCTTTTAAAGGCGCAATGGCAGGGGCTTACAGGTGTTTCATCAAGGGTGACGAAGGGGACTGCGAGCCTGTCGCTGCACTTCCAAGTCGAAGGCTATGCGTTTCCAAAAGATCATCCAAACATGCCAGTCTTCAACTAAAACCCTAAACCGTATATTATGAACTCTCAATTCTACAACCCTTCGAAAACTCCGAGTCCCGAATCGAGCTTTTCTGTTCTAATCGAACCGCAAGCGCCCAATCCTATGTTGAATTCTGTGATCGCCGGTATGCGAGATATAGGGACGGTACCTGACCACGCATACAAGTACACAGACGGTACGGCAAATTAAGCGGCTCCCGCAGTAGCAGACGATCTCAGGTGAGGCGGGCATGGCTCAGGCACTGAAGGGGTGGGCCGGAGGGAACCTTAAACCCCAAGCCCTTTAGCTAAGCCGCAAAGCCTAAACTCTATGTCCGAAACTTCCACACCTAAACCTTAGGTCCCCTAAGCTTAGGCTTAAACCCATGAATCCTAAAGGGTGTGGGCTTCTCGGTCGGACTCGAAGTTCTATAGTAGAGTTTGCAGTGTATGGCCTAGGGTTTAAGATTTAGGGTTTGGGATTTAGGGTTAGGGTTTGGAATTTAGGGTTTAGCGTTTAGGATTTGCATTTTCAGGTGTAGGTTTAGGGTTCCGGGTTTAGGGTTTAGGGTATTATAATTACTGGAGGTGCTTAGCTGGATGCCTGCTCGTCGTGATTGCCAGGTGCAAGAGTCATAAGCCACTAGGCTTGCAAGCCCTGTAAGGCACAAGAGGTGCACCCTCATCAAGACCCTCCGAAATCCTTCATACGCATACTGTGCCAACAACGGAGGTACAGCATGTCATTGAAGCATGGGTGCCACGACTTAAGGAGGAACTCAATTCGCTCACTGAAACTCACAATGGAGTAACTGCGATCTCTCATAACGAGGTTAAGCTTAAGGATCTGCAGGCCTCCGGGCGCATTGTCCTTGTTGTCCTGTCGAAAGTTGTGGCAACAGTTCAGGCCGGTACCGGCCGAAAAAAGCCGGATCGTTGCTGCCGAAACTTCCTCTCCAGAGCAAAGACTCGTACCAGCCCTTGGCTATCGCGAGGAGAAGTGTTCACTTCCTCACTTGATTCACTATCCTTGTGCATGCAGCTCGCGCTGGCTAGCTTGCTTATGTGGAGCGTCCTTGCAGTGGACGGGACAACAGCCCTCCTAACAGCTCCCATAGAAAGTGGGCGTCGGGACAGAGTAGTCGTGATCAAACTTGCTAAGCTGTTGTTGTTCGCAGGCTTATATAGTTTCCTCGGACCAGTTTTACCTCGTTGACAGAGCTCTGTACGGACTTCAAGAGAGTCCTCGCGATTGGCAGTTGGACAGAGATCGAAAGCTCGGGGTCCTGGTTTGGGTCGTGGATTGGAGCATCAACACGCCTCATTCGATGCGCTGCTGATTGCTCTGTGTGGGTGATCAAAGCATGCGAAGACATTGATTGATGAATCCTATGTAGATGATCTCCTGATAACCGGTACTGGCAAGGAGCCACAAGGTCTGCTCAAAGCTATACAGGCTACGTGGGCATGTTCGCCAGAACAGGCACTTGAACATGGTAGCTGTGGTTCAGCATGGACTACAACGCCGAAGCCAAATGCTTAGAAGTTCACCTAGCTGCCTACACCGGAGAGTGGGCTACTATATTAACAAAATGAACCCTACAAAGGTATAGATTTTCTGCAGTTAAGGTAAGCCTCAACCGATTCGGCTGTGTAAGTTAGGGTCGCGGGGGGTCACTGGGGCTCGAACATAGCCAATTTGGGTAATAAATGTGTCGGGATCATCACCAATATTTACCCCGTTATAGTCTCATATAAAACTATAGCATAATATACGCCCAAAGCCTGTCCTGCGGGTTCTAAAGCCCTACTAGAAGTCGCCGTTTCAGAGTTTGGGGGTTCAAGTCTCTGGCATTACCGGTCACACAATTCCCTGTGCTCGCCAATCCAGTTTCTTCGATTCGCTGAGTACCTTAGTTCCTACAGCCTAAACTCTAAATCCGAACCCGGAAGCTCTAGGCCGCGAATCTCGGGCGATCTATCTGCACACAGGTGGGAACAAAAGCCTACGAGCAGGCGGTGAAGGAGGGCGACACGCAGCTGCCTTGGCTTACAGTAACTGCTAACACTTGGAGCAAATGATTCGTGGGATTCCTCATGCCTTTATCTTACCCTGTACCTAATCCGAAAGCTCCATATTTGGGGCACTTGTGTTTGGGACAGTAGTAGTAGCAGAGGCAGTAGCCGTAGAAGTAGCAGTAGCAGGAGCAGGAGCAGTAGCAGTCGCAGTGGGAGTGGGAGTGGGGATCGGAGTGAGTAGGAGTAGGACTTGGACTATTACTAGTACCAGTAGTACTAGTAATAGTAGTAGGTTCCTGCCTCGGAGTAGATTGTGATTACGTAGTTACTGCTACCCTTGGGTTCGGGGCATCGGGATCATGATGCTGCAACCTTCTGGTGGTCACGGTGGTCCTTTCTTGTGCCTGATGCCTTTGGGGGTCTGGGTTTGGGGGATGAAGGGTTCATGTCACAGCCTGCTCTGCTGGCAGTTCCATGTCTGAAGCATTGGGAAACGACCCCTACACCTTCAACAAACCCCAAAGGGGTACTTCATTTAGGGGTTCCTATAAGGACCGGGTTCGTATTGCTTGCAGGTTTGGTTTAGAGGCCGTCAGAAGCCCAACAACCAGTTCAACATAAAGCCGTATGTCCCTCAGCCCCAACCCAAGAGAGTTGCAACCCTGAGCCCCAAACTAGTATCCCTGTATTCAGGCTGATTCCCTCAATTGTGGTTTGTAAAGCGTCCTATCCACCCCGAGTAACCTTATCAAACGTTAAACACCCTGATTGCAAGATTAGCAACAAAGCTTGTCTTTATGTTGCCGCAGCACAGGATGCAACCCATTGGACCGGTGTACCTTCACATGGCGATGAAATCATTCCTAGTCCTAGCATGGAAGCCACATGTTGTGTACCAGTCGTGCACATTCTCCTGGCAAACATTCGTGCCTCAGTGCAGTCGGACGTGCTTCGCGAGTTGAGAGAGAAGTACCCTCGCCGTTTCAGGGTCACCAAGAAAGAGTGGCAGAGAAATCACTGCCAGATGATGGGGCAGATCCTGAAGCTGGCAGAGAAAGTCGAGGTTTTGACAAAAACATGCGACAAGCTTCTTGCAAAGCTCAACGATGAGTTGCTCTTCGGGGAGCCGGTGTCGGAGGACAGCGAGTCTTCGTCGACAGAGGGCGACGAATTGTATGAGACCTTTTTGCAGATTCTTGCAGGATGTCGTCAAAACAGAGAAGGAGGAGCTGTATCAACTGACGACCTGGGATGATATCAAACCATTCTTAAGGGTCCATGTATTATAAGATGGAGCCAGTCAATGTAAATCCCGAAAGCCCCCTGAACCCCTTCAAGCCTGACCCCCCCCAAAAACGCCCCCTCAACCCCCTATATAAAGCCGAAGCCCAGTATACAGACCTTTGCCAAGCAATACAATGCAAATGGAGGTGGGGTGACACGCCAAGATGACCCTAAGGTCCGTGACGAGATTGGGGTGGACTCGAATGCCGTATATAACCCCTACACTCCTACATCCTAAGGTTCTGTGATTGGGGCCCCTGACTTGATCGAACTTCCCCATTGATCCGGACCGAAGCAGGCCATCAAGCAAAAGTCTAAAACTGTTAAAACCCTTTACCGAAGGAAGCCTTTATCGAAAGCCCCTGAACATGTAGCCCAAAGTTTAGGGTTCCTTATGAAATTCTGGTTTCCTTGTATGGCCCTTTAAAATGGGCAGATTTTTGGGCTACACGTAAAGCTTGTCGCCTCATGCTTAGTAAGGCCTCTTTCAACTGCAGCAGCGTTGCGCTGCCTTGCCGTGGCACTGAGACAAGTTAACCAGGCTGGAAATCCTGGGCTACTACAGGGGTCGGCGTAATTAGTTGCGGTGTTCTCTTACAGTCCCTATGCTCTGTACAGTTGTAGTATGATATATCACCAGACCCGATTCTAATTCTTACGTCCCCCAGGTTGGAACACCTGGGTGTATCATGGGAATCGTATAATATAAGTCCCTCTGATTGATAGGCCCTCGTCGCTGAGCACATGTACATAGGATTGTAACAGTCATCAACTATCAGTTGGAAGTTATGAGCCATGAGCGGCTATGAATCAGGGAGGGATCTACATCAGGTCTGTGCATTTAGGCATGTATACAAGCATAACTTGTTCTCTGCCCAGGTCAGGTGCCTACCGCACAGTTTTTAAGATCCAACATCCTGTCCCTGAGTAGGTAGCCTTTACCCTTTCAGTGTTACACATGACCCTGGCATAATGGAAAGGTTGACCTTGTGGGCGAGGGTACACAGCCCGAAGCAGAAGTATCAGAAGGGTTCAGCGGTTTGGGTCTTGGCGTAGGGTGTATCCTTCGGAAAGGAGTGGAATATGGAAGCCTGAATAACTACAATTACCATTCCTTAGTGTTCCATATATGTGTAATATGTAGGCGATTATTCGTTATAGTATAGTATACCCAAAACCTTCTCCGATCCTGGAACAGGGTCTCACTTAGCTTGACTTAGGTTTGCGCACGCCCTTTGGTTGCAGCTCTAGTTTTCACATAGCGCCTCCGGCATACTCCCCCCCTGCCCCTCCCCCACTAACACCCCCAAAACCGTCAAGAACCTAAGAGGCCACATGGAGTTGTCGAGACCCCAAAAGGCCATCCCCATCCGACTATGCTTTGGGGCATCTGCTTCCATGTCGGCAGTGCCTTTTGAACCCTCTGGGCATGTTCGGCTCAGGTTTGGTCCTTCAGGAACCCTGAAATACCTAGGAACCCATTTAAGGCCAAAGTGTACACTATATATGGACATGGAGCCTTCGTGAAACCCTACACCCTAAACCCGGGGAAACCCTAAACCCTAAACCCCCAAAGCAACTGCTGAAGGCGGAGCCAAGCACTACGCAGCTCTGCGCCTGCGACGTGGAATGGCAAAAGTCCCAATGGCAGGAGTGTGCTTTGGGCTCTACCCCCCTGAAACGGTTAAAGTCGACACTAGACACTCAACCCTAAGCCCTAATTCAACCAAACCCCCAACCTAAAGCCTGTACCGTCAAATGTGTTTTAGTGGTTTAGTGCTTTTGGAGGCTTTTGGACCTGTTCACCTGATAGAGAGAGATCAGCGTCGACGAGAGCGTCGGGAGTCCGGCAGTAAAGGGGCTTGCAGGGTTCCTCAAAGGGCTGTTCAGGGTTTCGGGTTTGGGGTTTAGGGGGGTTTAGGGTTTCGGGTTTAGGGTTTAGGGTTAAATTTGGGTTTAGTTTTGGAGGTTTTGGGTTCTTCCGGGATTCGGTTCAGGGCTACAGGGGCATGGGCTCAGGCTAGAAGTCCATGACATCGGGTCATACTATAGGGGCCTCAATAATTGACAATACTTTTGTGGGGGGGGGGGGGTCCTTTTTATGATTATAGTATAATATACCCCAAAACACTATTCCAATCATTGAGGCCCCTAATATAAGGCTAAAACTCCTCCCGAAGGCCTAGATACAATCAGAACTGAAAGCTCTCTTGATTTCCACCACATACCACACGCTTCAGGATGGGTACAAGCGGCTCAGCCGTAACAGAGAGAGCAGGCGTAAACCCTTTAGGCAGAAATCGAGACCTGTGGAAGGACTTGCCCATTTTGGATCACGTCTACGAGAGTCCTTCTGGCGACTTAGAGCCGATCTACCGGATCGATGTCGGGAGTTCGGGGTGTGTCGGGGACACTGGTTTAGGGTTTAGGACTTTAGAAGTTCGTTGTTTGGGTTTAGGGTTTTGGACTTTAGGACTTTGTTGTTTGGGCTTAGGGTTTGTAAGTTTCAGCACATGGAGTGCATGCATGCTGAACCGTGGAACCGAGACAGCCGCCACAGCGAGTTTTTGAAATAGTAGCGTGCCAGCAGATTCCTCAACGCCGAAGCCCTGCAATTTGAGTCCACTTAGAGGGTTCTTCCTTGAGCATGGAGCCCGACAGTTGTTTTCTGGAGAATGCACAGGGTTATGGTCTCTGTGAATCAAGCTTTGAAGGGCTTTATGGTTTCATATTTTGGGGGTGTAACTTTAAAGCCCAATCCTTGCAACGGAGCCGAAAGCCTAACCCCGTACCCTAGACTCGGAAGCTTAAACACTCAGCCCATATTGGAGTTTTCGAAAATTAGCGGTACCGTATTTTGGAGTCCGAAGAAGGATCCTACTGTTTAGGGTGCTACATTGAGGTCCCCTATTTTCGGAAATTCCCATATTGGAATGGTTATTAAAGGTTATTCACCCGAAATAGTTCGGGGCTTTGCGGCACCCGAAATAGCTGGGACTCTGCTTTAGCAAGAAGTAGCGCAGAACTTGTGGCGCCCATTGGTTCAAACATTCATTTACAGTTCAGGGTTTCGGGTATGCTCCCCCCTAAACCCTAAACCCCTAAACCCCTAAACCCTAAACCCCTAAACCCCTACACCCTAAGCCCTAAACCCTAAGCCGAAACATCGTGAGGCACTGGAGCCTCATCCCTCCTGGACCACATGTAGAGACATGTTGGCGGAGAAGCACATCCTATAGTAAACCTCCATAATACCCCCTTATAGTAGCTCTTATAGACCTCTTTAAAGAACCCTAAGCCCTAATAAAAATTCCTAAACCTCTAAACCCCTAAACCCTAAATCCCTAAACCCTAAATCCCGAAACCCTAAACTGCCGAGAGCGCCGCTGACCATTTGCATGGGCGCTCGAGGCTCCGACCGAGGCCCCCGGCCGAGCGTCTGCCGAGAGCGCCGCTGACCGTTTGCATGGGCGCTCGAGACTCCGACCGAGCGTCCCGTCAGAAGTGAAGGAGCCTGCCCTGTGCCCTGCCCTGCCCTGCCCT